>VZRQ01009566.1:409291-455069 GCA_013397975.1 Machaerirhynchus nigripectus
CCGAAACGCCCGTGCGGGAGGAGGGCGACCCGCGACCGAGCTCCGGTGCCTCCGCCGCGGCGAGCGGAGATGCGCAGTGGCGCCTCCGGGGGCACTGGGTCTAAGCCAGCTCCGGCTGAGCTGATCCATCCACACATCCATCCATCATTGCCCGCACGCTGTCACCGCACTCACAGCAACTATTTCTATAGAAACAGGGCAGCGGCAGCGCGCCTGGCTGGAGGGAACGGGCTCCTATCCGCGGCTGAAGCCTTTTGCCCTCTGCCCACGGTCCCGAGCAAGGGCATCCCTCGGTCCATCCCGCATCCCTCACCCGGATGCTCCCGCCGGCTCAGCCGTGCAAGCTCGGGGGAAGCCGGCAGGCAAGACGGGCCCCTTGTGTCTCCAAAGCGGACGGTGTGAGTGAAGTGCAGACGAATTTAAGATGTGATCACAGCCCTGGGTTACAGCGCTCCAGGCAGCAGCGCACGTGAGTTGTGGATACCTGAAAGCAAAACTACCATCCACTGATAAGACAGCAAACAAATGCAAATGGTTCTAAAATACTTTATCAAGAGATTGAATCCTATTTCTAAAATAAAACCATTTTCCCGGGAAGAGTAAAGGTGAAGAACCTCACTCAAGTCAATAAATAGTTCACCCATACACCCCAACACCACTTCTTAGAGCAGGCAAATTCCAAAGGCAGAAACAGAAACTCTTCCTTTCCTGAGAAAGGAGGGAGGGAGGGAGGAAGAAAAAACCTCACTTCCAGTCGTGCTTAATAAGCCACCAGAATTTCTGAGCTGAGCACAGGAGAGAGAAAACACCTTGGCACAAGCAGGGATGGGAAGGCAGGAGCAGCAGGACAAAATCATGTCTTACCTGAGTGCGTAGTAACTCACCCGTGTTATTGCCTCCGCTCAGGGGCTGGGAGGCAGGAACCAGAGGAGGAGCGGGAGACCAGGTGGCCTTCTCTGGCCCTAGCCCTGGAGCCCAGGCCCATGGTCGCTGAGGTTACACCATTCCTGCTCACAGTTCTGCAGCCAGAGATCTGACCTACTGGTCTGGCAAGACAGCCTGCTTGAGTCACCTCAATTTAAAGAAATAATACTAGAACAAAAGGAAAATCTAAGGAATGCAGTGCCAGAACCCTGTCATTTAAGCTGAAAATTCACTGAGTGAAGAGAGTTCAACTGCAGTAAAAGGCAATTCCCATCACAGCGCACATCTCTGCTTGGCAGGGTTAGCAGCAGCTGGGGAGGACACGCTCAGCTTTGAGCCAGCATGGACATTCCTCGAGAGTGTCAGGTCACCCCTGAGGTCATCAGCGAGGAAGCGCTTTGCTGCTTGGACTGTAACTGCTTGTGCTGGAGCCAAAGGGACTTGTTTTCATTGCTGCCAGTCATGAGCACAAATGTTCGCTCGAAAAGACGGAAAGAGCAAGCCAAACAAGAGACTTTCATAATGGCATTGTATTAAAAAAGTCAGAACCCAAACAGGACAGCAGAGGACCTGGGAGCCAGTCCGGATGTGAAGTTAAACTCTTCACTTTTCCTCACCCTGTGGGTTTGTTCTCCCCGAACTTTTCTGAAACATGTTAGCAAATTAATTTTAAGTTTTTAGCTGATTTTTTTTCACCTAAACATGTAACACTCAACAGGCAAGTATTTTGCCCACACGGCTAAAATTAATCTGAGTTATAAACAACTGAAAACAGGTCTTTACAGTAGGAAGTATTAGGCAACTTTAATAATAGGTAGATCAAGCAGCCCCACCTATAATAAACACCAAATGCACCTCCCTAGAACAGATAGCATTTAGATGAGTTGGTATACCACAAATCATATTGTTAATTTTTTAAGATTTCTAATTAATGAAATGCTCAAGACAGTTTTCAAGATGACTACTTTTTTAAAGGCTTTTTTTTCTTATGAGAAGAAAAAAACCCTACCTTTTGTAAACTCTGCTTTTCTTCAGAGCACAAAGAGCATCTAATTCCTTAGGCTGAACACAAATTTAGTGACTGAACAGATCAAATGGAAATAAAGCAATTTATACCACCTGAAAAAATGGTGTCATCATCTTCATTACAAGCCCTCAATTCTACAGAGTTTGGACAAAGGTAGAAGAGAAAGTTAATTGTGACACTCCTGTCACATTAAAACCAAGTTATATTTGACTTCAAAATTAAGCACTCTGTTAGTTAAACTCTCAAAACAAAACCCTGCAATTAATTACCACCATCACATAAAACTAGCACGATGCATATGCATATGCAAGAAAGGCAAATCAAAACTGAACAGGCAACACTAGTGTTTAGCATTATTTAACTCTTAAGTGCTTGAATTTACAGCCCTTAGTATTCTTTAAAAGGCAGCAAGATGTATGATTATTTAATTAGCACAGTAAGACACACCATTTTTTAAGTACCAGGAACACACTGCTAATAGCTGAACTGCTCCCGACTGAACCAGTGGATTTATGCTGCCATACACAGCAAGAACAGGGAAAACCTGAACTAAAAAGTTGTTTCGGGTTTATTCTGTTCTATATCTGATCTCTGCACTTAATTAAGAAATGTTATCAGACTGCCACTGGGACCCATCTCAGTCCTAACAACCAATGTTACAAGGGAACTCTGCAAAGATTCTCCTGATCTCTCTTTCTGCTCCTCCTGGAATATCAAATACTCCCTTTCCCCCACTAGCTATTCTCTTTAAAACAGATTCTCATCAAGAGATGAGACTGAGTGTATTTGCTCAGAGAACAACGTTCTGTTCACCTACAGCCATTATAAAAAGCTGAATGCTCACTTTATGCTGAGAACAAGTACTTCACAGAAATACACCGCCAAGAGCAGACAGCACAGAGTTGTTGCTGCTCCTGCTCCCCCTTTCTTACACTTCTTTTTTAGAAAGGCAGCTGAAGTGTAACAGGCAATGCTTCTGTGCCAGCGCTCCCAGCCGAAGGAAACAAAGGATTTGCAAATCACAGACTGAGCTTTTCTGGCCAAGGCCACTGCAGTGCAAGGTTCATACACTGCTGCTCTGCACCTCAGTGCAGGGGCTCTGATGGAAACAGCAGCACATCACTTTCCCTTTCCACTGCTTCTCCACCAATTTATGCTCTTCTTCTCCAAGGCAGGCACAAGCCATCCTGCTTGCTACTCCTACACTACAGGGTAAGTTACTTCCTTCACTCCTTCACTCGCTTCAAACTACTGCTGTGATGACAAAAACATGTAAACACCCCCTATCTCCCTGGCCATTTGGTTTCCACACGAGACTCGTGGAAATGAAGAGGAAGGACCTTGGTGAAAACAGGTGCAGAGAGGTGAACAGGAGTGCTGTCACAGACAGAGAACTCAGTTTCCTACGTATCCCTAGTTTTAACACCAGAGCAACCGGAAAGAACACAAAGGTGTCAAGGAGGGACTGACAAGGCCAGGTAATAAGAAGTGTTAGAAATATAAACCAAGCAATAGTCAAATCCTCTGTAGATCTTCTAATAAAAAAACCACCTTACAATTTGACGCAACTTATCTACCAGTAGTTGGGTAAGTTTAGGGTGGCAGCTACCACAAAATATGAAAGGATTCATGACTAATATAAAAATTTTCGTGTCTAGTACAACCCTTAAACCAAAAATGCAACATGGAAAAGATAACCAGGCTAAAAAAAAAACCAAAACCAAACCTAATGATAATTGCAGATCAGGAATGCAAAATAATTACAATACCTTACACTTCTTGTAAGACCACAACAAGGAACAGGAGCAGATAAGCAAAGCATAAAAACCAAATACGCCCCCCATTCAGTTCAAAATGGAGTTGAGGGGAACATTTAGCTTTCCTTTTACATTACTTTGATCACTTTTGGTTTCTGGGAAAACCAGTTGACTGAAGATTGAAAAAAAAGCTGTTACTTTAATGATGCTGATGTGTGACTGTACTCTGCTTGTGTAGATCTCTTTCCAAATAAAAATATAGATACATTTTGTAATCAGAAAGGTTTTCTGTAAGGGGCTTGTCAAAGCATGAAGTAGGCCAAAGAGCATGTTTAGAGCAAAAAAGCTGTTTGTAGAATTCAGATGAACAAAATAACAGGAGCAACAATTTTCAAATAAACCAGGAGTACAGATAACTTATAGTATGGTCACTGAGAATCAAAACAGCTCCCCAAGTCTTTGGTACAGCAGCTACAACAGTGTATCTGAAAACGTTATTAACTGCTTTGAATTCTTCATCCCAAGAAACCTCACACAACACTGTAAGCATTAATGTAACAATTTGTTAACAGAGATGAAATCTTTCACAGACAAGTCTCTCCTGGGTGGGTATGGCCTCCTCTAAAAACAAAACCACAACTGTCCACCTAGATAAAGGCCATATTACAACCCTAAGATATTTATAAAGCTTTTTTGCAAGCATCAGAAAGCCTGACAACCATAATGACTTCCCACTGGAAATGCTGAAAGTGTCTTTTCTCTTACAATCTCTTGATAAAAGTTTCTAAATTTGGTTAGATCTAAAAAGCGGATTTTAAGTATAAGATATGAGCTTGAATTATTTCATAAGCACATATATTTGAGTGGTGACAAAGAAAGTTACAGTACTACAGCAGGCTACTATCAGTTTAATAACCTATTGATCAGCTGAACAGAGAAGCCTCCTCATGGAGGCCACCCATTAAAACAGCTGCTTTACTGAGCAAATTGTAAGTAATTCTTCCTTCCCCCTGGTATTAAACAATACACAGACAAGTTTTAGCAAGTAATCTCTTTGGTCCAACCTTTTCTTCCAGGTGAAGAGACTCCAGCAGTTTTAAGCCATTGCAAAAGTTGGAGGGTCACACAATGCCACATGGGTCAGTCTTCCATAAGGCAACTGCAGATTCAAGTTTACTCTTACCATTTTTGACAGATGAGTTCCTTCTGAGCAGCAGCTATCCTAGGCAGGGGACACGTGAATCTGAGGGACAAACCAAGAGCACACATTCCTGATGGACCCTTTTCCTGCAGTGTTCTGAAAGCTGACCCTTCTGCTGTGGTCAGTGGGTTTGCATTCTTCACCCCTGCAATAATGCATTTCCTGGCTCAACCCTACAGTCACACAGCTCCCTTGCCTTGCACTGTCATACCACACGTGTGCCAGGATTCAGAGACAGTGGAAGTCAATGGCTTCATAAGAATTGTAAATGAAATTTAATGTCCTTTAGAAGTTCAGGTCAAGAACCACACCTACTGAAAGATTTGTTTCACTATGCATTTAGTTTCCAGTTGAACTTGCACATTATTAAATCAGCATCACCACCTAGCACTGCTTTATGAGATATTCTTGGGCAGGGGTGACAACTCACAAAAACAGGACTAAGCTTTCACTGCAGAAGCTCCCTTCTACTTTTAACCATCACAAGTCAACAAAGTTTGACTGCAAACACGTTTAATATGAATACAAAATTCACATAGGATATACATTCTAGGGAACGTAACTGAGATATTACAAGAGATTCTGACAGAACAAAAACATGAAGAAGGCTCTGTCAGGCCAAGAATTTAATGAGGAATGATTAAAAAGTTCGATTTACATTACAGTTGTGTTAAGCACTGAAAACTTTAAGAATGTCAGCTGAAAGGCGTTTGAATGTACAGTACATAAATCATACAATCCACACCATTGTAAATAACATATTTGAAGTATTTTGTTTTACTTAACATAACATAAAGCAACATAACATGTGCAAATGAGGACTCCAATATATTGAATTTAAAATGTCTATGATAAAATTGACATATAATTTTACATTTAAGGACTACAGAAACGATGAAGAAATTAAAAATGTGTCCTCCATTTTACTCCCATTACTGAAGTATGCTTTTCAATTAAACAGAAAAACACACTGGCCTGATTACCTCTCAAAGTCATACCTGTCCATGAAGTTTAACTAAAGCTTTAACTTGCTCTAAGTGTACGAAGACACAGAATTTACACAGTCTTCTTCCCCTTGTTGGGAACTGACAAACTATCACGTGAAAGGGTTCTTAGATTATGTACACTGGTGGAAAATATTATCTTATAAAAAGGCACATACCTGTGATTTAAGGCTAGTACGGTATTTGTTTCATAGACAAAGAAACATTTTAAATGAAATTAGTACATTTCATGGTTGGCCTCACTCAGCAAACCACTTGGTGCAAAGCAAAAATGTGTGCTCAGAAGCCTCAGACTGACAGTGATTCTTGCTTTAGTGTTTTTTGTTTTTTTAACCCTTTGATGGAAAGGTACATTTTTTAAAAAGGCATTTGCTGCAATTCCACTTGTCAATGAGCCATCTGCTACTGTTGCCTTATATGCAGCTATCACATATAGGCCTTATATTATTCATCTGCAAAATATTCTTTTAACTTTCTCCTTTTTTAAAAGTCATATGAAAATTACTAAAGATGTTTTCTATATTCATCTATAAAATATCAGATGTTGGTACAAATCATGTAAACCTCCATTTGGAAATATTTTGACTAGCCACCAAAATGACCAGAAATCACAAGCATTATTTGTCAGTGCAAATCTATAATGGTTTTGTTTCCCCTCCCTCTTTCCCTCCCCCATCCCAGTTACAGAAATAACCACCAACCTTTACATACAAAAGGAGTGCTCTATATTTGAAATTACAGAAATTACGTTTGGTTACCTTAAAGTCACCCACTTTCCTATCAAATTCAGTTTTACAGTATTATAAAAGGGGGAAAAATTTAAAGCTGTCCGTTCAAGAATCACTGTAACAGTCCTTCAACCCCAACCCTTAATCATTCTCCGATTTAAAGATTTTTAGGTTAACATTGGGTCCTCTTCTATGATCTGATTACTGTTCTTCAAGCCAGGACGGGGCATCTGCTCCAGGAGTTTTCAATTTGATGTGGAACTGTTTAAGTGTCTGTTCAAGCTGCTTTTGATTGCCAGCAAAGTACGCCGCAATGGCATTGTGGAACAGAACAAGCTGATTGTGCAATACCTTCACCTGCAGGCAAGGAGAGAGACATTAAGAGGAGGAGGCTGATGTTAACATCATCAGAGGTCAGTTACAGAGAAATAGGCGTATTTGAGATGCTCAGACTTCCTACAGATTTATTTAATAAAAGTTTAAAAATACAGATATGAAATGAAAATATGAAATTCTTTAACAATAAAGCGATTCAGAGTTTTTATAAAGTATGTTTAACAGTCAATACCAGGTCAGCATGCACAGAGCAAACACAATTCACTGAACAGCATAATGTTATCAAACACTTGATTACAAGTACTTGATGCCTTGAAATTAGATGCCAAACCTCTAAGATACATGCCTGCAGGCCAAATGGACCTCCCTGAAACAGTACATGACAAGGGCATTATCTGAGTACACAGTTCATGCCTTTGCCCCCCTTGCAGAGAGTTGCTGCTTTCCAGCTCATGTATACCTAAGTCAAATTAAACTGATGTCCTTCTCCTAGAGATATTTCTTGTCCATCTCCTGTAACACAGGGTCATTTACAGCACTCTGCCAATATCTCAACTCTAACATTTGTGCAAAGTAGTGATGAAACACACCTGTCATAGCAGCAACCAAAACCTGGGGAGGAGAGCACAAGGGCAGCTGGAGTTTTTCTCTTCCAGCCTAGTCTGTGATAACAAGCTATAGCCTGAGTGATGAAGTCAAAGTTAAGCAAATGTTACATTTCCATCCTAGCACACCAGGAAACCTGAAGTTGTGAATGGACAGAGATATGCTGAAAAGGCATCTGTCCAGTTTCTCCTGCAGCCAAAACCCGTCCTTTTTGTTCCTGAGTGTAGTCTCAGCCCAGCATCACCTTACTCTTATGTCAGACCCCACATCCCCACGGTGGTGGCCCTGTACCTGTTTCCAGCCTACAAGGTGTCGAGCCCAGCAGCAGGTAGCCAATGTAGAAGGGAACAGAGGAACAAGGTGGCTGACTGAGCCCCAAGGGAAGAGGTGGGAGGTAACAGATTAAGCTTTCTCTACTCAGATTTTAGATCACTGCCTCATCTCTCAGCAGTGACAAGCCACAAGAGACAGTCTACTTCTGTCATGCTGGGAATCAAAACCTGTCCTTGGGCCAGGTTTGGCCTATGCCTACCAGGGGCCATGCCTGTTTTAACAGGTTATTTGTTACTGGCTACTGTGCTTCTCTGAAATGCATGCAGCTCAGTACAGAAACACCTTATGGTCTTCAGTTAACAAAACATCTCAAATTAAACCCCTCCATCATTATATCTGACCTGCTATGACACCTGAAATATAAAATATATTTAAAAAAATACCTTGAGAAAAAAGAGCTGAGCATGTGTGTATGCATCCATGCAGGAATATATAAAAATTCTAACACAAACTTAAAATTTCTGATTATATCACTTTTTTTTTTTAACTGAATAGTAGACACATTTCAAAAATAAAGTGATAACCTCTTCTTTGGTGGCCCAAATTTTCATCTAAGTTGCTCTGACAATTGGAAAACTGGTACCCCTATGTTTTTCCCTTATGTTTCCCCTAGTAATTCAGGCTAATTTATGCAAATACATGCAAAAGAATAGGCTTTTTGCCTCATTAACAGTGTAAAATGATACGTTATTCCACCAAAAGGCTCTCCAAGAAAATACATGAGAGGTGTGAATGGTTAGAAGGGAATTCTCCATCATACCCTGAGACAATTTTTATTTCATTTACAATAGGTTTTACAGAATTTATCACATACAGACATTTTAACATCTAGGAGAAACAGGATTTAGCTAACTACACTTGTACAAACATAGTTCAGACTCTTTTTTGAGTCATAAAAGATGGCTTCTTCTTCAGTTTGTGTGGGCAGACAGGTATATAAATACATGGATTTTTCATCTATAAAAATGTTCATTACCAAAATATTACACTTTACAAGTGGAAAATGTCACAATAACATGAAGGGTTTGCTTTTAAAAGTTTAGATAGAAAGTACAGTGCTTTTCTTGAGCAGATTCTTTCATCACTGACATGCAAGATTTCCTGCCATCCAAGCCAGGAATTCTACAGGGAAGTTCACTCACTGTTGTATCATATTATTACAATGCTACAAGTGCTTTATTCAGACAGTTTATAGAAACTCAAATAAAACAGGGGTAACAAACCTCCCCTCCCAGCCCAAGTTCATCAGTCTGAGACTAAATTTGGTACTTTGTTAGGGTAGCTTTTAACATAAATCTTCTGTGAACTGCCCCAAAATCTTCTGATAATTTAAAAAATTCAGTCAGGCCTAGGCTCAAGTGTGTGTGTGTGTGTGTGCACACAGGCACACACAGAGGCAGGAATTAACAGTGTAGAGGCAGATAATTTGGACTGAAAAAACAAGGTTTGTTTTGGAGGGATTTTTTGAGCTACCAGAGCTACCTCATTGTATGAGGTTCTATCCCCTGGATCATTGAGGTATAACTTTTGTGATTGTTATCAAACTGGTTGCAGAGGTTCAAGGTGTTACAACTTCTGCTCTCCTCCTTCAGAAGCTGATTGCTAAGTGAATCCCAAAAGTGCTGGTGGGATCTTCTTTTCCATAGCTTTGTTCAAGTAACTTTAAGATAAACTTTTTCTAGAAAAACACCACCTAAACTGTCTGACACTGGACAAAGAAACTCTACCGTGAAGCAGCAGCCCAAAAAGAGAAAAAAGCTCTAAGACCTCGAAACACCTGATGTCCACAGCAAAACCACCTGCAATCACAGTTAAGGACTGGACACCAAGTCACTTAAAACCAAGTTCAAATTTACCCACTTTTCCCATGAAAGCATCTCGCTCCAGCTTGGGGAATGGGCAAGTATCTTACCCACTCCCATATCCAGTCACCGATTCCAACTTCAACACTGTATTTCACCTTAGCCCTCTGTTGGCAAAACATTCATGCAGATAAGCAGTCATTTGGATCAGGGAACAGATCTAGATTAAAATTAAGCAGACAACAACCTATCTGCTTTAACCTGGATCAGTTCCCCAATCTGATTGTCTACACAGCTGCAAAAACACTTTTACAAACACCAGAGAGAAGGCAATGGGGGGAGGCGGATGAAGGGATCACTTTTTTTTTGCAGCAAAGCCTTGAAATGATTGTCAGATTACAGCACTAAAGGCCAACTCTTGATCACCAAGGTGTAGCACTGATTCCAGGAAAGGAGTGTTTGAAGACTTGCCTTTCAATCAAAGAATGCTAAGGGTATGCTGCTAAAATACAGCTAAAATACAGGTTCCAATGTATGTCTAATATGCCTGTCAAAAAGCCCTCATGCTTTACAGCTGAACAACAGTTAAAATCTTTGTTCCTTGCTAATTAATTACATATACCTATTTGTTCCTAATTATAAGCAGAGTAAGCACTCCATAATACAACTGGCAAACGTATCTCAAAACAAAACTGAATTTTGTGGATAAGCATAAAAACCAGAGACGTCCTACACAGTAGACTTAAGTGTCATATATGGAAGATTCTATAGGCTGGATTTGACTTTTCACATGGATGCTCTTAACATGGATGCTCAGTTCTTTTTAAATATTGTCCTTTTTCTCAACCTCCCTCTGAGCATTTTATTTTCTGTGACACAGTAAGTGCGTATTTCTTTACACCCTCCTCGTTCAGCCTGTTTCAGCCATCTCAGTGACCAAAAAGACAACACCCCTTTGAACATTTCTGTAAGTCTGTACTTCCTCATAACCATCATAATCCTTTCCCCTAGCTATCTTAATTTTAAGGTACTTAGTCTAAACAGTTTCATCATCTGGGTCTCCACTGGATTGCAGACTGCTTTCATTTGTAGAAGCAAGCATTTAAGAATCAAACTCCTGAACTACAACTCACAGAAGTGCAGTCAATTTTTTTCTCAATATAGAATTGTATTTGACATTTCTTAAGTGCATCCAGGAATAACAGGTTTTTTTTCTCAAAACAACAACACCTTCTAAAACTGTTTTCAGAAATGACAGAAATCTTTCCGCTAAGAACAGGCCATTGTCCTTATTTTTAAAAAATTATCTATTTGTAAGATACAGATTTTGAATGCAACTATTCTTATAGTCATTAGCATATCCTACAAACTTCTACAGAAATCTGCCAGCTGGGAATTGCACCAACAAAACTTTGTATCAACATTAGGAAAAATGAGTTCTAACTTCAAGATCCAATGCTGTAATAGAAGTCAATAGAAATATTGTGTATCATGGTTTTACAGAAACTTGCAATTCCAGCTTTACTATAATGCAGCTCTCTGAACCTTCGAGGGCTTTTAATTGAAATATTAGCATATGAACCCAGGAGAACAGGCACAAAGAAACTGCAACCACGTAATGCCTTTTCCCCATATAGGGAAAAGCTAGATAGGGCCATCTAGATTATGGGTTCTTTGGTGACATTTGCAGCAACACAGACCAACTGGAGCCCACCAGCCAGTTAAACTGGCTTTAGAGGTTCTTTGCAGCACCATTTACTAGGAACACACTGCTGATAGCTGAACTGCTCCCGACTGAACCAGTGGATTTATGCTGCCATACACAGCAAGAACAGGGAAAACCTGAACTAAAAAGTTGTTTCGGGTTTATTCTGTTCTATATCTGATCTCTGCACTTAATTAAGAAATGTTATCAGACTGCCACTGGGACCCATCTCAGTCCTAACAACCAATGTTACAAGGGAACTCTGCAAAGATTCTCCTGATCTCTCTTTCTGCTCCTCCTGGAATATCAAATACTCCCTTTCCCCCACTAGCTATTCTCTTTAAAACAGATTCTCATCAAGAGATGAGACTGAGTGTATTTGCTCAGAGAACAACGTTCTGTTCACCTACAGCCATTATAAAAAGCTGAATGCTCACTTTATGCTGAGAACAAGTACTTCACAGAAATACACCGCCAAGAGCAGACAGCACAGAGTTGTTGCTGCTCCTGCTCCCCCTTTCTTACACTTCTTTTTTCGAAAGGCAGCTGAAGTGTAACAGGCAATGCTTCTGTGCCAGCGCTCCCAGCCGAAGGAAACAAAGGATTTGCAAATCACAGACTGAGCTTTTCTGGCCAAGGCCACTGCAGTGCAAGGTTCATACACTGCTGCTCTGCACCTCAGTGCAGGGGCTCTGATGGAAACAGCAGCACATCACTTTCCCTTTCCACTGCTTCTCCACCAATTTATGCTCTTCTTCTCCAAGGCAGGCACAAGCCATCCTGCTTGCTACTCCTACACTACAGGGTAAGTTACTTCCTTCACTTGCTTCAAACTATTGCCATGATGACAAAATATCATCTTACACAATAAATAGAAAAAAATAAAGTAAAGCTTACCTCAGAAAAGCTCTTAGCAGATAATTATATTTAAGCCAAGATTTAAGTGTAAAGGAAGTCCTTCCTATAGCTCATTTGGGAACAAAATTACATACACCCTTTAGTAAATATTTTTACATCTCTAGTGTCAAAACTGAGAAATGTCAAGCACTGATAAAAAGACTTAAGCATGTGAGATTCCCTACTGTATTAATCTAAAAGGCAGGAAGGAAAAAACAATCTCTTTCAGAAACAATTTGTAGGCTGTGACCGCTAACAGGATGCTTGGTCTAATTCAAGACTGTCACTAGGAAGACAAGTTCTTCAGTGTTCCCTAAACTATCTAATTTAGTTTAAAAAAATTATGGAAACTTGTTTTGTACAAGATGGAAATAAAATGCTTTTGCTTTGAAGCCTTCCTATACATCTAAACATAAATTGATCAGTGTATTATACAGATAATGGAAACCATGAGGAAGAAGGGTAAATCCTATTTTAAACTAATTTGAACTTAAGCATCATAATTCCATACAGACATGAGCTGGAAAGATCAAACAATTTTAAGAGAAGCACATTGTATTGGTAGCAAACAACTTACTCAAAGATGAAAACAAAGGTGAGGAGAGTGGGAAGACATCTTCAGCATACCTGTTTTCAATCTAGCATAGTTTTAAAACTCAGTTCTTATGAGCATTTTCTAACCTAAGAATCAGTATCAGCATTTAGATTAGACTTCAGCTTCTTCAGGAAATTTAATTTCAGTATGGATTTTTTCAATCTTTTTATTTTCCAATTTTTTCAGCAAGAACCAGAAATAAAGTCAGGCCAACACCAGTCTTTTAGTCACCTGATCATCTGATCCATCACAAAGCCAACTTTTGATGGCTATGTGATTTCAGACCAGGGAGTCCTGATGCAGATGACTGTATGAAGGAACAGTGCTCAAAAGCTATGTCTTAAGCATATACTGGTTTGGAAACCTAAAAGTTTGTTTATTTTCTCAACCTTTTTCTTCTTGTCATCTGTTGATGGTTCACATTTCTTCCCTGACCTCCATCTTTATTCTAAGAAGTGGGTGCAACTGCATATGTGATAATATATTCAAGAATACAAAGTAATAATCCATTTTAATTGGTTTAGCTTGTCCCCATGATTTTTCCCTTGAAGTTTCCTCTTTCCATGCAAGGAGCATGGTTTGGTATTGTTGTCATCTGGGGCCACTCATGCATTCTTTGACAGGCTATTGTTATCTGTGTTTATATTTTTAAAATAAATTAATCAACCTGTATTGAAAATGTTAATCCATTGAGAGACCTGGATTAACTGACAGCTATCTCCTATTTATGTTTTAATCACATTTTCCTCCCTCTGAAGACATGGGAAATACAGCCACACATGATTATAACTATCTCCCTTACCATGAGTAGTAACAAAAATCAGATCTTGAACGACCATACTTTTTACATCTAATTAGACACAATTTAAAAGGACTTATTTATCAAAGAACAGTTTAAAAGTGTGGTTTTTATGGCAGTTTTATTTTTGCCTGGTAGAATAAGAACGGTAAGAATCCCATCATTAAGTGGGTATGGATGAAATGGTAGGGTTCAAATAAACACGTACGGAAAAAAATCCCACCGTTCCAATCAACAGTTCAAGGGGCCTGTTTTAAATAAAGAAACTGTAAGGGAATTGATTACAGAAAGTAGTGCTTCTCAGTTCAAATTCTTAAAGAAAGCTTAATTTTGAAGAAGCCTCTTCAAAATTCTCTCGCCTTCTTTGTGCATAACCTCCATGACAATGTTGTCAAACGTGCCTATTACTTTGAATATTATATCAGTAATTATATGACTAATTAAACCACTAGATGTGGTAAACTGGAAAAGTAATGCTTTTGCAAACTTGAAACCTCCTGTATCAAGAAACTTGCTGCCATAATGTTTGTCATTTGTAGCTGGAGCAGTTTGCTTAGGGACTTCGAAAGCTGCCTGCTCTAAAACCGTGTCCTAAAGTGATACAGCAAGAACTCGGAAAATTCAGCTTATTTTCTTTGCTTGCTCTACTTTTAAATGAACATATATTTCAAGATGTAACAACTTAAAATATTTCTAGAAAGCAGTAACTTCTAGAACAAAACTCTAAAACGTAACATGAGAATTAGTAGCTTACCTTATTTTCTTCCAAAAATTTCAATTTGATAGATACGTCATTACGCATTTTGTCGTATTTCTCTTTATGCGCTTGAAAGAGTTGCTGTGATTGTTCAATCTTTGGCAGGGTGTTTGCATCACGAGGGCCAAGATTCAGCTCTTCCAGGTCCGTTCGATAAGCATCGTATTCAATCCTGAGAAGAAAGAGGAGAAAGGGGAAAAAAAAAATCTACGGGCAGTGTCTCAAAACTGACCTCACAAGTACAATAGAAGATGAACAAACAGTTAAGTACAGAAAAAAATTTAAAAACTGGGCAAGTTTTTTTCTCTCTCCTCCTGTTTATCAAGCGAACCCACCCTGAAGTACATTGTATAAAAGTGCCTCAACAAGCACCCTCCCTTTTCTGTTCCTCTCTTGGCCACGTGCTCTTAGCCCTCTTTTTTGTACAGGCTTCAGTAGTCAGAGCTTTTCCTGGGACATCTCAACCTACTAACCTAGAAAAAGCTAGCAAATATTTTTCAGGTCATTCTTCTGCTCTTGAATCAGTTCACTGCAGAGTTTGTGTTGAGAGCAAGAGGCACACCCAAGAGCATGACACCCCCTTTAAGCAGATGTTTGAGGAACAGGTCGCTTACACCAAACTCTGACCTAAAGCATTTTCAGCATGCTCCAGGCTTCTCCATATGCTTTAATTGGACATTTCATAGCTCTTCCACAAATACTTTTCTGAGAACTTGTCTGTCCTATGGAAAAACAGACTGCAAAAAGGTGGTGCAGTCCTGCCCAAAGCATCACTCTTCCTTCCGTACTTTTTTGGAGCTGGTCAAATAATGAAGCCCAGCATATCCACCATTTTAAATGGGACAAACCACACTATTTCTGACCTTTTAAACATGCTTTCTTACAGACATTTCCTTAAATGGAAACAAATCAAGATTAAAAACTGGTTATAAAACACAATTTTCAGTTGATGTAACTGCTCAAAAATAACGCTTTTCAAAAAGAAGCTTTTCAGAGGTAAAAGGAGTAATATTCACAGGGCTCTTCCTGATTCTCATTGCCACTATGATTGAAGATTTATACGTAATTTATGGCTTAATTCCAAAAAGGAAACTAATAAACTAATGGAGAGCTGATAGAAGAGGGGAACAGAGGAATGCTAAAGTGCAACTGGGGACAGGAAAGAAGAGGCACAAAAATAAACACGACCTATTTTCACAGTGCAAAACGATATACTGGCCCTGTCAGTGAAGAACCTTGATAATTTATTTGCCCTATTAAAATGGCAAACTATTTGATTTCTTTAGTGAACAGAAAGGGAAAGCAGTGAAGGTATTTCAGGAAGGAAGAACCATATATTGAAAATGACTGACAAGAACAATCGCAGCAGATGTATTTTGCGTAAGTTTTCAAGAGGATACCTGGAAAATGTATGAACCAATTTTTTTTTTAAACACGTGTCAAAAATAAAGCAATACCTTATCTACACATTAATTCTGTCATTCCTTTCAAAGTTCACCTAAATATCAAAACAATAACTTACTGTTTTGCTTAAAAATAAGCATTAGAACAGAACAATTAAAAAAGAGGGGGAAAGAACTTGAAAACTCAAGCGGTTTGCAATTTCCAATGTAAAAAGGTCCCCAAAATCACAAAAATTATATGCATAAACTACATCCTTTGTCGGGGTAGGAAAGCCATTATTCACTCACTAAGAAATTCCGGTTTTATTTTCCCCTTTCTGACCAAGCCTGCAACTTCTGCATAAAAATTGAAGTGTGAATTGCAGGCATTGTTCATCAACAGAGGCACAAGACTAGATGTCTTTCAGTCAAAGAGATTATTTTACCTATTGCAATGCAGCTGGATAAAAGGGTTAATCTTCCACTGTCACGCTACTTAGAAAGCCACCTTAATCTAGCACGAGGGAAAAACCAGCTATAATTACTCCCACAGCTAACAAGTAAAATTCAGTCTACAAGGGAGCGTGTACAAAACATTTGAAGATCTGTGCAATCAGTTACAGTTAAATGGAAACCCTCCTTAGATGAGAGTTGTTTTATAAGGTTTTTATCTGACAAGTTAGTCACTCAAATACACGGCCTAAGCTGCTACAGAGTCTGCTTCCTGAGGATTAATTCCTAATGAAAAGAGCTAGACACAGGATAGCTACCTGGCACTTTCATACTGTTTCACAGTCAACAACGTATCCTCAATTGTTTTATTCACCAATGTATTCACACTGGCAATAAAAAAGTTAATGGCCCCGAGAAGTGTTTCTCCATTTTTAGCTAGAAGTTTCTGCGTATCTGCATTGTAGCCAAACTCCTCCTATAAACAAAGAACAGAGAAAACAAAGCTGTAGATCAATTGAAATCATAACATTCATCAGCAACTATAAAAAATGCAAACAGATGTGGCAGTTCTTTCACTTCTGTTTGGGTATGATTATGATTAAACCAATATGACTTTGATACCATATTCAGTCCACAGTTCTTATGAAATCTCTCCAACATCAGTAAAACATGGTATACGATTCTGTTACCACACATGACGTTAAATCCTATTTTATAATGTGATTTTTCTGCACTCTGATATCTTGAATGTTACTTAAAAGTAAGTGCTAATGCAATCTTCACATTGTCATTCAGCAGGGTTTGAATCCAGCATCTCTCATGGTTGTCTAGGTAATGCTTTAATACGAACAGAGACACCGCTACATTAAATACAGTAATGTAACTAAATGCACAAGGGCACACAGCATTAATTAGCTATTACGTTTTATTCTTACATTCTGGAAAGGAGCACAACAAAAAAAACCCCATCATCCATCACGGTTTAATAGGCTGTAAATAATTGAAGAGCAGAGCATTATAATGAATAGCAAATAAAAATTTTAATGTAGCTCATCCATAAATTTCAAAGGGACAAGGGCAAAATTATTTCCAAGGCTTTTTAGTCACATTTCGATATATGTTTGTCCATGTCTCTTTGTTAACAGCAGTGTAGGCTGACCAAGGCTCCAAGGATTTTCCTAATGCATGGATGCCAAATGAATCCAATTATTATATCTATGTCATCCATATGGCATCTCCGTATTCTACAGATGGGAGTTCTCACAAAAGAGTACAATCTCTGGTTGTAATGACTGTAAAACACATTAGGTTCATATTTGGAACTTGGGTCTTTTTAGGCTTGCACACTGCCAACAACTGACTCAGAAGTGCTGTATTCTCCCAGTCTCCTTTCATCTGTCTAGAAAATGAACGGCCAGGCCAAACAATAATTCATGTTAACAAGTCCACAACAGTAAGGGTAATGGGTAATGGGCAATGGTAAGGGAACAATCCTCTAAAAAGAAGGTGCAGTGGAAGTGAGCAACTGAAGGAGAAGAAAAAAAGGAAGGGAACTTAGGGCAAGTTTTCATGAGCTAAGCCCTGTAAACACTGCTAAAGATCTGTCATCTTTGCCTTGTAAAGCTGCTTGGGCAGCAAAAGCAGTTGGCTAAATTGCTACAGATTTTGCTGGGAAAAAAACCCAAAACAAGTATTTTCCAGCTGGCTTTGCTCTAACATTGCCAGCTACACAGCTAACGTGAGTGCTAGCACAGAGAAGAAATCGCAGCATGCTGGCAGAGACAACAGCAGTAGGACTGCCCCCTGCAGCAGCTTAGTCCCACCTCCTTTCCTCCTGCAGGCAAGACTGCGATTAGTTTTCCAGCTGGTCCTCTCACTCAGATCATCCCAGACCCAAAGGAACAACACTGCCACTTCAAAGGGGGAGGTAAGAAGGATGGGACTGCAGTGGCCTGCAGTACTAAGGAACACACTAACCAACAACCGTGTCCTTCCAAGGCCTCATAGTTTCATACAAACTTTTGAGTTTTGTCCATGACCTCTGCAGATACCTCTTATGAAACACACAGGAAATCCTTTCTGTACCAAGAATTTACACTCAGTTCATACTCTCTACTCAAGTCAATTAAAATTGGGATTCATCTGCCTCTATAATTAGACGCACATGAGCTTGGAACCAGGAGTTATCTTTGTATCCAAAAGAGAAACAGCAACCCATTCACATTAAGTCAAACCTCACCAGATACCATATTAAAATTTAGTTTTGTTATCGTGTATAAAAGAAGTATTTCCTTGAGACTTGGGGGGTTTTTTAAATTTTATTTACACTTATATACTGTTATCACATTAAAGATTAACTGTTCAGAAATTTTACTTTTAGTCCTGCACAAGTTTTAGAGGCAACAATCCCAATATCCAAAAGTAGGCCAGGCTACAGATGATAATACATTACAGATTAAAGAGAGGGAAAACACAAAGAGGAAAGAGACAAACACCAGGCAAGTCTCCAGGAAGCAAAGGTTAGATAACTTTTATTACAGCAGCAGAAACCTTTATTTGATTTTCATCAACAGCCCCATTCAGTAATCTACACGAGATGAATGATGGAAACAAATTCCAAGACCAATACAAGACGTTGAAAGAACCTGGAAGATCAGTATTCCCATTAGAAGTTACAAGCTAATCATGGGAAAAACCCCAAGATTCATTAAATAAGCATGATGCCAGATTCCATCCAAGTTTTGGAAGAAACATTCACCTTCAGCACATACTTCATAACAATCACTAAGTTCTGCCACAAACCACATGTCCATATTTGTGTCAAAAATAAACTGATTATTAAAAGCTTCTTTTAGCAGATCATTTAATTTCTTAGCTGCTAGAAGTGCTCTACATTCACAGAATTTTCATCTGTCAGACTAATATTAAAAATTCCTTCACATCAGTGTATGAGTTTTAAATTTTTTCAGCTAGCCATCACTTAAGGCTCCTCTGTGCAAGCACGAACTCCACCCACTCCCTTAAAACTCAATGGGAAAAGAGAATTATGAAAAGGCAGATGTTTTTAAAATCACAAAGACAATCTGAGCTGTTTCAGCAGCTATGTTTTAGGGAATCATTAAGCCATTTAATACTGGTTTTCCAAAGGATCAAATTGTTTTAACTTTGCAAATGCAGAACAAGCAATGTAGAAGCAAGCCAGCTACTATACTCTGTAAACAACATCCACCTTCTCTCTCTTTACAGCAAACAGCTTTACTACTGGCAACAGAAAGTGCCAGTACTACATAAACTTCTAAACCATGGAATCGTAACAACCCAGATATCTCAAGATTGCCTCTCTTGCTCAGCAACTCCAGACAACATAAGAATACAGATTAGTCTTATTAGTAGGAAAATTCTGATTAAAAAAGGACTTTGAGATCAAATCTCAATGCTTAAATATGCTACAGAAAATAATTTACTCACATTCAACGTGCACAAGTAATGTGCCCTAATCTACTTACTCCCAGGCACATTCCCCAAAGACATCTTGTAATTGAAATGACGTAACACTGTGGAACACTTTGATGACATTTCATTAGAAGCAAACTTAATAGTAAAATGCATCTTCCCTACAAAGCATAATTTTCAGTTCTTGAGTTCAACCACCAACTAGAGGCTAACATTTAAGAAACAATAAAGAACTACAGTAATTGCAATAATTTCCTATAGTTTTAAGTGAATTACATAAGTTTTCAACACAAAGAGCATGTAATAAATACTTAGCTACAATGTTTATAAAAGTAGCTGCTAACTAGTAGATACCCTGCACGAGTCAATTAGGCTTATCTTCATCTCTGCCACTGTATGTTTTAACACTATAAAAGTCTTACATGAAGTTCCAGTGATTTCAAACTCAGGTCAGCAAATGCATCTCCAAGTTGCCTTTGGGTATGTACCATCTGGAAGAGCTGTGTGGACAGTGTCTGTGCCAGTCTCAAAATATTTTCATATTTTTTTTTGTTATCTCTCAATATATCTATCTGAGCTTCTAGTTCCAGGTCTACTGTTCTTGAGCCACGACCCAATTTTTCGGAGATGATCTGACGTGTACACTGCAGAAAAAAAATAAAATTATAAAGATTCAAGTATATTCAAGACAACACGGCATACACCCATTTTCAGCTTCAAGGGACATATAATTACACACAATTCTTTCACAACCACCCCTCCCAATATAAGTTTGCACAACAAACTGAAAAAACAACACAGTCTTTAGAAGTTTATCAGGACTCAGCAAGAACAGTTGGACAAGTCTCAACTCCTACTAAGATGAATATTCAAGTTAGCAAATCAAGAGCATAACTAATTGTTTCTCAAGTAAAAGAACACTTATCTCTTTATAGGTTCGGTGAATCTCATTAAGTTAAAAGAAGCATTTTAGCCCAATGCATTTAAGCCAGTTAATAGGAGCATTACTATTCTGCATAAAAATGTCTAGTTAGTAATCTTCTGGGCTTTGTCTACCAATCATCCAATTCCAGAACATCCATGCTGCATTTTCCAAAAATGTTCTTTTTCAGGTTTATTTTAGGGGGCAAGTAAGAAGGTGGTGGTTTTCAGCATGTTTTTCTAAAGTTGACTAGAAAACCGGGAAGTCCTACTGAGAAATACGCCAAAGTACTAAAATGCACTTATTATTTACACATCTGTAAAACAAAGATGATTGACTCAGAAAGACGATTTCTTTTCTGTCATAAATTAAATTCTTAGTAGATTTGCAGTTCATTAACACACTGAGCGGGAAATGTGCTCTTACAAGGCTGTAGACACTTTCACCCAGCCTATGGCTGTGACAGAGCAGGCTGCTACCACATTCCACTGATCTGTGACACCTTGCCTGCCAGAGATTCGAGCCCAGCTTGGCAGTGAGCCTCCCAAGATACACGTTGGGATTTCCCTTGACTGAGACACAGGAGAAGCCACTTGCAAAGCAGATGTGTAGCAAGCTATACAATTTCTCTATAGAAAGCAGAATTATTTACTGCTGTAGTAAGTTATTTGAAGTTAATCTGTGGTCCCAAGGGGTGAAGGGATAACCAACTTAGACATATGAAAAATTACTGCTAGAAACAAGAGTTGCAATGAAATTAAATTAATAGTCAAGGCCACAACTACTCTGAAAGGACTTAATCTAAGCACAAAACTGCAATTTTTATCTTTTTTGTGAAATAATGCCCAAGCTTATCTTATAACACTCCCCAAATACACTACAGCACTGGATTTCCCAATTCAAGGACTCCCCAAATACACTACAGAACTGGATTTCCCAGGGTTTCCCAATTCAAGGACTTTAGTTTAATCCTGTCTTTACTTGTGTCCAAAGGAGATGCACATTCAACCTGCTGGAACTTCCATCTCCTTTCTAAATGATGAACATGGGAAAGAGTCAAGAATGATCAAGGAGAACAAGCTGGTCATGACCCATAAGGTTTAGGTTGGAAGGCACAGATTATTTGGGCAACTCTGTTAGATTCAAGTAATTCACAAGAAAAAGCACAGCTAGTCTAGGTGACATTTGTCTGTCAAGCATCAGAAATTTGGGCGAGCATTACAAATCATAACCTAGAATATAACTTTACTAGGAGAAATTGCAAAATGCAGCTTAGCAATGAGTGTGCTCAGAGCATAAATAGGTCTTTCATTAGGAACTATGGAAGTGATGGTCAAATTTTGGCTATTTTCCAAAAGAGCTGACGCACACACACACAAATCCCCATGGAAATGCAATAGAAAAATCTGAATCATGGAAAGCAAAATTTTTGAAAGCTAGAATAAATTACAAATGACGGGATTATTTTCAGCCAAGGGGTATTTGCTTCAAAAGTTACAGCAAAACACCTAAAAAAGCCCAGCAGTGACAAGTGGGGAAAACCCAGTAACTGGAAAGACTTACACTGCATACTTCGTTTAACTCAGATGTAGCAAAAAACAAGAAGATGCCCCAATCTATTTTTCCCCATATCTACGTGGACTAGTACAAGCACACAAGTTGCTCTATATTCTCACTAGCAAACAAAGGAAAATCCACTCATTAATTCCATTGTGCTTTGTTCCAAGAGTATCTATAAAGGAAACTGTCACGAATAAGACCACACTACTCAAAAAGAAGTCACCCAATGCAAAGCTTAAAAAAAACAACTCAGAGAAAAAAGTTACCAAAATACATTTAAGAGAAATATATTTTAAACTGTGTATGTTAAAGATGAACAGAGGCATTACTGGACATGTCTCAGAAATAAATGTTCCATTAGTAGCCCAGTGTTAAGAGAGATTTGTAATAGAGGTTTGCCCTTTTTTTTCCCCTCAAAGTTTAAGAAGTGGTATGAAAAACAAAAAGATAAGCTTGTTAGAATTGCTGAAAGTCAAGAAGAGTCATTCCTTTCTTGTGTCTAAATGTTTTCGCTAGACTGAAAAACTCTTTCTCATCCAAAGGGGAAGGCAGGGGCTGAAGAAAGAACTGAAAAACATCTTGTCACTAGACTATGGAAAGAAGGGCAATTTCTTTTCACACCAACTCACTAACTAGGGAGCATACGACTGGCAAATGTGAAGGGGGATGGCAGTTGCAAAGGCATTTACAGATGGGAATGACTTCTGAACATATCCAATAATTTAGATTTCTCAACCCCTGATACAGACACCATGGCAGAGGAACTACTCATGTCAGATTCCTGAAGAACTTCCTAACAACAAATTTCACCACTAACTCCACTTGTAGATTAATGTCTGGTACACTGATACCAGGGATTTTATGTTCAGAGGGATTCAAGTGCCGACCATTTACTCCTGCCCATTATTTCTGCATCTTCTAACCTATGAACAGTTAGCTATTATGAGGCTAGGAGGACATTTCTTCACTTGATCTTTCTGATGGGAACCAAAGCAAAACAATATTTCCACATATTTAAGCACGGTCCTTAATCATATTAAGTATGCTTTTTGTACATAGCCTACTACACAAATGTATGGCATCTCCAGGTACATTTGCATAATACTCCATCAACTCAAAATGAATTCATAAGTTCTCTGAACAATCTTATACCTCAAAAAAAGTGCGTACAAGAAGTCAATATGGAATTCTAGAAAGACCATAACTGACATATCTCCTTAGGCATGTTTGGGAACAGGTAAAAGAAAACATTAATTTAGTTTTCGAAAATGCTAGTCTTTGTTTGCTATGTCATAACTGGTGGGATTCTGGATTTCAGGAGGGAGGAGGCTTAAGCCATTGAAGAAATCTAAAAATCTGGACTTTGCAGAGACTACAGCCAAAGAAATAATGTTCTAAAAAGGATCCAAGACCCCTGTTCCCAACATTTTTCACTAGTCTTCCGGCTGCTGGTTCATGTCAGTGAGTTTTGATACATCATGAGGTTTTTTGGTTTTGTTTTCTAAGTGAAGGTACCAAAAATACAGAATAAGGTCAGGTCCTGTCCTATTTAGTTGTGGTATAGCAGATTTGATCCCAAGAGTCAATGTTTTAAAGAGACAAGAGAAATTAAAAGAACAGTTTCAGCGGAATAGCATGTATTCTGATTGGACCACAGCACACTGTCAGAGCAGCTGACAGAATCACAGAATGAGTCAGGTTGGAAAGGACCACAGTGGGTCATCTGGTCCAACACCTCTGCTCAAGCAGGGCCATCCTAGAGCACACTGCACAGGATTGTGTCCAGAGGGTTCTTGAATATCTCCAGTGAGGGAGACTCCACAACCTTTCTGGGCAACATGTGCTGGTGCTCGGCCACCTGCACAGTAAAGAAGTTCTTCCTCATGTTCAGGTGAAACTTCCTGGGCATCAGATTCTGCCCATTGCCTCTTGTCCTGCTGCTTGGCACCACAGGGCAGAGCTTGGCTCCATTATTTTGACACCCTCCCTTCAGATACTTTATAGGCATTCATGAGGTCCCCTCTCAGCTGTCTCTTCTCAAGGCTGAACAGGCCCAGCTCCCTCAGCCTTTCCTCCTGCGAGACGAGCTCCAGTTCCTTCACCATCTTTGTTCCCCCCCACTGGAACCTATTCCAGGAGCTCCATGTCTCTCTTGTACTGAGGAGCCCAGAACTGGACACAACACTCCAGATGTGCCTCACTAGGGCTGAGTAGAGGAGGATCACCTCCCTCAACCTACTGGCAATGCTCTTCCTAAGGCACCCCAGGATACCACTGGACTGCAACTTCTGCAGTTACTACAATATTTAGGTGACAAGAAAGTAGCCATTTAATTAGAGATTAAAAAAAAAAGAAACTTCTGATTCTAACAGAAAGACAGCATAAGCATTTACTAGGGGGTAGAATGTCTCCATCCTTGCTTCCCATCCTCACTGACAAGGATGTCCTTATCTGGACTTAACACTGGAGGGATTCAGACTTTCTTTTCCACAGATTCTTTATTTGTTTATGGTTTGATGTAGACCCTACAAATGCACCTGTCCACAACTCCATCATTTAAGTTATAGGCATAACATAAAGCCAATTTTCCAAACTGGCCTTTGTTTAAAACTCTTCACAGGAATGCATTCTGTGACAATTGTTCCTTACTTTATAGCTTTTTAATGAGAGTCACTTCTAGCAAACTGGTGTGCTTTAAGCACCTTTTCATTATTCTTATGTTATTTTTTTCATTTCATCAGATCTCAACTGATCATGAAGTAGAAGCATCTAAAACACACACAAATTGAAGCAACTACTACAACACTAAGAAAAAACAATCAGCCAAGACAGAACAAAAACATCAGAATACCATATAACAAGTTTTGAAGGTATAGATGGCCCTGATTTTTTCACATCAACTAAAATCTTATTGTATCAGCAATCAACTCAAAAATAGCAAAAAGATTTAATTCCAAGCTTTAGTGCTGAAATCTCTACATTCGGAACGATGAAGGGAACATTAGAAATGGAACATTCTTTACCTTGCTGAATCAGTAATACCTATTAAAGATTTTCCACATTACACCATGGATTTAACAAAGAATGCTACACTTGGAAGGAAACTAAGCCTTTCCTATACATTCTTGCTTATGCTCACTGCAACAACAGCTTATTTCATACAGCTCTAGTCCTACCTAGGAGTAAACTCACTCACAGAATACATACACACACACACACACACATATGGCTGCATACCTTGTAAGTATTTAGGCTCCACTTTCTCACCAATTCCAGTTTCTCCATTGCTGGATTCTTTACTTCATCTGCTAACACAACAGGTCCACTCTTCTGCTGAGCTCTGCCCCCTGTGTCAGACACAAAGCAAATCTTCAAGGCGTTAGGTCTGGGCTTTTAGTTTGTTGGTTTGTTTAAGGGATAAGTAGCAGATATGGAAGATTTGTGCAATTGCACATCCAAAAGCAGAGCAAGGTGACAGTATAAATTTAAGATGAATAAGCAGATTTTTGTAATCAGTTCCAGAAAGAAAGACTTACTTTAAAACTGATATAAGATGTATATATATCTCCCTATTTAATGTAGTAAGAGGCTGAATTAACAGTACTGAAAGCTTAAAACAGCTTTTGAGACATGTTTATTACTTAATCTATGCTTAAAAACTCCAACAGTTGAACACTCTTTTGCATTTAGTCAATCTAAAAGTCTGTTTACAACTGAAGACCATTGAAGAACAACTACTGGCATACTGTTTGTCATGAAGTACAGAGTTTTTAGATCTTTTCCAATGAAAGTCATTCTATCCAGAAGATGTGTTCAGCCAATAATTAACTTACTTCAGTTTTATTAGCTCATTGTATTAGGAACAAATAATTCTACAAACCAGGAGTAAAAAAACAGCAAAGAAGAGATTTAAAGCAACAGATTAAAATACCTAGGGCCAATCACCACACAAATTTTCAAGCTAGCATGGGATATCATGTGGATTCCATGTTTCAATTTTGCAAAATTCCTAGTGTCCTAAATATTAAAAACTGCTAAGTATCACCACTTTTTAAGCAACATTTTTATTTATTCATGTACATATTCATTTTAAGTACTCCTGCTTCTGATCCCTACTGCTACTTATGGCCACCTGAGTCTTGCCAAGTTATTTATATAAACAAGAGTTTGGAAAAAAGTCTATACAGCTGCCCCAAGATACTCCTTTAGCATCAAGTTCTACTGTGTTCTTTACATCTTCAACATGCTGTGCAAACATTAAGTAATTAACCCTCTCAACACCCTTATGAGGTAACTGAGCTAAGTTTTCTCCTTTTATGCAGGAGGAAACAGACTAAGATGTTAAGTAATTTGCCCATAGGCACAAAATGAGTCAAGTGGCAAAGCCTAGTTCGGGTGTTGTGAATTCCTAATGGCCGCCTCCATAGTCTATTGCAATATGCAACCACTTGGGCAAAAAATGCTAGAAGTTTCAGCTTTAACCTAAATAAAATAACCTAAAAGATTTTGGTCACTCCTATTTTATTGACTGTTTGTTATTATTAATATTAGTTGTCATTTTAATTTTGTTGAGTAAAAGCAGCTTAGAGAGAGGAAAGCAGAGGTTAATTCATAAACTGTTGAAGTCAGAAGTGAGAGCCATTGAAATCCCCCAGAAATTTTATTTCCAACTGATAGTAAATCAAATAATTAGAAATGTGGAGGGGTTAGTACACTGTCAGCAGAGACAAGGGCGTTATCCATTCAGTGCTTTGATACCTGTGGGAATAATTAAATCACAACCTTGTCCAGCCAGTCTGCTAGCTGCTGCACTGCTAGGAGATATAACAGATGATTTGGGTGATGCTGAGGAACCTGAAAAGGGGACATTTAACCATGAAAATCCATCATCTTCCCTAATAAGTGAGTGTGCACTCTTACAAAGACATGTTTCCTAAACAAAGAAACATTTGCTTCAGCAACTATAGAAGTATTCACAGAAAAGTTGTTGAAATTTCTGATGGAAATGCTTTTTAAGAGGTGCATCTCTCCATGTGAACTACTCCAAGTTTTCATGATTTAATCTTTTTCTCTAGGTCATGATGGAAAATTTTTTTCCGTAAGAGCAATCAAAATACAACTGAAGGGCTCATCAGTAAAGTACAGACCATAAACAGAAAATTCCATGGAAGATGGTTACATAACTATCCATAGCTGAAACATCCTTTTTCAGGTCTAGGTAGAATTCACTCTGCATTGTCAGTGAATGGTACTTAAAGCATTAAAGGGTGATGTAAGCCCGAAATCTCTGCCAATTTCAGATACACTTTATTGACATCGGCTCTTAAGTCTGTATTAACAGGCAGCAATAAGTTATCCTGAAGATCATACAACTCATTAGCTGTGAAAGTGTGTCAACTCATTCCCAAAAGAAAGATTTTACAGCCCTTGCTTTTTCTCTTAAAAAAAACCAACCAAACAAAAAACCACACAAAAAACCCCCAAACCAAAACAAAAAGCAACTAACTTTAAATGCCCTGCACTGTGTGTGTTCTCTAAGCTGTTTTAGGATTATGCTTATTATGCTTTTCAGAGCTTTGCCACTCTTTCATAACAGATAAATCTGAAGTGGCATCCTTAAGGAATTTTCAGGATTTAAAAAACAAGTTAGCTTTTCCTCTGTAGAAATGCATGACCACCATATTGGGGGGGAACATTTACTGCTTTTGCTGAGAAATTCCAATATACTTCAGGGTGACCAGTGTGCTGAGGGGACAGAAAATCAAACCTGAACTTGGCAATTTCAACAAAATTTAGTTACCAGTAACACCAAACACATCACTCTAAGTAATTGGATCAACAATCAGCTTTAAAACATTCCACAGAGCACTACTAATATGGGGTAAATAAATCCAATGATTTGGATCCAACTGCACAGAAGAGATGAGACAAAGACGGCTCACTTGCTGTGTCCTTCTGTAGAGGCACATTGCATAAGAGCTGCAACTGAATTCATCCAGGCATAAAAGTTTGACTGCAAGATCGTGCCTGAATCATTTCAGCAAGCGAGCCAAGACAAGCAGTTAAAAAAATCCTTATCACTTGACAGAGTATTAACACAGCCTTATGCATGCTTCATCATTCAACAGCCCCCAAATCCTAAAAGCCCTTCCCCTCCAGTACTGTCTACTTTGCATTCAAAAATGAAGCCCTAATAAGGACACTCAAACAGAAGACGGGATTTTTAGAAAGAGGGCAATAATTCAACTTTTGTCCATGATTTCATAGGAAGCCCTAGATTTTACCACTTATTTGATTTTGTTAGAACATCAGGAAAAAACCGAAGAAAATATCCTTGGAGAAAAACTGTGATATTTAAAGTGTCCAAAGCTCTTAATTTGTGTACAGAAATTTCCACAGAACATTTGCATTTCAAACGTATTAGTGTAGCTTGAAACATCTTAAGACACTTTTCCCTTACAGGCTAATACACTTAACAGCTGCAACAGTTATCCTGCTAATAGAATACAAAAAGGCAGGAATGGTGAGCAGTTTGCCATCTGCTCCAGTTTTTAGCTAGGTATTTTGCTAATTTCAAAGGCATAAAGAAACACAGCATTCCCTTTGTAATATATGTAAAGTACAGCATGTAAATCAACTGTTTTCATAAGCAAAGAATTTTACCAAACAGGAAATGAAGCAAAATGTAAATTAAATTTATGACTACAAAGAGACTTATTTTCACAGCTGCACATCTGAGATAATTGAAAATCTTTCAAATTCAGAAACTGTCAAAGGTACATAATGCATTAAATACCATTTGCCCATACAATATCATGGTATTCTATTGCTTTTAGACAAGAAATAGACATTATTGGTTTGTTTATCACTTTGCATTTCTTATTGGTTAGTACCACTTAGATTCTCTGAGTAATGCATTAATACAACAAGAAGAACCCCACTTTTTCATCTACTCTAGGTAAGTGAAGTGTGTATCAAGAAATAAACAACTCTCCGGTTACATTTCAAATCAGAGCAATAACCTGCAAAACTTAAAGAAAACTTCAACACAATGTAACAGGAAAATTCTTCAGCCTGACACCAGTTCAAGGTGCTCATGGCCTTTCCTTCCTGTAAGTGCAGACCAACTTAACACTAAGTAGTTTCCTCTAGTCCCTTGACAGATACTACAAGTGTAGCATATATTCTCTATTTTAACAGCCCAGCTACCAGAGAATATAAACCAGTTGCCACTAATGCAAATCTCAATGTGTACATTTATACCAAACTGCTCAAAGCAGCTACAGAATATTGTATTTCTGACCATTTAAGAATATGCCTAAAGATTTTAAATTGAGAAATACAAAAAAAAGCATTTACCTTTACTTGGAAACTGTCCTGCCTCAACAACTCCCTCTTTGGAACTGTCAAAGCCATGAGATGTTATTTTGGTTTCAGAAAGTCCAAGTCCAACTGGTAACGAACATTTCAAGTCCTGGAAAATATATTAATAAAAATGGAAAGTTAATGATTAAAAAAAAGGGATTGAAATTACTCAAAAGTATTATAATGCAGTTTCAGCAGCTCTCAGACAATGAATTCTGCCTTTAGCTTGGGAAGTCCTCGCTGGTGTTACAGCTTTCTACTGCTATGCACAAATAAAACATAAATGAATGAGAAATGCTAAGTATAGCCTGAGTATTTAATCTAGATTTTCTTGTTGTATTGATGACCAAGTAGAACTGCTTGTCTTAGAGAAGCAGTTACCAAAAATATGGCGAGAAACATCATGGTATGTGGTCTGAAGCTGGTCTAAGCAACCATATCAGTTTAATAAAGTTTCCAGTTAAAAACTGACAGGGATGCAGAATGATAGAAGATTATCAAGCAGAAAACACCTTACAAACCAAAAATATGGAAGCAACTATCATATGTCAAAGATTTTAAAAAATCACTAAGCAAGAAGTAGCCTTAAAATTCATAGCATCCTTATTTTTCACAAAGAGCACATGAAATCTTTTTAGTATTTGACATAGGGAGTCATGCAGAAAGGCATCACTTCAACAACATCCAATAGATGTAGAGCACCTATTCTACATTGTAAGTGCTCAGAGCACGAAGTTGCCACTTCTGTTTGCCTTTGAAACTCCTTCAGTTAAAATTGCCTGAGATCCCCTTGTTTAACTTTTGAGGGCTAGATTAACTACTTCAACCAGCTCTCAAGGAACCAAAGTCTTCACAGAAACCCAACACAGGCCTAAGAATCCACACACCACAGCTCACACACCATCTTACTGCCCATTTTTGCTGTCTTACCAACCTCTACAAAAAGCTCCCCACAGGTTTTCTGGACTACACTGCCAGCGATCTAATTGAAGTTTAATCCTCTGGTGTTATGGAATTAGACATAGTGCTCTAGAAGAAGTTCAGGTTTTAAACCAATTTAAAACTATGAATTCATAGAAGTAGAAAGTGAGTGAAAAAGTACTATGAAAGTGAAAGTGAAAAAGTAAAATACAGTTACAAAAAATAAAGCATCAAGAAATCAGAACACTGTCAGTGTCTAGAGTCAGGTACTATTTTGCATCCCCTCTGCTTCCATACAGATGTAAAAAAAGTGGGAAAAAAAATTAGAGGACCACTAGAGAAAGCTATACATAGCTTTAAGATGTTACTGTCTAGACACATGTAGTAACTGTTTATGATCCATGCAATGCTTCTAATTACAAAGAAAACACAACCTTTAAAATCTAATCCAGGTTTAATCAATCTACAAACCAGAAGCAAGCTAGTGCATAAGAATGATACTGACACTGCCTAGAGGCTCAGATTGTCAAGAAGTAGTTTTGGATCACATCCCCCCATATTTTAATGTATAAAATAATTTTATACATTAAATAAATAATCACATTTATTTAGATGTCTTCAGTTTAGAACAAAACGCTGGGAAGAAGAAAAAAGGAAGACCTACAAACATATGAATTCCAGCAAATTAATTTTTCCATGTGAACTCCAGGAATCTCGCTGACATCAAAAACCCAGCATGTTACTGCAAAGAGCAACCAATTCCTACAGCCATACCTTCACTTATATGAACAGGCTACTTGATAATAGATGATGCCGTATTTGTGTACCTGAAGCATTATACAGAAAAAAAAGAAAAATAAACAGCATGAAAAACAAATAGTAATCACATGCCGAACCTGATCTCACAAATTAAGCATATCAGAGCACTGGATACATACTGTTTTCAGTCTTCACAACTGACTTAAAATTGGTGCTTCCATTTAAGTACTTGTAGTTGGTGGTATGCTGGAAAGCCTTTGCTTCAGCCTAGTTTAGCTAATAGACAGAGGCCATTTAACTCAAAATGTAGCAAGTCACTAGAAGCTGAAAAAGCAGAGACACTTGAAAAAGGAAAACCAGATTGCAGAGAAGATGCACTGATTTCACAAAAAGGACATGGCATGAATTATTTTTTTCCTGAAGGCACCTTGGTATGTTGATTAGTTTTCAGAAATATCTAAACCTGTAGCCAAACAAATGTAGACAGCTAACCTGCTTAAGCATGTTTGCAATAGGAATCTAAGCAATCATCTGTATTTAAGGTTAAAATGCAGAACACCTGCTTTGTAAAGACAAAAGTTTGTATCTAAACCTAAGCAACTGCACTACTTCCGTATACTTAGTGTAATTCTAATTTGAAGTTAAACACAAGCTGAACAAACTACAGAATTAAATAAAACAAAATACTACAATGCATCCATCTCCTAAATAAAAACTTGATTTGGATTATGAAAATTTTAGAGATCTACAATTGTGTATATGCATACATACCAGAGTTTTTTACATGAATATATAAATATGTATATGTATACAAACACATATTTGTTCGACTAGATCTACTTTTTCTGTCAAAAAGGCCAAGTTCAATTTAAAGAAAGGCAAAGTTCAATTCAAACCTCTTTTTAAGCACCTACAAATCAATTCAAATATCTTTATGAAAAATTATACTCTTGCATATGAATTTAAAAGAAAATTTTACCATTTGTTGATTTACACATGACCAGAATTGACGAAAAGTCAGTGATTATCAAAACAATACCTTTTGTTGTTTATAAACATGCAAGTTACTGTTCAGGGGAGACACACTGCTGCATGTAAACTACAATTTTTAATGTCATTCTTGCAACTGATCGTGCTTGCTTTTTTTTCTTTACACAATTGCAGATAAACAAAAGAGCTAGCATGAAACCTGTTATCATAGTGACAAAGCAGTTTATCCCTTCAATAACTTACAAAGAGGGATAATGAGAAACACTGCACAAAACGTCATGCTTAGGGGAAGGTATGACTGTACTTAATGTTTGAGTGGTAAGAAGACAACATAAATAGCTTTCTTTTTTGTTCCCACTAAATGTAAGTTTGCTGTTACAACACAGGAAGTGAGGACAGATTCCCCCACTACAATATGATGATTATATTTTGATAATGTACTGCTCTTCTAGCTAAGCTTAAGATTTCCCCCCTTCTTTGTTAAAGGTAAATTCAAGTCTTTAGAATTCATCAAAATTTATTGATACATTGCAAGCCCACAAATCTATTAAGGGATCACCATCACCAAAAAACAAATAGAAAAATGCTTTGTTAATAATTTTCATCTGTGTGAGGCTGAAACCATGTTTATGCAATTATCGTCTAGCAGAAGTATTTTAATATTGTAACTTCACTGAGACCCGGAGCCAGAGGTACAAAAAACCCACAACTCAGAAGATTCCCAAGTTAAAAGGCTGCATTACCTACCCCATTCTCAGACATTTGGCATGCTGAAGGCTCCAAGAAGTAAAAACATGAAATATAGCTACACAGAATAGCTGCACTAGCCTAATTAGGTCTAGTCAAGACAGTTCAAACCTATACGTCATAGAACATTTAAGCCATTTTAACCATTTGTTAAAATCCCATTTTAATTACTTCAAATCACTATACTAAACGAAATGTATTTTAGTCAGATTAGCCTTATTTTCACGACTCTATTACACAGATCATCTGTTGAACCACTATGAATTTTTGACATAGCAATCCTGTTGAGACAGAAGACACAGCAAAGAAGTTGTTCAGAATGCATGTTCATGAAGGAATGTTGGCTGAATTACAAGACTGTTTCCAAAATGATACTTCCCAATCATGCTATCCGTAATAATCTAAAATGAAGAGGGGAAAGACCAGAATTGTATTGTTTCTCCAACAGCAGAAACCAACCTAGCCAAAACTTAATTTATACAAACTTACTTAACTAAGGAACAACTAAGGAAACAACCATTAGTAATGCATCACTAAGCATTAATTTCTGCTTAGTACCAACAGGAGGTTTGACAGATACAGTTTTACTTGACTTTACTACCTTGAATTAAGGTATTCTTAAAACCTCACACCAATGGCTAGTTCAGCAGTGAAGCAACTAATATCAGACTAATCATATGCTTGTTTATTTTTTAATGGTGGATGACATTTTAAATAAAACTACTCAAGCTGCCTTCAGGAAAAATTTACAACACATCTGATTGTAAAGTTCACAGTTTAAAGTGTGATTACAAGTCCTATGGAACAAAAGGTTATGTAGATAGACATAACTTCTATCCAGTAAGACACATGGGCTCTGAACTTTAACTTCTTATCAAAATCACGTGCAAGTAGAGCTCCTTGTACATATTCAGCATTTTCTTCTCTTTGCCCCATTACATCATTCAGTTCCTATTTTCCATGAATTAAGCCACTAGATCCTCACATCAGTATAAATTCAACATAAATAAATGGGAGGAGACCTGAAGGCTTTAATCTTTGATGAAGTGGCAAATAACAGACTAACACATTTCTTCTATTCTCCAATATACTGCTCTTCACTCAGAAGACTCCTTCTACTATATCCCTTTTGCTTTACCTAATGTCATACTACAATCCAGTTCTAAATTAGTTTCCCTTCTACTCTCATTAACACGCATATTTTTGGTTTTTCAGACTGTATGAAGAACATTTGACGTTTTTATCTCCTCAAACCAGTTTTATAGAACTGTCACAGTTCTAGAAATATATTTCAAATCAGTTCTACATTAATTGAACTATAATTACCCAAAGTAAAAATCTAACGATGTCATTCAACATAGCAAAACCTAAGAGATTAACTCAGACCAGTTCAGTCCAAACGCAGTTGCAGGCAAAATGTGAGTGACAAGGCTGGCATTTTTTTTCAGAAAGCAAAAGACAAAAGAGAATTGACCTTATCTATTTGTGCAGTCTGGCAATAAAACTACAGAACAAGACAGTGAACACACGCACTCAGATTCATCAGATCCCAGACCTTATTTCGTCATTCAGGTAAGATAAATTGAAGACTCACAACAAAGTTCACTATCTTTTGCATCCTGAAGTTTATTACTGGTATTATATACATGCTTAACTATGGTTTTGTTCCCATAGGAGTACAATAAGAACCATGAGAAGAGGCAACATTAAAAATGAAATGAAACAAATTAAGCCTCAAACTGATAAGAATATCACATAGATTTTGTGCAATACTTTAAACATAACAAATAGCTTACAGCTGCTTGGGTATCTTCACAGGCAGACCAAACTGTTTTCTGAAAAATTTAGTTTATTCCTATGCAGCTCTCACACTACATGGCATGTTACTGCATATGGGAATAATAGCAATGATATACTTCCCTCACTCCTTCCTACCGTCCTCAGCTCCCGATCCCCCCAGTCACATTAAAACACCACTGTGCCAATCACATTACATTAGCATGGGAGGAAAACTGGGCTCTGGAAGTCAGGGGTAAGTAAAGTAAAACAAGTGAATAATATAAACCAGACAGGCTTTTTTCTATGTTTGGCCTTCTTATACAAAGTAATAAGAAGAACTTTTGATTAGGAAATGCTGAAGTCTTCTGTCTAACAAATACCCAAAAACTAGTGAACAGTTCCATACACCAAGTTCTTAAAGCTCAAGTGAGATCCAACAGAGCTTGGGGAGTTAAAAAGCACTATTTCAACCCTTTTAGTACTGAAAGAACGTTAGATATTTGATCCAATGATGGCTGAAGCTACAGCTTTTTTCCATAGAAGAGTTTCCATCCATCATACGGGCAGGACAAAACTTGTCTGAATTCCACAGGCACGTCTTATTAAGGAATTAGAATGTAGCAGCATATTTCTGATGGAGATTTTACAGTTAGGAAAACACTTAAGTTACCTTTTAGATATGTGTTATACCAAGAAGATGCATCAATTAGTGCTGTGTTGCACTCTCACAAGAATGGAACTAACATGCTTCCTTCTGAAATGACATTATGACGATCTATGCCGTCCGATGTTCCGCAAAACTAATGGCATTTTTCTTCAAACAAGGAGCAACCCTACTTGTCATTTCCAGGTAAATACATCTGCTCTGCACTGCCTCACAAAATGAAATACTTCTCGTGCTTGAATGCCTATTAATACTGCATTTGGTAAAACACAAATGTGTATTTTCATGCCTGAGCAGCTTACGGACAAGGTCTGATGGAAGTGCTAAACAGAATGCAAGTCTAGAGTAAAGCGCAGTTCTGTAATTAAAGAATTCTAAAGAAAAGGTTGTATGTACAAATACCTCTTTACTCAAAAACATATAATAAAAGCTGCTCAAGTCTTTGTGGCAAAATAGCTGCAGAAGACCAAAAAATACAGAACAAGTATTTTATTCTTTGCATCTGAGCTGTAGAGCATCTAGATGAATATTTCCCTGATCATATAAAATAAGGAAGCAGGAAATTAAAATAACCTTATTTCCCCAGCTTCCCAAGAAGGTGCAATCAAAATCAGCACATTAGAGTGCTCTAAACTCTACTGTGATCACATGCTCTTCCCAAGCACGGTGGTAACAGTACAAATTATAGTGGTCATGGTTTCTTGCCCCCTTCTTAAGTGACCTCATAAAAATCACTACTTGGCTTGTCATTTCCATAAGATGATAGGAAAAAAGACCCCAGAAATTCTGTGGTGCAATGCATATTGCTTTAGGTTAAAGCAAAAAATTACCTGGCAAGGAAAAAAAGAGAAAGCAGGCATTAAGCACTACAAATAACAAACATGAATCAAGATGAATAGAAGCTAAAAATTAGAATTTGAGACTAACAGATTAGTAAACAGACCTAGATGTTAATTCCAAGAAGTTTATTTTCTTTGTTTTGTTTATAAGAAGCCTTGATTATCACATATTCTGAGTTTAGGTCACACACGCAGGTGTGAACTTGTACAAGACAGTTCAAAAAAATAATTGAAGTGCACTTCTTCATTGATCTCAGAATAAGCACTGCGAAAATAATTACAGCAAGTTCAAATATGCTTGCAGAGTACAGGTTTTTCTGCACTTTGACCGAATATTTGACCCATTTTTGTAAAAGTAAAGTTTCAAAATACAGTTGACTCCAAGCCAGCAAAATGATTAGCATGCAGGAAAAATCTACTCCAACTTTTACATATGGCCATAGACAGAAAGTACCTTAAAATTCCAACTTTACATTTTGACCGAGCAAGGGCCCTAATGCAGTCACCAAGAGCGCAAGTCCATTTGCTGTTCATAAGTGTTGCAAGCACTGCACTGCAGAAGTAATCAGTGTGTAAGGAAAAGGTAACTCAGACAGCAGTCAAGTCACAGCAGCAGCAAGGTCATCATGCTTAAAATTACTAAGTCTGTGTCCCTACTTTGAGGTGAACCCGAATTCATTACCACTTCAAGATGCATTTCCCAAGGTTGTCTCCCTAAACATAAATCTTCATAGAAATGTAGTTTTAACTTTATTTCATTAAACACTCTGCTAATTTTTACATTATGTCACTGGTAGATCTTAGTTGAACAATAAATCTTATGGAGGTTCCCCTCCTCTAATCAGCATTTTAGTAAAACAGAATAAAATGTTTAAGTTCTGCTGCATATTTCTTTTAAGAATAATTCTGCACTGCAAGTCAGTATAGAACTGCTAAAACTTAAGAGCTTTCCTTAAAATGTAAGCCTCAGCAGATATCAAATAAACGTGGGCAATTAACTGGCCTTCATATTTCCAGCCGAAAATCCAAATAAAAGGAGCCCGACCCCAAATCTCACACGCGGTGCCGTAGCGCTCTCTGCTGGACGCCTGAGAACGAGCAAAACTCATCGTTCACCTGTACCAGGCTGAGGGGGAAGAATCCAGCTTTGCCACTTCTAACGCGCTTTTTATACCAAAAAGATCATTGCAATATGCAATCACACTATGTTATGTCAACTCTGACAGTAATCTATGAGCTTTAAAGGAGTTTCTTCAGTAAGCCGCCAGAAAACTATGTCAAGTGAAGTCTGCTATGCATTGCGTTCTAAGTTCGGCGTTTCTGATAATGGTACCATGGCAGGCAGCAAAAAAAATCCTTACCCTGTTAAAGCTGTGCTCATGAGAATCTTCCAGCTGTCCATTGCTAGTCACAGGAATTTCCGCCGCTGAATTTTTGGGAGATTCTTGAGCCATTGCACTTTCCTATTAAAAGAAACAGGTTAGCGTTCGTCTTACACTTCCAGTGAGTAATCTATATGAAAATATTTGATGTATGGGTTTCATAACAGTTGATTTTATTTCAAACTCCAACTGGAAATAGTCTGATATACTTGGTCTGTATATGTTTAGTTAATCACGTCCTCAAATCACAATAATACTCTAGCACAGCTCAGTCAGAAGTAATATAAAGTTTCCAGATCTAAGAGAAAAGAAAAACTAAAATTTAACCCATTGGCACTGGGGGAGTAAGACACAAATGAGACATGTGGGCTCAGACAAATGTTTTACATTTACACTTGAGCCTTAGAGTAGTTTTTGTATCTCAAACTATAATGAGCTTGGCTAAAAAAATTGTATTAGCTGTTCATAAGCAATAAATTCTAAAGAAGAACAGTATGTTTAATCATGTTACAAGAAAAGCTATGATTCCAAATTTTAAAATAGTTTCAGTTTCTTCTTATTTTACCATAATACAGTGCCACCTTCTGACTAAACTGTTGGCATGCAACTCTTCATGCAGTCTACAGCAGCAAACCTGAAGTGAAATGCAGAAGCACCGAAAGAACTCAAAGTACCAATAGAATTCAAAGTTCAAAGTTAATTTCAAATGCAGCTGCATCCTGAACAGTAGCAGCAGCTGTGAAACCACTGCTTTCAAGTATGACCTAAGGTATAGCCTAGAAGAGACATTCCCAGAAGAAGTGCACATCATTTACAAGCACCTGAAGAGAGAATGGCAGCTTAACGCTCTCCAAAATTAGGACAAACTGAAAAATTTATCCCTTGCAAGAAGGTACTCCTAACTCTGCAAGGCAGCTTCGTCAGTCACGTAAAGTGTAAACAGTAGAAAAATCAGCACACAACCAAGGCAGTGTTTGTTCACTCACCTAAAAGTTGTCTGAAGTCCTCAAACCAGCCCATACACTTATGCAAGGCTGGCAAGACAAGGTATACCATCAAGAGGTACTTGAGAATAAGTACCCTTCTAACTCTAAAGCTTTTAAGCCATCAAAATGAACCAGCTCTTTTCAGTCCAAGGGCCAGGAAGAGGCTCAGCCTGAGATGAGGATCTGAAGTACCACCAGCTTCTCCAACCACATGTGAAGCTTTACAGAGTATCAATGTAACACGAGGATTTTCCTGGTACTTACTGAGCATCGCTTGCACCGTTCTTAACTGGAACATCTTCTGTCATACCCCATTGCTAGTATTTCTTCCACTTTCACATATCACCACTTCATTTACATTAGTGAGCCTGATTTTCTTAATTAGCATTGAGGCCTCACAAGACTTTCTCTAACTAGCCGCTGTCTGTGGGCTCCAATAAATGTGCTTCTACTGAAACACACTTTAAGGTCTATGTTTATTTTATGAGTACTTTTAAAACCGTAATTTCTTTCATTTTATAGAACATAGAATATCCCAAGTTGTAAGGGACCCATAAGGATGATCAAGTTCAACTCCCTGCTCCTTACAGAGTTGCTATACAACACCATTAGATTAAATGTTTTAGTTACCTGCCATATTATATTTTGATTTGGAAAATCTGTCCAATAGCTCAAGTTTCTTAAGCTTGCTCTAAATCTCACATGTGCTTAAGCTCTAAGACTGCTAGAAACTACACTTCTACTTGACACAGTCAAGTGAGGTATTTTTCAAAATGCTTGACCTGTCACAGCTACTTGCACAACACAGAAACATTAGCATAAGCCATGTCCTGTTCACAGCTATTTTTGTTCTTCTTTCTGCAATTATCAGAGAACACAGTGCAAAGGGAAAGTCCTCTACTGTCAAGGGGCACTTTACTAGGGATCACAAACAAAACTGCATCTCTGATTAAAGGAAAAACAGATACTTGACTTGGGTGCTTTTCAACAAGAATCTCAAATAATTTTGCAAATATTGACATTGATATACTTTTATGCTTTTATTCAGAGATATACATGCCCAGTGTATATGCACACGTCTCTAGTAATATACCAGAAAACAAAAATTCATCAGCTTCTCTGGACAACTAGAAGTAACTCACATATTTTTTAGGCATTCCTAGTTGAGTCAGACCTATATATCTAGTTCAGAGAAAGCAAAAAATTACTTGCTAATGTTAGTTCCATGCTATGTTTGAACTATCTTTTCCATTGCTGAAAAGAGGTCATTTCACCACTCTACTTTTCCAGTCCCTACCATGAGCCACACAGTGCACCATGCCCCAAACACTCACCCGACTACAGTCACCACACACAACTCACTAACCAGGAAACAGACCTTTTCACCAGGTTAATTTTCCAGTTTCAGTGAGTTGAATCAGTTTGCAATGAAGTCAAACAAGCACCAAAGCCATGAAATGAGCAGCTGAAAAGGGGAAGTGGGATAAACTGCTAATTTGACTCAGACATAACAAGAAACCACTGTCCACATTTTAGTCAACAGTTTAAGCTTGCATTGCTGTCAAGAATGAGTCCTTGCCCTTCGCCCCCAACTCTTTTCCCCAGCAGCTTTCACCATCCCTTCACCTCCTTCCTGAGCCAGAGCAACGTATTTGTACAGCAAACAAGATTCCGGAAACACTGCAGGTTAAAAGAAAGCGACCTATGCTCAAAAAGAGGATGGGTAATTCTTCCACTCCCATCAACTCTCCAAAGCAGGCACAACTCCAACACTTGCTCCTATGAAACAGAGCAGGTAGTAAGTAATGCAGTAAAGAAACTACTTTCTTTGAAGGAGAATGAAAGACTGCCCACAGCATCAGCTTACTTCAGCAGTGCAGTACCTCAAAATACTTACTCTGACTGTAGGCTACTGCCAAATCCAGCAGCTATTTCTCTTTACCTCTGGATGTGTGTTCCTCTAACTTCACGCAATCATGGTAAGGTTATTGATCTGAGAGAAAACTAAACTGCCAAATCACAGCAGCATTTCTGTTGAAACAGGGAGTATGATTGCTGAATCAAGTGTCTCTTTGCCAAGTGTAGCCCACAGCTGACTTAAACTACGCATACAAAGAAACTGATTCCCCAGAAGAAAATTTATCATATATATAAACACCCTAAAGTAAATCTAAATAAGTTCCTATATTTGTATTGATGTATTAGGCATGAATGACATAAGCACTACAGGAAAGCATCGTGTTTCAGATGGATATTTTATTTTGAAAAAATAGTATCATCCTTTAGTCACAATCAGTATTTTCTTTGTACATCTCTGTTTAGAAATATCAGATTTGGAAATATGCTAAATAGCTGTGGAATCACTATTCTGTTTTTACTGGAAGTTTAAAAACAATTCACTGTCACTGAAACTCCAAGAGTGATAAAGTCAGCATGACCTTTTTTCATTTTTACTCAAGAACAGTCAGGAAAATGTTGACTCTATCTTTCTGAAAGAGCATCCCAAAACCACCTGATTAGCTAAATAATATTGGGAACCTTAGGAATTTGTTCATAATTCTAATATATCACAGACCTCTCCATAGAGAAGGGGTCATCTGTATCTGCTCCCAGAGAAAAAAAGATTCACGCCTTCAGCAGTAGATAGAATACCTTGTTATAGTGAGGTTACACAAAGATTGCTGCCCTTTAAACACCAACCCTTTCTTCCTGCAGTACTCACACATTTCAGACTCTACCATGCCTAAATCTATTCAACTTACAAAACAAATAGTGCAGCACAGCAACAGACTACTGCCTGAAGTAATCCTTTGCTACGAATTAACTGGACTGTTCTTAACGGTGTCTCAAAGCCAACCCCACCCATTCAAGATGCTGTGCATGAACTCGTATCCCCATACTAACAGCACTGTGCTACATATAGCAGAATTTTTGGGAGTCTGAAACTTGTCAGGATTGGTTGATTTTACACTAATACAGCTATCACCCAATCACCTCAGAGCCAGACTGGACCTCTTCTGTAGCTGGATGAGATTCATCAAGTGTTGTGGATTCACTGCTGTGTTCTGACATACCTGAAAACCAAATAGGTTTGGCACGCATTAATTGAAGTGAAAGGAGCTGGATGTTGCACCTCACAGAAACCAAAGCAGGCTTTCAGAAAACATTTCTTTTACAAGTTCTGCTAAAGCAAAGTGAAACCTCCTTCTTTTGATGGTGACCAGGATTTAGTTCTCCAAAAACGTAAGAGAGATTAGGAATACAGTCTAGCGTACCTTCCACTGCCAAAGCAACTTTTCCCCACAGACAACTAAGCTTGCAACATAACACCTGGGAAGTCAAACAAGGTTCTTCAGCTGATATGTATACTGTCACCTGCAACAATACACTGACTGTACCCTACCACTGCAAAGATCACCATTTTGTTAAGACATAAGATTTATCCAAACATTGCAAGATTATATTGATGCTAAGCCACTGAAACCTATTAAGCTGTTAAGTCTGTTGTGTTTACTAGAAACAGAATCCCTTTCATTTTAGTCTCAAGAAGATCTCAGCTACAGAGGCAATGAAAGTCATTAACACTGGAGCACATGTGCAAGAAATCAACTCTGTGAATAACAGTGATCATGAAAGATGAACTACATACCTAATTTTAGCTTAAGTAAGAAAAATATCTAAATTTGATTTCAAATAGCTGGTAACTACAGGTGACACCACAATTCACTCAGCTGTTTGAGAGGAGGAGACAACCAATCATTAAAAATTAATCAAACTGTCAGTATTGCATATAATCACACATGACTTCAGTTCATTAAGTCTTGCACCATTTCATACATGTTCAGACACATACCAAATTAAGAAAAATGATGAAGAGATTACTATTTGTGTTTATATTGTAGTTCAAATTCCTAAACTATAAAACATTCTAATTAAAGCAAATAATTAATAAGGTAAACAGCTCACATAGCAAGGGAAATAAAGTAAGGACACAAAGGCTGAGAAACTGAATCACCCAGATCATATAGATAATATTAGACTGGATAACCCATTACTTTGTTTTGGGAAACCACACATGTAAAATAAAAGATTTTCTCCAAAAAAATTTTTCATCCAGGGCTATTACTGAAGTTGAATTTTTCTAGGATCAAGACAAAATTCCCTTTGAAGTAATTAAGAAATAAATTTAACATCCTTATATAGCTTTCTTAATTTTTCAAATTTCTTCTGAACATGAAAGACTGTACAGCAGAGGTGGTTTGCACACATCGTCCTGTCCAAACTCTGCTTGAGGCTGAAAACAACCTCTGTGCTTACTTAACAGCTTATTTCTGAGAAGCTAAAACAATTACATTATAGAATAGGAGAGTAAGTGTGATTTCCCTGCTCTACCAGTTAAACAAAAAGCTAAATTCATCTTGTAGTAGAGCCTTCATTAAGACAGTCTGTTCTTCAGTTCTACCACATCAGTGTTCCTGGAGTTATATTTGTACATCACACACAAGCTTACGGTACCACAGCAACACTGTTCTCAACTATTGAATGCTATAGGCAAAAATATTTTTGATAGATTTAAGAATTTGTAATAACCTTATCTAGGGGCAAGAACCATCTCACAAATCCATGTAGAAGACAGTGCATAAAGGCAAGTAATGAACTTTTAAAAATCCAAATGAATACTCCGTTTGTGTTAAACACCCTTCCATGACTAGTTTTTTGTCCAGTATTCTTTTCCTACAGGTAGTGCCAATGCTTTCACACAGCTCTGCAGGATCACACTGCTCAACTTTAAAACATGAAAAGGGAAAAAAATGTGGTTTAAAGGCGGCTTTCATAAAACGTTCAACTGTACATTCTAATTTAACTACAGAATTTCCTGATTACTGCTTCTACAGCAAAAAAATGGAGATGTAAACATCAAATACTGGATGCAAGGATGAGAACCTTCTACACTTTCACCAAGATTCAGAAGTGAAGACACTCACGTGAATTGCAGCAATCTTGGCACCTACATACATATATCATTTAAGGTTCCACTGCAGAAATGCATACAGACTTTGCATCTCTGTAGTTCTCGCAGGTGCCAGACAAAGGGCTGTTCTTTATAAGAGGCTGCTAATCCCCAGTACAGCATGGATTCTACATTACCAAGGGCTTGGTTTGTTTCTTCACTAAAGCAGCCACAACTTTACAACACTTTAGGTGACTGGTGCAGCAGGACATTTGCTACCATCAGCTGCAATTAGAACAAGTCGAAGAGGTTCTACTTGGAAAAAACATGCTTGATCCATATTCTGACCCTGTCCATATCACTCCCGCCTCTCTGGGTTCTCTTTTTCCCCACTATACCAGTTCTGCAAATCCACACAAATACTACACCACAGTAGAACAGAGGACACAGAATAGACTAAGAATCATTTCCCCAATGGTGAAGCTACTTTAAATGCATACTGAATTACAGCCTCAGTAATTTTAAGTGTTGCTCACCATAAATAAAACCACATGATTTTTATCTCCTGGGGATTTAGGTATCACTTGTTCAACCAGCAAAGTAAAAAGCAAAACAAAGCAAGAACTTACAAACAACATAGTAAGTTTGCTCTAGGATGGAGATGTCAGAGATATTTAACCATTTATAATTAATGGTTATAAGAGCATGCTTATGTACTTTTCATAAAAAAGGCAAATTCACATTTGCTTATTCAGGAAAACATGAAGAAAATGTCATCAACAATAAATTAATTTTGCGTAAGAAGTATAGTCTTCACATTCTTACATCACTTAGGTAAATGATTTATGGTCTCAGAAATAAGAACCATGTGATTCCCAAGAATCAGATCTGCTTCTCTAAGTAGGATGCACTGGCTCCTTCGCTTATTTTTCTCATAAACTAATTGCCAATAAGGCATCAGCAAGATACCTTTTGTCTAAAATGAAGTTTATTACACACTGTATTGTTGTGCTATCACTTAACTGCATAGATAAAGAATACAAATTTTTGTAACACTGCAGAAAAGCCCAGTGCTGGTGGAAAAAAACCCCATTTTCTGGATGTTTTCTTAATTTCAATTTCTAACTAAGAACACTTCCACTAGTTCTTGTGAAGATAGAGATCAACCACTTTTTTTTAAAGACTGTAAAGAGCTTAAACACTTCCTGCTGCAATCACACCATAGTTTCCTCTTAATGCTCTTGAATTCCCTGTCCGCTCCACTTGGAAGATCTAATTATGCTTGAGAGTTACAAAACATGATGGCTACAAAGACTGGAGAACAGGGCTGCTGCTGACTTTCACACTCCCCACACAAGGTCAATCTGGCCCTAAACATTTTAATGCTCCGCTCGTCTCCAGATTAGCTAAGCCATGGGCTCCCATTATGATTTCAACTTCTACCAAATCAGAAAGAAGCAGCTGATCAAGATATTCCCTCGGCTTCCAGTTTTTCCAATCTAACACTCTTCTGTGTTTCTTATTCCTCTCATTTTAAGTGCACGTGTACATACATACATACATAAACATACACATGACTCACAAAGTTTTGGAGTTGCACTGATCAAATAACATCCTTCTCCAGCCCTGCAAAAAGAACCCTTCTGTTATCTTCTCTAGCAAATCAAGTCTTAGGTAACATAGCCACCGATTGCAAAGTGATAACTCCTCACTACCTTTTCCACCAAGCATAAAAAGCACGTGTTAGATACTGAAACTACATCCTGGGCTGGACGTTCAGAATGATCCCTTTAAAAGCTTTTCATGCAAGATGAAAGGCTATTAGGGAGTTGCAGTTAAAAATAACCTATTAAAGAGGTACTATAAGACATACTGGAAGAATTGCCTCTAGTTTGCAAACAATACCACACGCAACACCTGCTTGTCACACAACACCAAAGCGTTTCCAAGCTTTAAGAACAGTAAGCAAAACACAAATTGGCACACTTAAAACAGTAATTGCCAGGGTGTGGAATAAGTCCCAGGGGCACAAAATTCACACAGCATCTACAGTTTTCTTCCTCCACCAACACACAGCTTCCCTTTCTCTCTCGTGGAACCCGCCTGCTCCCGAGCTCAGGCGCTGCCCTCCCCGTGCGGCCGCCCAGCACCCCC
>VZRQ01009566.1:455111-507462 GCA_013397975.1 Machaerirhynchus nigripectus
GGCGCCGCTGCGGCCCCGGGGGCGTCGTGCTGCGGGGGACGAGAGGGCAGGACGGAGGGAGGGAAGGGGGGACGGAGGAGGCCGGGCGGGGCGGCGCCGGCGGCCCCTCTCCAGCTTTATTTTCTTCCTTCTCCGGTAGCAGCAGGAGCCGGAAGCGCCGGGCCGGAAAGGGGATGACGGCGGCGGCCTCTCTAGGCTGTCATGTCTATGGTCGCAGCCATGGCAACCACGGCCAGCACCGCCCGGGAGGCTGCTCCAGCCCCGCCGAGTGCCGTGCCCGTGAGACCGGGCCGCCGCTGGGAAAGCAGCCCAGAGCGGCAGAGCAGCAGCGTGCCTGCCCGGCTGCGGGTGCCGATGAGCGCGCCTGGGACACGCTGCTCGGTGCCATGGCAGAGGCTCTGCCCGAACCCCCCGTGAGGAGGAAAAAAAGCATATCTATCGAGGAAAAAATTGACATCATAAGCGCTGTGGAGAGCGGCAAGAAAAAGGCGGACATTGCAGCCAAGTATGGCATCAAGAGGAATTCCCTGTCTTCGATTATGAAGAATAAGGACAAAGTTTTGGAAGCCTTTGAAACTTTACGTTTTGATCCTAAAAGGAAAAGACTGAGGACTGCTTTTTATGCCGACCTGGAGGAGGCACTGATGAAGTGGTACAGAATTGCAGAGTGCTTGAACGTGCCGGTCAATGGCCCTATGTTGCGCCTCAAGGCGAATGATTTTGCCCAGAAGCTTGGACACAGTGATTTTAAATGCAGCAATGGCTGGCTCGATCGTTTCAAGTCGAGGTATGGTTTAGTTTTCAAAGCTCAGCCTGTAGAAGCAGCTGCTACTACTACAGTGGATGCTCCAACTCTTTGGTACCAAAATGTGCTTCCTTATTATTTAAATTATTATCAGCCGAAAAATGTGTTTTATATACAGGAAACTGGGCTGTTGTATCAGATGTTACCACATAACCCGTTTGCATTTAAAGGGGAAACTTGTTCTGTAGGTAAACAGAGCAAAGAGAGGATCACTGTAGTGGTGGGTACAAATATGGATGGCTCTGAGAAGCTCCCACTGCTTGTTATAGGAAAAAGCAAAAGTCCATGCTCTTTCAAAGACATGAAATCCCTGCCAGTGGATTATGAAGCAAATGATAGGGTGTGCATGACTTCAGGAATCTTTGAACAGTGGATGTATAAACTCGACGACAGATTTCAAGCACAGCAGCGCCGAGTGGTTATTCTTGTTGATTCTCTCCCAGCTCACACAGAAGTAAAGAACCTGAAGTCTGTCAAATTAGTGTTCTTTCCTCCAGACTCTTCTTCATGTATACGTATGAAAGAAAGGATTATCAGAAGTCTGAAGGTTAAATACAGGCACTGTCTTATCAAAAGATTTGTTGACTGTGTAGAAAGTAATAAAGAGTTTATGCTGACCCTTCTTGATGCAATTGAGATGCTGTACCTGTGCTGGAGAGAAGTAACACCAGAGACTATTGTAAAAAGTTACAATGGAGCAACTTTCAAATTAGAAACGGAGACAAATAATAAGGACAACGAGGCTGAAAGTGATTTTGATTTGATCGCACATGCACGGGCAGCTGGCGTAGAGTTTCCAGAAGGTTTATCTTTGGAAGAATATGCAGCTCTAGATGATAGCTTGGTAACTTATGAAGTACCCACAGATAATGAAAGGATGTGTGCCAAAGAAAGTGCATCAGGTAAAGCTGAGACATTTGTTGGTGATGAAGATAAGGATGAAGGTGATCGACTTCAGGGAGCTGAACAGCCTTTACCATCCAAAAATGAGGCTTTGAGTGCTTTAGACACCCTTCGAAAGTTTCTCAGAAGTCAAGACACAGATGATTCTCTTTACGATTCCCTAGCTGACTTGGAGAATTTTATTCAACATGTAGCGTGTGAATAAGTATTTTAGCAAAGTGGGAAAGCATGTAATTGGAAAAAAAGAAATGATATAAGCAAACAAAGGTAGGCAGTTTAATAACAAGCACTGCTGAAATGTTCTCTGGTGTGTTTTGTTCAGGTGCCTAGAAGTACATAACAAAACTACAAAAAAGGGCTGTGAACTGAAAATTTCCACAAAATTAGGAGCAAATAACATGTATTTGAGGTGGAGAGAGGGAGGAAGCTGAACCATTAAAATCCTAACTGTAGTAAGTACAGTGGAGGCAAAAGAAATTCTGTGAGCAGTTCGGTGCACTCAGGATAAACTGTTGACCACTTGGAATTCTTTCTTCAAGAAGAGACTAGCAATTCTACACATCAATAATATAACCAGTGTTTTGGGGTTTTTGACAGTGCAGTAGAAAATATTTATCACCCTGGTGCTTTTGATACATAAACACAAAATTGAATAACACCGAAAAATACATGCTTAAGTTCTGAGAAGTAAGGCATTTTAAAAATAAATATTTTACACCCTTCATCAAGAATTCTGGCCATCATTTACTCTTGCAGCAGGTGATGAAATGCAGGAAGTTACCACAGCTTTGGATGTGTTGTTTTGTTTTCTTAAAACTGCTCATATGTGGGTACACTCGAATGGCATAATCATTTATCCAAGAGTCAAAAGATGAACACACCTTTACTTGATCTTTGAAGAGGTCAAAAAGGAAAGTCATTCTCTCTCTTTCAGCCCTTTTGGTGCATGGATTTGATGTAGGTCTTTCTGTGCAGCTCCATGTATCTCTATAGTAAATTCAGGGAAAAAAAATTAGTATCTGCACCAAAAATCTCACTGAGCTCTTGTTTTATTTTCAGTACGTGGAGGCTTTGCTGTAGGATTCAAGCACTAATGTGGTTTATCACTACAAGTCCCATTAACAGGGCTGCTGTTTGTGTGATTGCAGTGTGAAGTTGTGTAAATCACAGTACATTTACATGTCTTCCAGTATGCATTTCAAACAATGTAATCATATCAGAGCCAAAACCCACAGTGTATATGACCTTGTGGCTTTTTTCAAAACCTGTTTTAAATCTTTTCCATTCTATCAATTTAAATTTTTTTCAAAAGTTAGAGATAATAATTTTTCTAATTTAGAGGAAGAAGAAAATATTTTATGAACACCCTTTAGGAAGCTTGTGTAATAAAGAATCTCTTATGCTGTGTATATTAAACCATGAGGGAAAAAAATCTCATGCACATGTGAATCTACAATTTAAAGTAAATAGTTTGGCTAAAGCTTTGTTTACTGTTTTTTCTGTAGGACAGTTTATCCATTTATGAAATCATTTCAGAAAATGTATCGAATTGTTGGAAGGCGGCAAAAATATTAGGGTGATTTGGTGAGAAAATGCTTGTGGCTGTATGAACATTTTACTAGAACCCCTACCAAGAAAACCCCTATAAACTTCTGGTTTCTTGCTGTGAAATATCTGATGTGGATTCCTTCCAAAGGATATTCTGAGTAAATAAGAAATTTCTGTTGAAATCCCAATAAATAAATTCCTACATGGAGATTTATAGATTCTGTGAAAAATGTACTCTTCTGAATTATCTCTTCTAGGTGTTTATTATTTTAAAATACAGATGCAAAGTCTTTTAAATTAAGAAACTCTGTCACATTTGACTTGTTTAAATACTTTAGAACAAGCTTATGAAAAGTACTTTCTATTCTGACTAAGCTTATTTGAAGTTCATATAAATCCCACAGAGATCTGTAGATAATTTTCCTGTAGTATCTTTTGATCTGAAAGCTATTTCTTTACAACAGCTTCTCCTGCTAAAGGGAAGTTTATGGAAAAGTTTCTCTTATCCATATAGTAAATGTGTAATTTGTTATGATTTGGCTCCATGTGGCCCTCACCAGCCCTGGGCTCCAGATAAAGAGACTCTGTGTTTCCTTCTGGGAGAATTCAGCGTGTGAAAGTGTTGGATCTGAGTGAGAAAGACTTGCATATGCAAGCAGCAAATCTTGGTTAAACAAGGGTTCACTCTACAAGCAGTGTAATTTCTGCAAGAAGAGGTTTAGAAAATCAGGAGATGGGAAATAACGTCGTCAGCTGGAAAGGAAGGAAGTGAATTACTGAGTGTTTTCATACTCCCTCATGAAAACAACAGGAAGGATTTACTAATTTGGCCTGGACTTTGAAGGTGAGTTGTGGAACTTGCTTTAAAAAACATACAGCCCATCGAAATCCTGTATCTTTAGAGAATATAGGACTTTTTCCTAGCCTCTTAGTTCATTCTGAGAAACCAGGATAAAATGCATTCACTGAAACTGCTTCTCTAAGACAGACACTTTATATTCTAATACTGTAGCTTTCAAAATTATTTAGGAACCCAAATATTTCTCCTCGCTTGGATTTTGGTCACATTTATAGTGAGAGAACATGAAATCCATTCTGAAGCTGTTGCTGTTTCAGGTGTTTGCCATGGGGAGATGCAGACTCCCAGATCCGAAATGCTAACACTGAAAAAGGAAGCAGTGTGCTGTGTAAATGTTTGTCAGTTTAGCCTGTGTACACAGTTTGAGCTGGAGATTTCTTTACATTGTCTGGGTAAACCACCAGGACACTGGCTTTTTACATCTGGGGTGGTATCTTTTGGAGGGAGAGGAGGAATATGACTTTAGACTGCACCATATTTAAAATGAAGAACCTTTTCTACAAAAGGCAGGTAACTAAGGCTGTCATATGCTTTAATACTTTCATATTAGTATGGACAACTACGTGCATTTTCTCTGTAGCTTTTCTACTTCCTGCTGTGATTAGATAGTGATTAGGTTCTTGTGCATCTTGTCAGTGAGGTTGCTTTCAGTTACCCAAAAGTGACTTCTAGAAGTGGGAACTGAAAATATGAAGTTTTAAAAATATAACTGACTTCTAGACAAGGCCAAAATAGAAAAAATTATTTGGAAAGTATGTTTGATATAATCAAAAGCATCCTCGGATTCATTCTTGAGACAAGTAATATGTAAAATAAGTATGCTCTTCAAATTGCTTAGGTTTTTGAAAACTGTAAGAAATACTACACTGGTTTTTTTTGTGCATCTTACTGTGTGTGCAGTTTTGGATACCCTTCAGGTCTATAAAACAACATCTTCTTTTAAAACTGTTACTGATAGGAAGATTGCTCACCCCTAGTGGTAAAAGGAAATAACAACTTTTTGCATCCTTAGGCAAAAGTGGAAGAGATGAGGCAGTCAGGGATTAATAGGAGAGCAATCCATGTGTGCCTGTATTTCCAGGATTTGTGACGTTTTGATAGCTAAGCAATTGAGGGAGTAAATGAGTTGATGGTTTCACATTATTATGCAAATCTTAAGAATAATACCCTCAAACATACAGAATCTTTGGCGATTTTAAATTTTATGCGCAACATCTTTGTAATCTTGAATTAAATTATAAAATTAGAATATTAGTAAAATACCTTCAAGACTTTTTGGTGGCTGTGTTTATTGAAATGGTAGAATAATATTGGCCTAGTCAAGACTTAACGAAAATGTATGGTGACTGGGCAACCATGGAATGTAATGACAGAGTTTTGCATTGTTTTATTCCTTTAATATCAATAAAAGCTAGTGCTTCCTATTTTTGGGAGGCATTTGTTAAACGAAGAGTTTGCAAAGTTCTCATTGGGAACTGAATGATGCTGGGGCCAGAGAAGAGTTTTTATATTTACGCAAGGAAGTCAGTATTTGTATACAGATGTTTTAATATGCCTATTTTGGGGGATCCTTCCTTGAAAATCAGAACCAAGCCCAGTCAATTAATAAGCAAACAAATCTAACTGAAATTTTTGCAGTGGGATGAGTGACAACGTACTTCTGTCAATACATTCATTAACAACAGAAAAAAAATCTTTGCAACAGATGAAAATACAACTTTATGTCTGACAGCCTGTTTTTACACACAACCTTTGTGCTGGCAAAGCAGTGTGGTGTAAACATGTGATTCCCTTTTCCTGATATAACTGCACTATGGTATAACCACATAATTTGTTTATAGAATCAGGAATTCAGGTGTAGCTCATTTCCCTTCTTGCTAGCACAGTTACTCCATTTGGACTGCATTTTCTCCTTTCAAAGGTAGCTGTTTAGCTGCATAGCTCTAGTTAAACCCATACAATATCCAGGTTAAGGCAGAGTGGGGAAACAAGTAGTGTCTTGCCAACTTATTCACAGCTGTGTCACCTCTGTTCTTTGAGCAGAATGGAAAAGTGTAAATTGCAAATTAGTGTGATCAGTAAAGTGAACAAATAGCACGCTGAATTACCAAATCTGTTGAGTGAGAAGGTGCCATATTTTTCACAGTTTTTAAAAGGGCTTTCTGTGTTTCACAATATTTCAGCTGAAAGTCACGTTCTTCCTAAGCTTTCATGTCATGCTACCACTGTCACAACATTCCAGCCTTGTGCATGGGCAGTGCCAAAGGGAACAGGTCACTCCCCTCAGCACACAGGTGGCTACAACACGTGTGAGTTGTCAGCCTGGCCACAGGTGGGCAGCTGTATCACTGGGGAGGTGAGCTCCAGAGCTGGTTTGCATCCTTCCCTTCCACGCTTGTGTTGCTCTGTGAGCTGTGCCAGTGCTTGGCTGTAATCACCAAGGTAGTGACTCATCTGTCTGGGAAAGTTGTGGTCCAATGGGATGGTGCAACCTCACCCCAAATGCCAAATGAAATAATTTGTGGTTTATTGTTTGAAGACTGCGGCACTCAGGATTGCTGAGGAGGGCATTAAGATGTCTTAGCTCTCCTGGCCCCTGCTCAGTAGCAAAGCTGAAAGACAAATTCTTGCTCTGGAGAAGTTCTTACAAAACACTCACTATTCAAGAATTACTTCGACATGTGATAACTAGTTGTTCGATTTCTCATCTGAAGTCATCCACTTCTCTTGAGCGATGTGCTGTGGGGCTGCCTCTGTATCATGCATACAAGGAGACAACATAATGAAAGCGCTGCTGTTCTTCTAGCAGCTTTGGTGCCTCTTATTTCTAACCTGTATAAATGATGCAATATGAGACTTTGCTATTCAAAATTCTACTTCTATCCCCTTCCACCTTTTTTCATTCATTGCCCTTATCATTTTATATTCATTGATATCCTGACAATTCTAGTGTTAATGTTAGGATTGTTGGCCCAACCTTCTGGCAAGCTGCTTTCCGCCTTACTTTCCCTATTTCTAATATTATCTTTTGCAGGTCATATTTTTGAATCATCTCATGTATCAGCCAGTATCACCCTCTCAGTACACATCCTCGTGATCTCAGGCCCTAATTTCTCCAGTGCTGTATTTAGTGCCTTTCCCAAATTCTTGCTTCATTTAGCTGAGAACATTTAGTATGTCTTTTTGTCTTTTCCTTTTGTAGAGGAGGATGAGCAGTGCTTTTTCCAGCAGTCCCCCAGGATGTCCGAGAGAACTGGTAACAAAACATATAATCTCTCTCTCCTTTCAGGTGTCTCCATTTTCTCTTTCTGTCAGTGGTCCCTTCTGACCTGTTCTTTTGAAATTCTCAATTTGACATTTAGTATGTTTGTTTAAACTGCTCCTATTTCTCTTGCATCTCTTACCCCTACCTGCCTGTATAGTGTGCTTGCCACAATTCACTTTTACATTTCCATTTCTAAATATCATATCCCTACCCTTAGCTCTTTGGATCTTTCTTCTCTCCTCTTTTACTGGCCCCATCTAATATTTAAACTACATTTCAAACTCCCTTGTCCTCCTTTCTATGATTTTACGTCCAGTTCTCTCCTCCGAAAACAAATACTTAACTCTTTCTGGAGACAACCAGCTGTTTTTTACTTTCTGTCTTACTTGGCATGTCTCCATGATATTCTTTCATCAAAGATTATGTAATGATTAAAAGTATGTTATCTTACCTAAATTTACGTCTTTGCATTTTATTTTTTCTCCCATCCTTTATTCTTCATTGTTTCAAGTCTTGCCTTTGTTTGACCACTTCTTTTGCACTCCTGATCACCAGCAAGAATTTTATTCCTTTTTTTTTAACCTTGTAAAAAAATAAACTGACAAACAAAACCTGCACAAAGACGGGGTTAGGGACTGTTCGTTTACATAGCTGTGTTACAATGTTGCATTAAAAAGTCAGATTGAAAGCCAGCTCAGACATTAGCTAGTTTCTATCAAGGATTTTATTCAAACCTACATATTTTCTTGTTTATTTTGCTGTTTGCTATTTCAATAGCTGTTTGTGAGACTTCAGATATTTGTGCCCTGTTCTGCTTTGTAGCCAGCCCATATGGCCTGAGATCATGGAGAAAGGTAGATGGAACATAAAGGATGAGTTAAAAGGCAAGGTCCTGGTCTATTGAGATTCCCCTGCAGAAACTCAAGGAGAATTTGTAAGTCAGGTTAAGCAGAACTTTTTATTCCAAATCAATATTGAGAGTCCTCTGTAAGTCCAAATATAAATTAGGTCACAGAAATTATTATGAGAGGTAACACCACAAGTTCTTTGAATTCTGGATGGCAAGAAATGGCCACCCACAATTCAGCTCCACTTCAAAATTGACACAAGTTTGGGTTTGGGTTTTTTTCCCCAGAGCTAATGACACACAATCCGTGTAAACTGTCTGTCACTGTCCTGCCCAGGGCTCTTCGACATTCGGTAAACAAATAAGACATTTGCCTAGAGACAAGGCAAGGCTGGAACAGCATTTCTGTGTAAGAAGTGTTTCTGCGGAGTCCAGAAGTTACAGTAAGAATCAGATGAGCTTGAAAATTGACACGGCTTTTCAGAAGTTAACCAAGAGACACTTTGTAATATGAACTTGGGATCTGAATTAGAGATACTTATTATGTGCTGTTACCAACAACTACTAAACTATTTTTGAAAAGCTGGCTCAATGGATATCAGTTTTACTGCTCTGAGAAAAGGTGGCTCTGAGTGTTACATGTATACTCAACACATGGTACAGACAAACATTACAATTCAAATTCTAGTAGAGACAAACCCTTAATTCCCTGTGAGAGCTGAGGGTGACCAGATTCAGTGCATTATACAGTGAGCATCTGCAGAAAAGCAGGAGTGGCAAATGCTGTCGACATGCAACAGCAAGGCAGAAATACAAGTACAGGCAGACAGAGCTACAGGCTCTTGGCTCTGCTTGTTGAATGAATACAAAGAACCATCCAATGCCCCATCAGGAGGCCTTCCCCTACATGTCCTATTACCAACCCAGTTTTTTCAAAAAGCAACAGAAATTCTCCTATGAACCAAAAGAAGTTTAGGGTTTGATAATTTCTTGCCAAGTTGGCCATGTTGTTCTTCATACCCTTGCACCGTGTAGAAGTTGGCAACAGAAACCCAAACTAGAAAAGGTAGAGCTGAAGTAAATGTGTAATAAATCTTGTAGGTTTTTGTGTCTCATTTGCACCTGGCCTTCCCTCCTCCCATGTAGATTTAGGTGCCGTAAATCATACAACACCTTCAAAGCTTTGTCAAAATCTAATCCGTTGCCAGCAACTTGCCCACTACAGCTAACAGGAGAGCATTTGGCAAACTTAATGCTTGGGTGGCTAGAAATGATCTTGCAATTTCATCTTCAATATTCGTGGTTAAATAGCTTAAGTAAAATAAGTGGATCATTCCCTAACAATATCTACACCATTATCTATACCCAGCCAAAATGCACCTGAGTAACTCCAAACCTGCATTCTTTGTGAAATGCCTGCATCTGCAGTGAAGATCTGTTGAGGACTAATACTGGGATGGCAGACAGCATCCTGGACAATGAGATTATATGAAACTTGCATTAATGTAAGCTTCCTAAGGGATTATTTGGAACGGGGATTACGTAGCTTTATGAATTTAAAACTTCCTTCAGATTTCTTCATGCTCTCACCTCATCTCATGGGGGGAAAACCCAATGGCTTGCACTGGTGCAGCCTCACAAAGGGGATCATTTTGAACAGTGTTCTTTGGGGGGAGCTCTGCTAGTGTTCAAATGCATATTGGTCTGCAAGGATTAGGAAGAAATTTTGCAACGTGTGTAAAACAGCCCATAGGATCCAGCCAGTGGGAGGTTTAACTGCTGCTCTGCCTCCCAAGTGGGCTGAGCCAGCCTCTTACTAGGATGCTGACTCCTCAGGCAAGGCACATATTTGTGAGATTACATCTTCCAAAAGCGGTAATGCAGGTACTGGTTTGCTTTTAATCATTCATCCTTCTCTCTTCTTCCTGTCTGCCATTCCAGCTCCTCAGAGATTAAAAATTCCCTGTCAGCTGCCTGCCTGATCCGATCAGTCCCCCGGTTTGGAAACCTGGGATGGTTCTGTGCCATCCACCCTCCTGATTTACAGGCTTTAAATACAGAGCCTATATTTGGCAGGCATATTTTTTGGGTTTTGTTTGGGGTTTTTTTGAGTATCGCATACTTGCATTCTCTAAAAGCATTTCCAGCTCTCATGTGAAAAGAATGAGTTGTGAACCTCAAATGAACTCCTCATTTCTCTCTGTGTGGAGATACAATTATAAGAATTTAAACCATGCTGAGATCTGCCCTTATTGACATTCAAGAAGGGTGTAGACTCAGGCTAGGTGTGGATTGACCTTTGCAGACATGGTAGAGGACATAAAGCTTCACAAGTACTCAGAACCAAAATGGATTAAGGGAGGAATTTTACATTCACTTCCAGGAAGCTTCTATTTCCTATACGATCTTTCCATCAGGGGTTTCATTAGCAGCCGTTAGTCAGGATTGACTGCTTTTATTCCTGCTGCGTCTGCCTGTAACTGGCTGAAGGCCAATTCTCACAGAATTTCAGTATTGCTTGCCTCGTGCTAGGGGTGCACCTAAGCGTAAAACCTGTACATTCTGACAGAAGATCAAGCTTCAGAGAGCGGGATACAGGCAAGGTAGCAGCCTGTCAGAACCACGATCTTCTCACTTCAGACCACACTTGGTGCACCTACACTTTGGCACAGGGGTGTGGCTGTGGCACAGAGAGATGCATAGAAAAGGAGCCACAGGAGCTAAGGGGTATCAGTCTGTGTACTCCTATTAGGATGTGTAATTGGGCTGCTAGTATATATACTGAAGTATATTTCACTGTCACAGCTCTCTACAGCAACGAAATAAATATTTAATGAAGGTATGCCATCCTGTACTGCCATCACAGACACTGGTCAAAACATGGATCCACCTGAAAATGTGCAACAGTACATCCAACCCAGCTCTTTGAAAAGGACTTCTCCCCATACCAGACTCAATCAGAAGGCAAAATTTATGATTAGGTTTTTTTTCAGGTAGTCTTGCAGCACTACAGTCAGCTATACTGAACTGAAAGTTAGATTTAAACACAGGGTGTTGAGAAGCAATGGTTTTTGCCACAAATGCCCTCAGCATATCCCTCCCTGGGTTGTGACTCATGGCATTTTGGATGCATATCACCAAAAAATACTATAACCTGTGTGAAGACCTGGTCAGCGGTTAAATACACCCTGTGTTGGGATGGGGTACTGTGTTCAGAGAAATGAGAATTATAGGCAACTCTACTCACATTGCCATCTGAAATTGAGGGTGCAGATACATGATTTTCCAGGCTTCTGCATGGTGTCATATTTCAGATTCTAGACAAAAGTGTACGATTTCTGAAACAGCATCCTTGGCATTGCAAAGGCTGTTGAAAATTTGTTGAGTTAGCGATGTGTGAGTTTAATACAATCACCCTGACAAAGGGATGTATCATGTATTAGCATCTGTGATGGTCAAACCAGTATTAACAGTGTAGTGCCATATAGAAAATGCTTTAACTGCATATTTTTTTAAAAAAGATGTGTCTCAAAAATATGATCATTTTCAAATAATCAGCTGAGTTTCACTGCTTCAGTCCTAGTTTTCACTCGCATGGAGGAGCAGGCAAAGTGCCTTCAGGAGCACCAAAACATGTTGATACAGGGGCCTGGAGTTAAAAAGGCACATGCTCAAAACGCAGGCTGAGAGCCACCCAAACAGCCTAAATTTAGCCTCTTGCTAGCAAACACATTATAAATACAGTCTCTCTGCAGACTATCACACTTTTTTCCTTTAATATCTGTCTGGTTTAAAGCTGGATGCTGTTTCTTTAATTCTACTGGGACTATTTATATGCTTAAATATGTCCTCAAATTCTGCAGAGCTGGACTGTGACAGGACTGGAGGCTGCTTCCATGATTTTAAATGTTGGTTCACGTCACTACACTAGAACTGAGCACTTGGGTTAGGTCCTTTAAAAGTATTTAAATGACAAACTATGGAAAATAAATTTTTCAGATCATCTAGGAACAAAATTTGCCCCAGATCAGATATCCATACTCTTAAATGTAGTTAGTGGTTCTTTGCATCTTTAGGTATCTGAGAAGCTTTTAAAAAGCTCGTCTTTAATGTTTCTTTAGAGTCTGGACTCTATATTAACTATTTGTGAAGTAAAGTTCAGTAATTACAGTGAAAATATGCAAAGGAAAAAGACGAGAACATTTAATTCAAGAACAGAGAAAGGGACCTAGATGGGAGGATCAAACGAGAGCTGTCACAGCCTAAAAAAGTATCAAGCAACATTTAAGCGGCATTATTTTAGGACATCAAAGATTATCTTCAGATGCTTTAGGTGTGGCTGGAAAAATCTTAGTCTCACATTACAGTTTGGATGTGCTGGTGTGTTTTTTTATGGTCTAATATTCCTGAAGGAATGTGCTTTTCAGATTTTACTCTCTTATGAATTGTTCACAGCTGAGAAAATACCTTCAGACATCCAGCTGAAGCACCCTAGAAATGAAAGAAAAGAGGATTTAAAAACATCTAGCTTACTTTCCCTCAAGTACCTTGTCTTTCTAATCTTCATTTTACCAAATTCCCCAGTGATTGCACGAGACAGATTTGTGTTTGGTTTTCAAACCTTTACTTCATTAATCTCTTTTTATTATCTCTTTAAGAGAAATGTTTCCATTTCTACAGAGCACTGTGCATTTTTTAGAGCCAGATCTTAAACTAGCATTGACTTGGAAGTGACAACTACTGAGTAGGCACCTCCACGTAAGACTCACAGCACTGGCATTTCATGTAAAGATAATTTACTGGCTGATGGACTTTTTCCCCATTTAAGTTGCTGACCATGCATCTATCAAGTGAGCTGGCCCATGAAAGCCTGTGACCAGACAAGGCTCTGATCCTTGTGTGGGACATGCAGGCTACGTTTCTTCTCTCACTCCCAGGAGCAGCCACAGAAAATTTCCATTCTCTGAAGTTTTTTCTAAATTGCACGGGTACTCCTTTTAGCATTACAGTTGTATCGTCTGCCATGTATACGTGTGTGCTGTGAGGTCTGCTCCCCTCCTGTGCCTGCACAGCCATTCCTGTACAAAACAGCTTTATTCCCGATACTGGAGACTCAGGAGTCAGCTTCTGTTCTGAACAGGCTTTTGAACACACTTGCATCCCTCTGCGAGGCATCTCAAGCAAATTAATTCTTCCTGCCGTATTACATGGCTCTACTTTTGAGGTCCACTTCTGGTCAGATGTGTTCCTCAACCTCTGACTGAGAGTGGAAGGGAACCCTCTCCTGACAACAGTTGCAGTGCCCAATGACCCATTTGTTCCTTTAACTAGGACTTGGATTGTTTATATCAACTGTACACTTAATACAAGTTTGGGATACATTGCAACCCTGCAGAAAATTTATATTTCTATTTATAGCACTTCAGTCTCCAATTCCAGCTTAAACCCTAATACAACATGTGCATAACCATTTTCGAAGAATGAGACAAACCTTTAACTAATAAATCCCTGTGCTGTTCCACAAAGAAGCGAAAGCCTGATTTATTCATAAATAAAAGGCCAGGAGGGTGGCCCAAGCCTTTTTAAAAACTGATGTTTTTTATTTCAGTTTCATTCCAGCCCTGGCCTCAAAAGAACAAAATATAAAAGATTAATAAATTGTAGATTTCTCTCACTGTAGTGATATATTGCAATGAATAACAGTGCCTGAAAATTCAATTCTCAGAATTGTATTGCTCAGGCAATGGCTGCTTGTCTGGATGCTCATGGCTTCATGTCTCATGAGGGTGCTCTGCACAGTTTTGAAAACCAGTGGGGTGCAGCATCCTGGCCCAAACACCTAGGTTTTTACATGTTAAAACAGACAATTTTGGGGGCAGGAAAGGGCACAGCCACTTTTGGAGCTCAGGAGCCCTCTGTAGTTGCAAAGTTAGGACAAAGCACTTATTATTTAGCTACCAAAAGGAATATGAAGCTGGTAGAACTGAGATAAGAGCAGGCTTTAAAAAAAACAAACCCTGAAGCTGTCCTTTGGGGTGTTCATCCCACCTTTATGCAGCCTGCATTGAGACAAAGATAGATCTACCTCATGGAGTCCCACCTAGGATTCAAGGATGGGAGTCTAGGAAGGTTGTGGGTAAAGGATTTCATGGGTAAATCCCCATTAGGCTAAAGGAAAGCTCTGCTGGGGACTACCTACATCAGCTAGTAATTATGTTTCTCTAGTGGTCAAATAAGAAGATGACTCTGCTGATCAGACATTGTCCTTTTGGAAGTGCAGTTTCAGCTGTGGATTCTGCCTGAGGGAAAGCTGAGCTCCCAGGAGAACACATCTTTCAAAACACAGTCACTACAATAGAACAGAGGCATCATCTATTTTTGGATTTTACACAAGTCACAACTTAGAAATCTTTTGGCATGTACAAAATGTATAATTCATGTACTGCTTTCCCAAAAATGAGTAGAAATGAAGTGTCCAGCTACACTTCAATATAAATCTGCCAGTGCTCTTGATGCACCCTGAGACCTCTTCCATTTCAGAGATTTTCAATCTTAGAAGTCTCTATTTGAACGCATTTTTTATTTAGTTAAAGGCAACCTAGATACAAACATCTGAATATTTTCAAGTAAATTTTTGTAGATACAAACATCTGGATATTTTCAAGTTTAGTTTCGTATTTTATTTCTTTATATTGAAGTATCCAAAATATTATCGGCATGATATAATAGCCTGTGTTATGCACAAGGAAGAAAATAAAGAAAAAGAAAATAAAAGACAATTACAAGTCCAGTTAAGCAAAGAGATTCTCAAAACTGGCAGATACTTGTTTTTATGCTTTTATTGCCACTCTCATTTTAGTTGTATTACATTGTCCCAGTTGTGGACAACATCTCATTGTTCCAAGCTTTGTTCTAATTTATACTGGTGGCATTGGTTTCAGAAAGATCTAAAACTTTTCCTGAAGCACCTCTGTGGCTGAAATAAAATGTAACTTGTCTTTCCATATAATCTAGAATTGATTTGTTGGAAAGAAAGCTTTGTCATCTGCAACTCAGCCAGGCATCGCCTGCTCTGAAACAAGTACAACTGTGGATGCAGTTCCAGAGCCCCATGAGATTTCTACACAAGGATGCTCTGGATTTTAGCCTTGATTCTGCAAATATTACTTAGCTGAGCAGCCCGCAGAAGTGCCATTGCAGCTGACACTCTGGCTGACTCAAGAAGATTCCTGTGGGCTTTGTACAAAATCTTTTGCTTTGATGATTTTTTTTTTTAATGTCACAGTGAATTGCAATACACTGCTGTTTTTCATTCTTTCACAGCAACTTGTGGGAAAATTTTGTCCGTCCTTTCTCAACGTTTGTCAGAGACAGAAACAAGTCATTAAGGGACTAGCAGAACTTGGCTGGCGCTAGCCCCTGCCTGCACTTCAGAGCAGGTGGATTAGCTGATGAAGTCCACAGCAGACAAGCTGCACTAGCAGGTTTGTAATAAAAGCCCTGTAACCAGCCATCAGCTTGCCACATCACTTGCAAAAGTTTAGCTGTTGTTCTCACAGGAAAAAGGAACAAGAAGAGCATCAGCCAAGTGGCTGCAGCATTGCAATACATTTCTGTTTTTCTGAAAATGTCACTCTGATGATATCCTGTAATCTCAGTGATGCAAATCCTTCTCCATTAGGGAAGAACAATAGCAAACAGCCTAGCTTGGTGGTCAGAAATGTCCTTTATAACATAAAAATCGATGAAACAGTAGCATTGAACATGCACAAATGTTTCCAGATGGGTAAAATACATCGTAGGCACCCAGAAAATTTAGTGGTTTTACCTGTGAAAAGACACTTATTTTTGCTAAGGTGCATTGTGGATCCTAGTAAATGCATTAAGGCCTATGAAATTATCAGATCCACTCTACCCCTCTTACAAAATCATCCATGACTGAAGCCACATGGGTTTCCAAATACACAAGCTTGTTTTGCAGCAAGGTTGTCACTACAGCTTTTGGTTTCTGTATTTCTACTATGAAGAGAGACGTGCGAGGCTGAAGACCAACAACCAAGGCAGAAGTACTAACCTTGTTTCCCAGGCAGGCAAAAGGGAGCCTGCTGGGAGGACTGCAGGGGAGCATGATCCCAGTGCTGCTGGGGATGATGGACCGAGGTAAGTGCCTTTGCTTGAGAGCCTGATGTGTCAGCATCCAAAATACCTCATTCCTCTTTCTCTACAATTAAAAAAAAAAAAAAAAGTAAAATGCATGCTAAACTGCCTTTGTATCCCTCTAAAATCTTAATTAAAAGGTACTGTGGCCAAGAGTCACATTCTCTGTACTTTTATTTGCCTTAGAAATCGTACTTGTGTACACAGCAGTAGATGGCTATCTTGCTTTCAAGGGGCAGTGATGAGTTGTCAGCCAAACATTTGTCAATAATAGTTGATGGGAACTTGAGGGGAAATGCTACAACCTATGTAGAAAGGCTGAAAGGGAAAAGAGAAAAGGATATCGTTCTTTACATTAGAAATATGAAGTAAAAATGCAGCAAAGATACAGAACAAACACAAATCCTTTCCTGTTTTCCCTTCCAGTTTCTCTGTCTAGGTTTATGTTTTAGTAATGGATGAGTGAGCTGGGCTAAGTCTACAGAATGGGGCAAAACCACAAATAGGCAGGGCAGGATAAATGAGAAGAACATGTTTGCAGGCCATGTGGTATTAGAGTGGCAGACTTGGGAAGGAGATGGGGAAGAAATGGAAAGGAGTATACATCTTTTCTGTACGTTAAAGCAATGAAAATACTGTTAAATAGTAAGACTTTGCCTACTATTGACTAAAGCTCAGGGAAAGCTGAGGATGGACAATATTGACAGCCTTGGGATCTGAGACTGCTCCTGAAAACACAGACAGACTTTGCCTGTGCTGGGCACTGGCCCATTATCAGTTTTCTATTGACAGACTGGAGAAATTCACCTCTGAGCACATAGCAGATGCCAGGGTAGCCTCAATTTCTGGACTTCTGTCATTCAAACTGTCTATGTCAATTAGGCACTATTACTAATCCTTGGAGTTTCTGTCACTTCTTAATGGAAAAATCTTAAAGGTATTGGGAAGTCTCACCTCTGATGCTTCTGTCTGATAAGTGTTATTCTATATGACTATGACATCATATTAAAGAATATCTCCTAGAAATATTTAATTAGTTGGTTAGTGTAGTGGTTTCAAAACTCAGAGCTCCCCTTTAGTTTCTTGTAGGTGCAAATGTTGTAACTTTGCTTTCCCCCCCACCTATTTTATGAAGTTCATAAACATACATTGCCAATACTAAGCAACAGTTCAGATTTTTAGTTAGCTATATCATTTAAGTGGCTTAAATCTATCAACAAGCTGGTCATTAAATGAATCACTGACCTATTTCTCAGCTACTCAAGCTGAATAACCTATAAGTAATGACCTATAAAAGCATCAGTGTGTTAAGAAAAATTATTAGCTGGAGAAGCAGAGCAGCAATTGATCACTTTCCACCAATCTGAACAGAAAGATTCACCAGCTTCAACAAATTCCAGAACTCAATGAATTCTGATGAAAAATCAGATTTTGACAGGGACTGATGCTTATGGGAAGGACTACGAAGCTCCTACACAGTCACCATTCAACCCTCCTTCCTTAGATTATTACTGGAAAATTTTATGCAAGTATTTAAAATGGCTGTAACCTGGGATGCTCCAGAGCAAAATCTGAAGCGCAGACTCTCCTCAACTCAGAGAGATGAATTTTAGACCTAGCACTTATTTCTACAGTGGAACAACCCAAATCTATGGTCCAGCCACTCTCCCTGCCTGGGTACATGTATAGTTTAGATCCAGATCCAAATCCTGGGCCCTGGGTAGGCCCACTCTATATAGAAAGAAGATTTTAAATGTTTGGTTTAATTTTTAAGTCCTCCATTGCTCTTACCCAGCAACAGGCGATGTGCGGAAGCCCCTGGCCAGCCCTCAAGTGTTTCTGAGTGGTGGAGAGTGACGGGGTGGTGGGAACAGAGGACAGGGCAGCGTTTGGGGGGGCAACAGCCAGGGTCTGCCCACGCAGACAGAGACTGCCAAGGGGAAGTGAAAATCAAGAGGAGTGAGGAAGGAAGGCAGGAATACCTGCCCCTTGCCACCTTCATCAACCATGGCACTGTGGACCCCCATACCAGCCCCTGCATCGTGGTGGGGATTGAAACCTTCTGTCCCCTGTCCCCTACAGCCATCATCACACTGGCATCTAAGCACTTTCTAGCTAAGCCACCTGCTCATAACAGAAACTGATGTGGTTTTCTGCTTTTTCCTCTTTCTCAGCACAAACCAGCCCAGAATACTCAGTTACAGGCTGCTTTGGGGGTTGCCTTTTGAGACTGTAAATGCATGCAGTCTCCCAGCTGAATGGGGGGAGCATTACAGCTTGAAAACCAAGGCAAGAGGGGAGGCACTATTGAAATTTTCTTGCTCAACCACCCTGAAAAATGACACAAAACCTCCCTGCTAACATACATACATGAAGTTTTGTGTCTGATTCGTATCTGTATGATCTGTGGCACTGTGTGTGGATGAAGATAGAAGGTAGTAAAGTCAGGAGTGAAAGGAGAAGAGAGCGGGAGCTCTCTTACCTACAGCATAAAGGTGCTTCAGCCAAGTGCGTGCCTGAAGAGCTACTTCTGTTTTTTTTTCTTCTTCTTCTTTCTTTTGCAATCATTGCTCGCTTGACAGGCCCAGACGGAATTACATCACTTCCTAAAACCCATCAAAGAGAGTCCATCTCCTGAAGAAATGCAGCTCAGATGCTCCCCGGCAGGAAGCAGGAAATGTAGATGTTCGGGTGCAGCAGGGAGCCTGCCGGAGCGCCCCTCAGGTGGGAGCGCTGCCGGGGCAGCATGCGGAGCCCTGCCCTCATCACCCTGCTCTCTGCCCTGGCGCTGGCTGGAGGATCTGCCGGCGATGGTGAGTAAGAAAGCGCCTTTCGCCTGCTGAGGTGGGACCGCGTGTCTTGCCTGCAGCAATGGGACCAAGTTGGAGGGCAACACCCTCCAAACTGAGCACTGGGAGGAGATCTGTGGGTTCTTGCTCTCTGCTGCTTTTTGCTGTGTTTACCCTCTCTGTTTTCAACTGCCTGTCGTTTTCAAAGCTTTGACTTTTTTTTTTTCCTCAGGCCCATCGACGAACAGCAGCAAACAAATCCTACAATCCCTACATTTCCTAAATTGCAGGTGTGTAGAAAACCGGAGTTTCCATGTTGACCTATCAGGCATTTTGCTTCTAATTTTAGTCATTTGTTGAACTTTCTAAACTCCACACCCATACCATCAGTGTTTAATAGCAAAGTTAAAGGCAGAGCACTGCTTCCATTCAAAAGGTGACTGCCGATTTCCGCAGTCCCGGTGCACTGAAACTGGTTTAACAAAGGAACAGCCGGTTCCGGAGATAAATATTTTGAATTCTCAGCTGCAGAACAAAGTGGCCGGCACCACGGACTTAGGTCCTGACCCTCTGAAGGGAAGGGCCATGCGTGGAAACGCCACTTGTAACAAAATGCTGAGGCGCTGGGGTGTCGTTACAGAGGCTCTCTCCTGTTTGCCGGGATCACTGGTTCCACTGGCATTTTGGCAGCCAGTGACCGAACATGACGGGCAGCTCTTGTAGTGAAATCTTGCCAGGGTGGTGCTTATAAGCCTTTCAGTGTCAAACAAATCTCTGCAAAAAGTGCCTCGGTGCGGACTAGAAGTGTTTGCTGCCTCCGTGCTGCTGTAGCGAGCAGGAGCTCTACAGAAAGCAGGGAAAGAAGATGGTCACTCTCAGATATCACTGGACTTCTTCTCTTAATGTCCTAACATGCACTGCTGGAATCGGTGGTTTGGTGTGGGCGCTTTTTCCCTGAAAAGCAGTACTATGAGCAGGGTGTAGAGCTGGGCTGCAGGCTCCTGGCGTGCTGTTGAGCTACTTGCGCTTAGGAGACTTGCTTAGCTGTAAGAGCGAGCTAAGTGAGGTATAAAATGGTTTGGGTTTGGCTTTGTTACTACAGCCCTGCTGCATTGCAGACACTTCAGGAAAATATGCTGCAAGCACTGAACGTAGCTCAGAATCAAAGCGGTCAGAGGAACAAAAATCCTGCCATGGGCAGAGCAAAACAGGGGTCCCAGGGAAACGGAGGAGTACAACAAAGGCAGTGAAGGCAATGCAGAGTGATCAGGCTCCTGCTTCCTTAGCTTGTGTGCGGGGTACTGAGAGCTACTATTTCATCATCATGTCCCCGTGGGGGGGGGACACGCCTTAGTCCCGGGGCTTCTCAGCCTGACTCGGTGCCCCCCTGCCCTTCTCTGCAATGGGCATTAGAGGCTGCAGGAAGCACCAGGCAGATGTCACACACCAGGTGCCCCAACTCACTCCCCACTGCCTCCAGAGACTTCCTACCAGTAGGTCCACCTTTAAATTCTGGTTGATTTTGGAATGGTTCCTCTTTGGGAGTGAGTCAGTCCTGCCAGAGCCCTCCCCAAGCCCTGTCATCTCTGACTCTACAGAGCCAATCCACAGTCGCAGGGGAAGGGGAGGAGAGCACCCACCTTTTCTCCCCATACAAAGGTGCCTTTTGCTTATGCAACCAGCCCCAAAATGTACCTGGGGTGTACGTACTCTGACTGCAAGGATGGGACAGGGAAGTCATGAACTTGAGCCTTGGAGGGGGGAAATTAAACTGGTGAGGGGAAAGTTTATGTAGGGCTTACGTACCCCACAGGCACTGGTGGGTCAGGAACCCCTCCAATGAGAGCAGCCTCCCAGGGAGATCCTTTGCCCTCACCCTTCCTTGCTCACAGATCAACAGGGCAGGACCTTTAAGGGAGCTTTTTCACCTTTTGCCAGACCCAGTCTTCACCTTTTAAGTGGTCTACTGTCTAGAGACCGTTTACAAAGTAGGGAAACAGAGTATGATTAAATCTTGCAGCACAGACAGATTAAAGTCTTTATAAGTCCTGTTCCCATACCATGCCAGAGCCTCGTAAAAGCCTAGCCTTGCCATTTGGATTATGATTTATGGATGGTTTTCTTCCTGCTATGCTACAGTCATTCTAATCCAGTAGCTCTAAGAGCATTCCTGAGGTCTCAGCTCTGGGTGCTGGCCTTCTCCCAGCTCCATACTGAGGGGACACTGGGGTTTGCACCAGTTTCCTTCCCCTTGCTTTAATGCAGTCAGGAAGCCCTACAGGTAACAGCATAGGGCATCACCTCTATTTTAGGGGATGGTACTCAGTGCTCAGCCTTGCAGCAGCCCTGAAAACCTACCTAGGTGTGTGTCCTGACCCTAGGAAAGCATTAAAACCCTTACTATAGCTTGTAGGAACAGGCTCTGACCCTCGAGTCATTTCCCAGGCTATGTGTTCAGCGAAACAAATGGGAAATTGCAGTGTAAGTGGTCTGACACGGAAGCAAGAAAATGTATGAGGGAGAGGATCAGTAAAACATGTCGCCAAGTGGAAGAGCTGGGGTAGTTGCAGGTAGTGCTTTATTTTGTCTGTGTCTCTGTCCTATTGTTTTAAATTGTCATTCAAAGAAACACTGCTATCAAAGATCCAGATATTCAGCAGCTTGTACCACGAGCACAGACAGCGACTCTCTCCTTGGCAGAGAAGTGCCTTTTAGGTTGCCTTCCCTACAAAGCCAAGGTCTCTAAGGGAGCAATAGTTTTGACCTGTTCCCCCCCGGAGTAATGAACTGAGAATGGGTTTGAACCCATTACAGTCACCTGTTAAAATTTTCTAGCAAAGCAACAATGTAAGAAATGAGGACTTGCTACATTTCTCTTTCCAAAGTGCAGTGCCCTAAAAAGCAGATAAAAAGTCCTTTCTACTGAACACATCGATTTCTCCTCTGCATTTACTACCATTCCTCCCTTTTATCCACACACAGGAACATTCACTGTGTTTTATTCAAGTGTTTCAGGGACATTTCAGAAAATCTCTCATTTACATCAACAAGATTGTATACTAATTTTCAGTCAGTGACACCAGTCTCTTTTCCCTCCAGAGATTTTATGATAGCTGGAAAGCCTCCAGAGCTTTTGAATCTTTAATTTCAGGGTCCTCCTGAGAGCAAGGAGCACTGAGAGATTTGCATCACAATGAGGTCACACAGGTATCACAGATGCAGAGCTAGAAGGCCATCAGATTAAGTAGAAGCAACTAAATGCATAAATTGGTCTGGAAAGCCTTTAGTACTGCGGGTGAGAAATGAGACTACAGGTTCACAGTTTGACTCTAAGACGTGTGACAGAATTTGGAACACCGGCTGTTAACGCAGCACTTCAGCTGGATAGAAATACAGTGAGGAACAGCAGTTTCCATCTTGTATAGATGAGCTTAAACAGTTGTTTCCTCTTTCAGGTTATACCTAGATAACGCTTTCTAAGCACCTCGTTTTAATAGGATCTTGTCTACAGATTAGCCACCCTGAAATGCTTGTGCTCCCTCATCAGGGAAGCGTATGCTCCCAACAGCTAGCCTGCAGGCTTTTAAGGATTCCTCTTCCAGCCAGACTGACAGGCGAGACCTGCCACAACAGGCAGCCGGGCAAGCCCTGCCATGGAAAGGACCAGCCCTTCTTACAGCAACCTGAAAGGTGGGGAGAGGAACAGTGGCAGGGATGAGCCAAGCAGTACACGAGAGGATCATACAGACCATGTGGAGTGGTATGACTATACCACCAAAGCAAGGTGTGTATGGAGCAGAATGATACAGGATATGGTAACTTTATTCCAGCTTTATAGCCTTTCCTTGTTCTGTCACCTGCTTGTGAGCCTTCCTTTCACTGTATTTTTACAGCTTATGGGAAAGTTTGGAGAAACAAAAATTTTCCTTTCAAACTAGTAAGCCTGGCTATCCCACTGACATAGCTCTTGCTTTTTCTCTATCTCATTGCTTCTTCTTCTGTCAGTAGGCACTATAGTGCAATTTGAAAAATTCCCTTGAGAGACCCCAGTCCTTGAGTCTGATGGCAAGGCAGCAGAGAGACTGATGGTTCTACAACAGAACTGAATGTGCTGACTGCCAGCTATTTTCCTTTGCTATTTTCCTTTGCCTTGCATCCAAGTGAATTCAGAAACCTGTTTGCCTGCTTACTTCATCAGGAAGCCCGTATCACCACCTCTGAGTGCTGCAGCACAAACCTCCAAGGAAGAAATGCTGCAACAACAGAAATGTTGCTTGTTTGATTGAGATGTAGTTCTTTGGACCCCAATCTGTAAAACCTCTTAGTATATTCAACAGCCTCTGTCTCCCTTGAAAAGCAGGTTTAGGAGCACCTCCAAAACTCAAGCAAAGTCCATCAGTGATCCAAACATATTTTTAAAGCAGAAAATATTGAGTAACACCTTATACCATGGTATCTGCATACGGGGACATAGCTTTTTCAGAATTTATAAGAACTGTTAATTGAACCTTTTATGAGATGCTGCTAGTGCCTGCTCAAGCATTTTGGTCCCTTGAGTACTAGATCTTCTAATACCTCAGTTGTGGAAATGTGAGAACTTTCTGCCTTCCAGCTCCAGCTTCTTAGCTTCCAGTTCCAGCTGTGTCCACCTTCCCATCAGAGTGGGATACAGCTGCATGCCAGCCCCTCACCCTTCTGCTCTTGAAAGCATGGAAAGTGGCAATACAGGCTGGGCTGAAGCTGTTGTATGTTCCTATCCACTTCCCTTAACATGGGAAGAAGTCACCAGCATTCATGCCCCAGGTGGTCCAGACAAAGGTGAAGCCAATGTGGTTGTTGTATGAGCATTTGCTCCTTGGACAAGATGTGCAGAGGGATGAGTATGGATGTTGGACTGTAGCCAACAGCATGAGGCTGAGCTCAACAAGAGAAAGGGCACAGGCTTTGCAAACTCAAGGAGATATCTAAATGGTCACATGTGACTTGCTCTTTGTTGCACTCCACCGGCCTTGCTTTTCCATCCTGCATGTCATGCTGTACTGTAGTCAGATTCCCATTTGCAGGGACCTAGTAAATCTCTGCAAGATGAAACCCCGGCACAGCTGACAAGACAGTTCATGGCATGAATTATCACTGCAAATCTGGCGTGGGGAAAATATTTGAACAGCACCTCACAAAATCTCCAGTTTTCAGATGCTCTTCTTCAGGGCTCTTCTGCCCTGCTCCAAACCTTGTAATGCCCAGCTTTCATTCACCCCACAAAACAGCCACCCAGGCCAGCTGCAACACTGCCCACTGGCTATTTTGAGCACTTTAAATAGAAACACTATGAAAAATAGCAACTGTCTTGAGGTCAACCATGTGTGTCTCATGTGGCCTGGGCGGGTAGCTGTGGCAGGTGCTACAGCTGCACCGGGAGGCCTGAGCCCAACTCTCCCTGCCAGACTGGAGGCACAAAGCCTTCCCTGGTGCAAGCCACCAGGCCAACACAGGTGCAGGCTGTGCTTTCCTCCTGTGTAAAAAGGGTGATGTGTGGGTGGCCTGAGAGTGAGAGCAACTGCTGGCTGACAGGGGAGGCATCCCTTGAGGCCGAGCTCTGCTCCTCAGAGGTGATGGGGGAGTGGGATGTGTTGAGGCAGCAGGTAAAGTGCAGGAAATAAGAGCAGTAGTCTTGCAAGAACATTGTGCAATTGGCTGCCCTTCTGCTGAAAGATGCATTTAATTCAGTCAGAGAAAAGATCTCTGTAAGAGGAAATGGTGTTCCCAGAGAGATGCTGTTTTGTCCCTGGGATTATGCAAAGTGAACAAAAATATGTGGCAGCAAGGTCACTCCCTGTGATTTGCCATTTTCTTTGCCTAGAGACTAGAAAAGGTAATTCTATTTCACGCAGAGACAAATGATTTGATGTCTGCTTCATAGTTCAAAACCAGGCGAAGTAGCAGAGATACTGGAAAAGTCTCTCGGAAATCAAGCACAGCATACTCTGCAGCTGAAAGTTTATCACTGCAGTTAATGAGGTGTGACTATTTGCTTTGCTTTAAAGCCACACCATGCTTTAGACATTTGAAAAATCCATTTTAGCTCTACGAGTAAATGAAAAGTAAGTTATTTTCTCCACACCCTTCCCCTATTTTAAGCAACAGGCTTCTCTCTCTCAGTATATCAAATGTGGCAGGCAATGGGTTTCAAGGGCGATGGCTAGAGGAGCAAAATGAAGCAAGGTCATCGAAGAGGCTCAGTGAGGCTGTGGTGGGCCATCAGCTCTGCCTGTAGCACAGTCCATCATGCCACAGTCTGCAGCACTGACATCTCTAGTGCTGCCTTGCCGCTCTGCACAACAGCAATTGAAACGGAGTGGCTGCAGGCACTGGGAACTACAAACTACCTTGGAAAAGAAAAGTCAAACGGCCAAACTAATAAGGGAGAGGAGCTCTCCCTCCTGTCCTCTGCAATAAGATTAAGGACAGCCAGCGGATCCCAGGAAAGGGTAGAGCAGTACACACTTAAGGGGTCATTACCTGCAAGGGAGGCAGAGATAGTGTTTTGCTCTTGACTGAAATACTAAGTACAGAAGAAACAGAGAGACTATTGATACAAAGTGCTTTGCCACAGAAAAGCTATCATTTTCATTGTCCTATTGTGGTGCAGGAGTCTGGTGACCTTCACAGTATTACATTAAGTATTCAAATTCTTTCCTAGTTTTTAGGAAAGGATGAAACCATCAGATGCCTGTGTGATATGTGCAGCATAAAAATCTAGATAAAATACTGCTGTCACACTCAAATCATTTTATTCCTCTGAAATTGGGTTTCCTTGAATACAATCTCATGAAATACTCATCTCCTCTTTGAGACAAATCTGGTGGGAGAGGAGATGCTGCAGAGTGGATTAAGCAAGAGATAGCGCTCTAATCCCAGTTTTTCTCTCTCACTTGGCATCCCTGGGAAGGACAGCATCCCTGTCCTTCTGATTTCTCATTTGTAAAATGGAGATGATAACTGCTCATCTCTCAGGGCCATTATGAAGATTAATGTGTTTACAAAAGCATTTAAAATGCTAAGTACTTCTGGTTCCAGTCCTGTGAGATTGGAAATGCCAGCACTGAGGTGCTGAAAACCTTAAGCTCTTGCTAACTCTAGTGGAAACTCTGGCTGCCCACCACTTTACAAGAATGAGAAGAAACATGTAATTGCAAAAGTCATGAAATCCCATACTGCTTTATTGCATAAAATGATATGTGCACCATGCCAGCATTGTATCTGAAAGGGCAGATACACAAATAACCCATCGTTTAATTTCATGCCAAGAAAATTAATGACAGTTTTGCTGTCGTAATTTAACTAAAGACTGATTCTTGCACCTTTGGCTACAACAGGATTTTTGGCATCAGTATAGAATACAGTATCAGCCCAGAATTTGCTGTACTTCTTTTAAGCTTTTAAACTCTGTGACGGTCAATAGACTCTTACCTAGACACACAAAAAGCACTTGTTTCAGTATTACCAACACAGCCTATTTTAGCCATTCTTCTTGCAAAATGCAATTATAAATGAAACCAGAACTGAGATCAAAGTTCAGAACCCCCAGTCTTAGCAGCTATGGGGAATACCCAGCACTGATGCTTTGCCACACACTCCTTCAGCCAGCCTGTAGCATCAGAGGAGCATTTAACTGGACCTGTATGCAGTAAAGTCCCCGTGCTACTACCACCTCTTCTAGTCCATGCAGAAGTGCAAGTCAGCAGCTTTTGCATCCTTCAGACTTCCTTTCACCAATTCTGTTTTTCACAGTGAGACAAATTTAACAGATTTGAGAAAGGCACAGAAACAGGGAGATGAGTGAACCAAAGAAACTGGTGAACCAGGGATAATGGTCTCCCTGAAGGCAGTACCTAACTCCTTGGGTAAAGGGAGGGACATAAGTGCCAAGACTGAGATGCAAAACAGGCTGGTGTGGTTTACTGAGAAGCAGAATAATTTCACATGCGAGCAAGACCGGATGTCAACCTGCAGGAAAAGAAGTCTGTTTGTGCAAGGCAGCTGTGTGCGGACAGATGACACATGCTGACATGTCCCAGTAAAAGTCAGCTGAAGAACGTGGTCATGACTGGTAAGATTTTGTGACAAATTTGAGATCTAATTTTACATCTGATGCCCAAGACTTCGAATCTGTGTGTATGGGGCATCTGGTGGGTTTTTTTTCAATACATCAAATGGGAAGTAAATACTAAAGCTGTACACTGTGACTCACTGATAATACTAATGAAACCCTTAAAATGTTAAGTTGTCCTCATATATTTGACAGGCCCGGGAACTGATGGATCAGGAGACGGAGCGATGATATTACCCACTCTTACAGCAACACCTCTTCCTGATACGAGTCCTACGACCGTGGATGACCATGAGCCAGTGCTTGTAACTGCAAGCACTACTGAAAGCAGCTTCGAAACACAGAGTTCTTCAAGTACTGAACTGAATGCTGTGAATGATGAGGACAGCCTAGAAGCATCAGAACTGTCTATCTTGATATATGTTGTCCCTGTGGCATTGCTGGTCCTGCTGATTTTCTTGATCACATTTTTTGTAATGCATCGTAAAAGGAAAAAGTCTAAGCAAGGTAATTTTGTCTTCTTGTGCATCGAAAGGCTATTTTTAGGATGTGCTCAACATTAACAGAAGATTATTTTGAGGCATGGGATGCCACATTTACAATAGGATGCCCTTTTCTGATTGTAGTTGCATGTTTGACAAGTAAGAGAGGGATCCTCCCCAGCCTGCAGTACCTGGTCACGCACCTCTCCTTGGGCAGGAGCTACTTTCTGCTTCTTGGCACCTCCTGCTCATGCTGCCACACCCATGGGAACCCTGGCACCAATCTCTGGCTCCTGGAAATGCTGAGATGCTCAGGGATATAACCGTGGCTGCAAATGCTTGTTTTGTCTTTATGCTCAACAACTTTATGCAAGTGAAATTATTACTTCTGTTGCCCATAGTTCCCACGAGGTAAAGGTGCTTGGAGATTCAATACAATAAGAACAAGCAAAACCATTTTAAGGAACAATTTTAAGGGATCCTGATTCCATAGGGTGGTGGCTGCTTTGAAGACATCACAGCAAATGAGCTAGGTCAGACTGCCTGAGTGCTACCATAGGGTGAGCAATGCTTCAGGAAGGTGCCATGATCTGTTAATAAAGGAATTGGTAACTTGGAGTGCCAAGCCACAGGAAAAAAAAGGGAGGTGTCATATTAAAACCACATAGTTGGTAAGTGAAATCCTGAAATGGTGATATCAGTGTCTCTACATGGTCAGAGTCCAGTTCTAAGTTCATCAGCCTGCAGACAGTGCAACACATTCAACACAGATTTTAAGTCAAGTTTTCAGGGCATTTTTAGGCTGCATTTGCCTCATCACTGGGTTTCCCTCTAACAAATTCTGAATTTGCAACCAGACACCCAGCTGCCTGCTTGTTTCTGGATAACTGAAATGCAGGTACACTCTTCAGAGGGTTAGGAAATGTGGTGCCTTTCAGGAACACAATCCTGGGATCTCATGCCCTGTGCCAACCAGGGATTGTGCCAACCCTTGGACCTCGGATTTTGAGCATCCTCAAGGCTGGGGCAGATGGCTCTGTGATTCTGGGTTGGCTCTGCAGTCCGGGAATGTGCCGGAAAAACTGGGAGTTATCACCCGCTGGCAACAGTGAATTAAAAACAAGGTGATTTAAGACAGGTTTTTCAGTCACTTGATTCCTGGAGGTGAAGATATTTATCAGAATTATGTCTGTGACACCATTTTTTTCCCCATCTTTACTTTGTCTTGGCATCATAAGTAGCATTGGATCCCTTTTGACACCTGACTAGTTCGGCTCCATTTGCCTAACTGAGATCTAATCTGCCATGCAGTCCACCTCCCCCTGCCCTCCTCCCCATGGGCGGCTCCCATAGTCTCCAGACAGAGCTGGATTGCCTGAGTGTAATCTGTAGCAAAATGTCCCAATGCTTCCAGTAAACAGTGGTTCAGAAGTGGTTCCTTTTCAGGATACCATTTCCCTCAGCACATCTGTTTTGCTGAGGGAAGCGTGCATCTGCCCTGTCCTGCTCACTGTAATGCCAACACTGGGCTTCCTCCCAGCGTGGCTGAGCTAATAATGAGCTGCTTTTAGATTCAAAATAATGGGGTCCTCTGAAAATTACAAAGAGCATAAGATGCTTTGTCTTTCATCTGCAATTTAGTTTTTATGCCTTTTGAAAATGTGACCTATTTTACTTGACCCTATTCAAGGCTTGCAGGCAGTCTGAACCCTATAAGTACAATGGGGTATATACCATGCAGAACTATGAACACCCAACTTTCTTCTTTTCCAGATGAGCTGGGAAGCGAAAATGTGAAAAGGTAAATTTTATGAATATCATTCTTTTTTTTTAAATTTCTTTTACTCTAACCTTTGTCTCCTTCACTGTCTCTTTTAATTTAGCTGTACACTAAACATCATTACCTTTTGCCATCAATTGAAACAGCTATCTCAACAGGTGGCTAAAGTATGACTTCAGTAGCTGGCTGAAGGTGTAAGACTAGAGCAGGAGAACAAGAGTTGGTGGTGACTGAGGCAAGGGCTGCCCCACAGACACCCACAGCCCACAGCCCTTGCTGTGCCTGCTCTTAGGCACCTCCTGCTGCCTCAGCCGCAAGAGGTACAAGGCTTGCTCTCCATGAGCAAAAGGGATCAGTTCCCAGGCTCATCACAGGCTTTTACTATTCAGAATAAGCTCTGTGTCTTGCTCCTCTGTTTTTCAAGTTTGTCTTCTTGCTCAGAGGTGAGGCAGCAAGGCTTGCCTGGCTGCCACGGGAGCAATGCCTTAGCTGCTTGGAAAACAAGACAGAAGCTGGATGGCTCATATCAGAGTGATAATTTTTATTGTTTCCTTTTACTGAGCTCCATCTTGCTAATCAATGCTGAAAGTTCATGAATTTGCTCTACGAGGAAAAAAAGGTTTTCTTGCTAAAAATGTTTTTTCTATCATATGACTGCAGGAATGATAAGCAAAAGGGAGCTAAGCAGAGGCATTTAAATAAATGCAGATACTCCACTCATGACCTTTCCTTTTGAAGTCACTGCAAATGTCAGTCACAGATAGGATGAAACTTCAGGCCTTCAGCTTTTAACACTGGAGCAATGGTACTTCTGTCATATGTTCCAGGAGGGCAGGGACAAACGATCTTATTTTTTTTAGTTTTCTATTTACAGCAGGGACAGTTTTCAAGAATCTGCAGCGACCCTGTGCTCTGGCATGCCCCTGGCTGCACTATCTGAGTCCCTCTGCATGTTATGCCTCAGCTGGCCCTACCTCTGCCCGGGACTGGCATCTCAGCGCTGCTCCCTTGCATCTGTTTTTGGCCCCTTGGTTCACACCCATTGGGCTGACATCTTCTCAGATTACTAGGCTAGGATGGCTTTCCAGAGCTAATACATGTGTCTGGAATTATAAGACAATCACACAAAATCACTACATTGTAAGTTGTTTGAATTAAGCATTTTGTGTAATGCTTTTTTTCCCCCTCTCTTCTCCCAAGTCCTATTTTTGAAGAAGACACGCCCTCTGTTATGGAAATAGAAATGGAAGAGCTTGATAAATGGATGAACAGCATGAACAAAAATGGTACATGGTAACCCCTCTACTCCATCCTCCCTCTCTTGCCTGCTGACGTAGATCCCATGCATAGGAAATCAATGGAATGTGTTTTGTATGCGTATCACTGCTTTTCCTACAACATTGACTCCCTCCTACTAAAACAACTGAACAAATGTCAGGGGTAGAATTTTTCAGAGGAGTATTTTAGTTTGTGTGGGAGTTTATTTTTAATATGTGACGGAATCTCACAAAGGTTTTCAGGTTTCAGTAGACATTTCTATTAAACACACTTATAGCTGTGAATGTTACTTGTGTTTTTAAATACATATTTTTAATGCTAAATACTGGTTTCTCTGAAGTATCTAGTCCTTTCAGTCTCCAGAATTTCTACAGTTTTGTGCTCCACATTGAGGTATTGTAGAAAAAATATGCATTTGCTCGTAGTTCAGACCACCATTTATTTAAAATTGCTGCCAGGAACCTATGAATATGTCCTTCCCCTCCCTTGTAAGGCTATCAGCCCCTGGAGCAATTAGAACATGAAGGAACTACCACCAGCAGCATCTTCTGCTCCCTTCTCAGTTATGTCTAAGTATCTCGCATTTTTCCCCCCATTTTTCTCCCAGGTGAATTCCCCAGTCAAAATCTCTAAGGGGTCTGCATTGTCCTTCAAGGGTCTCCTCAAAAAATGCAGGTCTTTGGTAAGCCATGAGTTAACCAAGGCCTGATTTTGAATCACTAATAGCTTTTCACTGGCTAGGAAATGCTGAAACAGTGGTATTTTTTTCATTCCTGGTCCCTTGCCTTCTATCCAAATGGCTCATTTGCCTGACCTACCAGGCATGCTTTGTTTTTCAGGACATAAAGCTCTTTGGAGCATTTCTTTGCATTAACACAGTGCTCCACATGATAGGGTTTTGACCTTCGCGGTCTGCAAGCTCTTGTAGAAAGCATGTGCTAAGTGGTGGTAGTGAAAGAGAGGCATTAAGTGTACTACATGGGGAAAAAAGTGGTGTAAAATATAGTTTAAAATTTTGTGAAGAGAAGCGAGCAAATATTTTACATACTTTCATGTGTGTTTGTGTGTGTGTTAGTGTTCCCTAAACTCCAGCCCCAAATTCCCAACTGGACTATAAAGCATAGGTACAACTGTCAGCAGTGGAAGATTATCAAACAACACTCCCCGTGGCAGTGTGTAGGAGACAGTCCTCAAAAGTAGCTCATTTGTATAGGTGTACATAAACAACTGGAATATATGTAATAAATAAATTATGGCAACACCTATCAAAGGGAAGGAGGTGTAAGATTTATGCTATGGGGACTGTGCAGATAAAGGGGTGCAGAAGTGCACCTGCAGATTGATATTCTAGAGTGACTGCATGAAAAAAGATGATGCATTTTCGAAATAAATGTAGAAGAACTGCCAAGAGCAACTAAAGTCTTGTTTCTTACCCTTTTCCAGGTGATTGTGAATGTTTGCCTACTGTAAGAGAAGAAGAAAAAGAATCAATCGCCAACCCAAGGTACTTAATTCCTTACAATATTTGAAGAAATATGGTCAATGTCATTCTAAAAGAATCTATTTTTTTGTATGTAATTACAGAATTATTCTTTGGTCTATTTAAGTTTTAAAATTTTTATATATAGGGACCTTGACTTCAACTTAAACTAAAGGGTTGACATGCTTATTTCTAAACGGGTCTCTTCCTGTAAACTGCACTTCTAAATAATCTTACACTTTACAAAGTGGTGCAAGACAGACAACCAGATGGCACAGATGGAGTTTCACTCACTGATCAGACTTTAATCACAGTTTCCCAAGGTGTTAATACAAGCATTCAGCATAGCTTCCTTGGCACTCTTCACCGCAGGCACCCAGTTCCCCTCTGCCACCTGGTGCCTATAGGTTCTTGGGAATGACTGCCAGATGTTTTGGCTGGAGCTGTGACCTGACAGACCGGGACTTGTCTGACTCCAAGAAAAAAACGAGAATGAGAAACACGAAGGACCTTCCTGGTGCCCCCTTGCAGCACTCCCCCAGAGCTGGCACTAGTTGATAGTCCAAGCAGAGATCCCAGTGGGATGCAAAACTGCAATCCTGACAGCTTGTAAACTTAAAATCTTTCTGGTTGGTTTCCTCGGGATTTTGGCCAGAACTCCGAAACCACTCACAATTTTCCCTAATTAAAAATTCTGGTTCCAGCTGGAAACAAGAGGCTGTACATTGCCCTTGCCTGCACCCTTGTGTTGCAGCTGCATTTTCAGGAGTGGGCAAAGCAGCTGCTCTGTGCCAGGTTATGATAACAAACAAGCCATCCTGTGTGCCAAGAAAACCCCTGGTGTAGTGGAAGCAATGATGCAATCAGGAAAGGCCAGGACCAGGGAGAGGACCTAGGTCTTCTGCTTCCCATGGCATCAGATAATTCTGCTGAACATGCCTCTCTGGCAGAATTGCACCTCCCGCTGTAGACTGTCGTAATATTCCAATCCTCTTTTCTGAGTTTCCTTGCTCAGGAGTGAAATGGGGGTGTTAAATTACCACTGCTGCAGAGTTTGCAACTCAGTTGCTCCAAAGCTGCAGTTTCAGAGAAACCTTTGGATGGGGCTTGTCCACTTCAGCCATTTGTATTTAAAAGCTTTCTTTTTACACTTATTGCAAGTGAAATTGTTGTTGTTGTTTTAGCTCGGTTTTGTTTGAAAAAAAAAGGCTTAGATCCTACATTCCAGATGCAAGCAAGCACATTAATTTTACCCGTAGCAACTGGAAAAGATCCTGGATTTGTTAGCCATCTGGGTCTTCCCTTCCTGCCGCTAAATGATAACTCAGAGGGGGGAAAATTGTTGAGGAGAGGCAGCTGCACAGCAGTTCTCTAAAAGCAGATTTGCTGAGCATACCACTGACTATAGCAGGGAGTGTAGGACAAAGGACGCTTGAGCCATAGGCTAACACCAGCAGAAGTCATACTGTAAAAGGCTTATTAGGCACAACACCACTCTTAGCATTGTTGACTTTCCAAATCTTTAACAATTAATTTTAAGGGGGAAAAAACAATCATCATGACCTACCAGCTTGAGCTGACATTTTAAATACCATCCTTGTTAAAGCAGTGTTTTTGTACTGGATTTGCATTAACCCCATCAGAAGAAGGGGCTTTTGTTCCTGGCTATCAAAAGGCATCTTTGGCCTATACCCTACCTCAAGCTCCCCACCTGTAAAACAGAGTTATTTTAGAACACTACAGTGAGGCTTTAGAACACTACGGTGAGGCTTAAGCCTTGATACAAAAAAGCAACCCTGTTCACATAAGTGTACTTCAGTCAGAGCAAAGGCACACACATCATTTAAGCGAATTTTCTTGTGAATGGTATCTTAGAATCAGACTAGATTAGAGAAATTTATGCCCCTAAATTGTAGAAAGGCAAACAAATGCAAATAAAAATAGGAGATTTATCTCTAAAACATTCAGAGCTGCTACACAAAGGATATTAGTTGAATACAAAGTGCAAGAATATTAGATTCAATTTAAGATTCTGAAAGGCTGCTTTGTTTGGGCAAAATTCTTCTAAAATTAAGGTAATTTCTTTTTTAGATTTTATTGATATGTCAGTATGGGAAACATCTTGAGGCTACACTGAACAGGGATGGTGTTTTCTTGCTTCATAAAGATGCTGAGGGGGATTTCATCAAGACCCAAATGTCTTGAACTATGAATGATTTTGATACAATTTTGAAAATATACGAGACAAAACATTTCAATAACGACACTTTGACATTTTCAGAATGGAAGTTGTTCCAAAACTACTCTTCAGAGTAAGTGAGTTTTTAATATAAAAATTTTTGAAAGTTTAAAGAACAGAACTGTGTGGCAGTAAAATATTTCTAAGTTGAGTGTTTCCCTTACCCCAAGGCTACTTCCTCAAATTGCATTTCATGTGAAATTTTGAAATATGCTTCATTTCAGTGTGGAAAGATATTCAAAGTGGTGGGATTTCTGGGTAAACAAACAAAAAATTGCTTCCTGTTTATTTGCAATTGAACCTTGTCAATCCAAGATCTGCTGCTTTTCCCAACCACAACCTTTGATGAATAAATAATGTCAGAAAGAGAATTCCATACAGATAAATAGATGTTTTCAGCAGCTCTTTTGAACAAGGAAAGCAAAAGACTAAGAAGTAAAAGGAAACAAAGCTATGATTATGGCAAAATTTGTACTGATGAGCATCAAGGCTGCACATTTGTGCCCAGGAGGCAAGGTAGGGTAGCCTGGGCTCCCTGGTAGCTGGAGGTCACCTGCCTTGGCCTTGTAGGCTAAATTACAAACACAAGTATATACACATTTTCAAAACTTATATACACTTTTCAAAATACATATTTGAAATAAAAAGTCTTGCCTTTGAAACCTAGTGCTAGAATCCTGATTGTGCCTGAGCACAGAATTGCAGCCAGGAGCCCCTCCCCAGCTGCCCTGGGCCAGGGCTCCCATCCTGTGCATGCAGGAGGGAGCAGGCAGTGGGAACAGGGGCAGCAGGCAAGGGCTGATCTTCTGTGGTGCACAAGGGGGTAGAGACCAATCTCTGCTCCAGGGACCTTTACTCTCCCAGAAAAATAAGTGCAGCCTGTCCCCTTCACAGCATGGATCATTGTAGGGTACATTGTGGAGTAAAAGCAATCTCCCCTATGCTTTATCACCTGAGAGGTTTGGTTTGTCTTGGGTGCTGCTGGGCACCTTCCTAGTCTTTCCGTCTGAAAAAGGATGACTCCTTCTTATGGAGAGATGTTTTGGGTGGGTGGTAAGTCAGTACACAAAGAAGTACTGCATTCCCAGGATGTGCCTCAATTTGGCAAGAGACTTAAGAAAACATGTCAAATATTAAGATCATGAGTGGCCCTTTTAGCTTCAGAGGTGGTTTAAAACCCTGCTGTTATCCCTGCTGACTGAAATCAAATCAGCCAATCTAAGATGTCACATTTTTAATGTTGGCATGAGCCAAACATTATTAAGGAAGTGCTAGGGAGCAAGCCACTTGGGCAGAAACCAGTGGGACAAAGAGAAAATGCACCTGTTATGAGGTAAGATGTAAACCAAAGGTTCCAAAGTTATCCTCAGCTGTGGAAAGAGGGCCGGGAGCAGGAGAAAGGCTGTGCTGGGCAGGCAAGAACCATCAGACAAGAATCAGAGCAGCCCTTGCTGCCAGCATCAGTTCATCCATTGCATGAGCGACAGATTTATTTTCTGGTAACACCTTCTCATGGATTCGAGATACTCTTGCATGTTATTTCCTGCTGAGACAGCTAACCCAACAGCGTGACATTGGTTTTTTTTCTTTTCCATGTGTACACAGTGATGGTGAATCCTGAAGTCCTCCGAACAGCAAAGAACTGGCTAAAAGGAAGCAGCTAATCATCCCCCAGATATTGGAAAAACTGGATTTAAATATAATTCATCTCAAAAGGCCAGAGAAGCAAATACTTTTGTTGTGTCCTGCTTTATATGGTCTTCAGAAAGGAAATATCACCAAGGGAAAAGAAGAAATGAAAAAGGAGGAAAAAAAAGAAAAAAAGAAAAGCACTGTAGCAAGATTAAGGACTGATTTAAATTCTTTTTGCAATGAGATTCACCACAAATCAAGAGAAACCTCTTTTATACCCCTGCTAAAAGTTCTCAAAGTAGTCCATGTTTCTGTCTAGTTCTGCAGTTGTGTATTGTGCAGCACTTAAAACCAATTCTGTTCCAGGTTTGGTGGGCTTCTTTGTTTTGTTTTGGGTTTGTGGGTAGTTGTTTCAGCGTCCGTAATTCTGGACTGCCCTGGTTTGGTGGATGTGAAGCTCATGCCTATGCAATGTTTATTTGTCAATTTTCTTTTTCTGAACGGTGTGCTGATTTGCTCAGGACTGCTGCTGGGGAGGTACCAGGCTAGGACTGACAGACCAGCTCTGAGGACAGACAGCAGCTGAAAAGCCTCTCAGAGGAATAGCCAGAAGTGACTACAACCCAGCGATGGCATGGACTCTGTAGAGTGCTTTTTGGTTTTCAGATAAAAGGCACTGTAGAAGTGAAAAGTATTATTTTGAGACTGCCTTTCAGTTTGTTATCTCTACAGATGAGAGCTAGCCCTGGGCTAGCTCTCCCCAAGTAACCCTCCTCCCTGCCCAGGGCTGTTCTCTAACCATCTACTTCGGGAATATTCAAATTAAAAACATTTCTTTTTTTAAAAAATGACTGAGGTTGAAAAATTGAACAATTCTGTACTCACAATTCAGTACTCACATTAAATACAGGTTTAGGTTAAGTATGTTATGTGTAACTACTTGGTCAAGGTTTTCAAATGCAGGAGGTTTTCTGCTGCTTCTGTTTCTAAATACTGAGCCTGCAATATCTGAAAGACGTGGACTTCTAAGTGTGCCCAGTCACCTTTAGTTACAATGAAAAAAATCAGACTCCTGGGATACCTGAAGGTGGGAATACGAATGTTGTAACTGTGTCCATTGATTTTAGATAGCATGTCTCTTAGGGATGCAGCTTAAATATGTAACACACATAAAAGTGGATCCTTGTCTGGGCAAAGTTCTCTCGCCTTATTTAAAATAGCAAATTAATATCCAACCGTATCTTATGTCTTACCTATCCTCATCTTCTATTTAAATATGTAATGCCTTCCCACTCAATACATGTTTAATATGATCAGTTTTGTTTTGCCTGCAAATAATTCACTAATAAGTTACCATGCATAGCTTGGTACCATCCAAGCCTCTGTGATGGCTTCTAAGTATCACTAACAGCTGTCAAATACAGAGGATGGTTCAGCTTTGTGAATAATTAAAGACATGTCAAAATACAGAAGGAAAAAATGTTTAGAGCTAACCATATTCATTCATTACCGAATTTGACTTGATTAGTAATTTCCTCAAAGAATGAAAGATTTCTTCATTGTTTCAAAACAATTTATTGCAAATATTTGATTTAGTAGATGAGTGATTGTAAATAAATTTTCTCTGCTTGGATGATTGTTAACTTTGAAAAAAGTGTTGTAAGTTCATCTTTCACAACTTTTTTTTAAAACATTTCCACTATTTCCTGACAGTAAACCCATCCTGTAGAATATTGGTTTAAAAGAATGCAGTCACAAGGGGAAGAAAAAGTGCAAGACTGAAATCTAGAAAACTTTAAAAAATGGAAGTAGATATTTTCCAGTAGCAGCTTTGTTAGCAGCTTCTTTCCAACAGACAAAAATGTTTTGCTCGGATTTCCTACAATTTGCAAAGCAGTAACCTGAAGATGCCCAAAAGAGAGAGACTGGTTTTTTTAATGGTACAAGATAAAAGGCTGTATTTTAAGACCATTACCAGGTGTGTGGTTGGAGGGCAGCCAGTGGGACCTAGAAGTTCACAACACCAGTGTCCAGCGGTGACTCTCACCACACCTTGCTCCAGTCCACACAGCTCCGTGTCCAACAGCCACTGCCTTCTCCCTGGAGAGAGCTGAAGCACAGCTGGACATGAAGAATAGAAGTCCTTGCCTTCTATATTTTTTTTTTTCTTTTGAAAATTAACCAGCTCCCAAAGGTGACATTGTATGGTATAACTCAGTTCTGGCACGCTGGTGATCCATCACCCTGTCCGAGCCACACATTGATAATAGTGCAATGCACTCACTCAGTTTGCTGTGGCGTGTCAAAAGAGCCTGTGTTGTGCATGTTGATGGTTTAGGATTAATGTTAACTCTAGATGGTCCTTCTGCCAGATAAAAGGCTGTAGAGTTCCAAATAAGTTTCTCAGAAATTAAGTTTCACTTATATTTTTTATTTTTCAAGTTTAACTTGAGAGAATGTATTTTCTGTAAACTTATGCCATTAAGTATTAATTCTTATTCCAGTGTTCATGATTAATCAATCTCTATATAAAGCTTTAAAATAAAATTTTTCCAGAACTAATGTCTAGGTGAGAGCTTTATAGTTATTCATGGTATGTCACTTACCCTTGCTAAATTCTGGCATGCTAGGGAATTTATTTGCCTCTTCAGGAACTTTTCTAGGCATTTATAAATACAAAATAATGCTTTGGGCATTTCCTTGGCCAAAGGAAGTTTTCTCTATCTGCTGATTTTTAAAAGTACCAACTTACTATGTGCTGCATTACTATTGAAAAATATACCATTCCATCAAATCTCACCTCTCATCAGGTCCTGTTCTCCCTGTGTGAAATAGACCAAGGGTCAAGTAATTTGCATTTCAGTATAATTATGGATATTTCTACAATATTCCTTCAGTACTAGACAAATACAATTTTTAGTGTTTCTCTTTCCCCTGAACATTTGTACATCATTGTTATTCTTCCCCTAGTCCTAAACTATGGAGGGGATCACTTATTCATCTGATTCCTCAGCCCAGCTCTGCGCTGCTCTGTTTCACCCCACTGGTCTCTCTCTTTGATCACGATTTTCTCAGTGGGGTCTGCATTTGCCACGGCCACCGCCCAGCACCCGCTCACTCGCTTACAGCCAAGCCTTTCTGTGGACACCAGGTTCAGGGGTGCACCTTCACCATGGGCCCTGCTTTGGCCCCTCTCCTCCCTCACCCCATTTGGTATTTCCCCCTTCTGCTAGCCCATGTGCCCCTTGCTCTCCTGTTTGTTTTACACTTGTCATCAGTTCCTGATCATTTCCCTTTGCACAGTCTTGCCTCAGTATTTTAATTTTGTAGCTGGATTGAATTACAGGGGATTTAGACCATTTCACACCTACATTAATACAGGCAAAACATTATAATATTCCAGTTCATGAGTGTTAACTGTACACCTTCTGTTAATGCACCTTCATTTTCCCAAAATCATTCACACAGTCAGGTCCTCTAACCCACAAAACAAAATGGAGAACAACCAGACAGCAGATAAGATAGCAGCAGACTCTAAAAATTATTTTATCACCATGCACTACATGGTATTTAAGCCCCTGTGGTAATATCCTCATCATTAGCCTGATCTGAGACAACCCATCTCGCCCTCATCTTGCAACATCTACCAGTAACTGATAATTCAAGTTATCCCTCTGTAGAAAATGAGAAAAAGCATGGAAACAGGAATTGTCTCTCACTACGTACTGTTCTAAAATGTTTCACTAACATGATGATCCCTACAGAACTGCTACCTCTTTATCCATTTTCTTCAATAATTTCAGTAGTTACCCAGCACTTCAAGAGAATTTGACATCTAATTTACAGTGTGAGGCCTTTTTGTCCTGCAGAAAAGCTAGAGATCTGTCCTACAGATCCAAAGGAGGATTTGTTTGAGAACTACATAGGTAATAAGAAGGGTAATTAAGAACCAACATCTCTCCTAGATAGGCTAAAAATCAGTATCTTAACAAAACAGAAACAACTGCTCCATAAAGTTACAAACATAAGGTTGCTGACATTACCAGCAGCTAATTAATTCCGTATGAGTCCTGCATTTGTAAAGCACATAATCCTAACATTAACCTCATCAAAAAGGAATGTTCCTTTAGTTTCTAGATAATTATAATTTATAGATTTGTAGATAACTCTTGCTCTGAGATTAAAAAAAAAAGGTATTTTTTGTAATGCTAAATTCATTGGGAGACTCTAAAATGAACTTTGGTTAACTTTTTGATGTGAGATTGCTGTACATTCAACTGTTTTATCAAATAAAATGTTCCAAATGATTTTGTAATGTAAATATTTGAAAGTCTCAATATTACTTAATTGTTTATAAGAGTTTGAGATTTTAAACAACTTGTTCAAGTAACATTCTTAGTGTCTACAGGTTCTGTTTTTTCCATAGTTCCACTAATCCACTCAAGTCTATGGATGCTAATTACTTGTTATTGATGTCACAATTACTTTTTATTGATGTCACAATTACTCAGGCCTTAGAAGATGTACGCAGCTGTGTATGGAATGTACATATCTCACTCTCGTCAGCTCTCTAAAATTCAGGCAAAGCCAAAAAGAAAACCAAGCTGCTTTATATTTCATTATATTTTTGTTGGGATGTTTCAGATTTTTTATATTAATAGACCAATTCTGACTGCAGGGAAACTAGTGAATCATTCCCATGGTTTGTCCTTGGGTGACTGTTGCCACCTTTCTTTAATGATCAATCATTTCTCAGGTTATTTCGGTTAAAACACTCAAACACTCAAACACTCCAACACTCCAAGTTGATAGACCTGCTGAAGTAATTTTCAGTGTATTTAAGGGAAAAGGAAGGGAAAAAAGGATGAAAAAGAGAGATATATTTCCAAATAGAGATTTAGAAAATATAATAAAGCAAAGCATTACTTTCATCTATTTTTGCAGCAGACAATTTCATTAGAGAGGTGTCAAATGGCCTGGGGAAAAGCTCAAGAAAGTGTTTATTCTATTTAGTGCTTTTCATGTTCCAACAACCTCAGTACAAGAGCATCACAGCAATGACCAGACAGAAACTAGTCACCTCTTTTTCTCTCTCTTTCCTAAACAGCACATCAGCACGACACTTGTCTAAGGTACAGACTTAGAAATCTGCATTTTGGGTCAATGCTTGTCTGGTTCTCAAGGGAGGTGCAAAAGACAACTTGACTACCAAGTCCCAGAAAGTGTTGTGACACCTTGGGGAGTACCACAGAGTCACTCCCATGTCCCCAGGCACTCACTCTCGCCCCACTCTGCCCCTTCCAGTACCATCATGCTGACCCACAGACCAGGGGCTCCTCAAATGTGCATTAAAAGGAGGCTGGAAGGGGTTGTGGGAGAACTGATTTGGCAGGGGGTTTGAGGAGTGAGCACAGGATACATCCTGCACCAACGTTATCAGCAACTTACATGGAAACACCCCAAGCACTTACTCTCTGCTTTGGTTTAAGTTGTGGTTTAAGTTGTACTTTCTGTGAATATCAGTGACAAGAAAATAATAGCAGCATGGTCTGACACCACAGCAAAGGGCAGCACCGGCTACAGACTCCCACGCCCTTCCAACGAGGTTGATTTTGTACTGGATCACTTCTCGGGTCTCATTTTGAGTGAGATATCACAAGTCCAGTAAACTATTATAAACAGGTGAATTATGCACCAAAGCAGCGTCTTTCCAGACAGTGGCTGGAATCTTACCCAGCTCTCAGAGAAGGAGCATTTTTAGTTTGCTGGGGTCTCTCCCAGCCGTACCTCGGCTCACTTTGCACTGCCTAGATGCATCTAGCTCCGGTCCGAAACGCTACTGATAGTGCCACCCCCAGGAGGCAGTCCTGACCTGCAGCTGCAGCTACATCGAACCCTGACTCGTGTTACCCAGATAAGGAGCCCGGGGCTGGGGCAGCTTGCCCTGGCAGCAGTGCCTGCAGCACAGGGCCAGGAGAAGGGGAATGTTCTATCCCCAGGACACACTGGATTACCCTCTTTGATGCCCAGGGTTTGGCCCAGGGTTGGTACCAAGCGCGTGAAGCAAAGGGGTACCCACCACTTTGTGGGGAGCAGCGCTGCCCTCCACTCCGGGGCTCGCTGCCGCTGTGGGGCTGCTGTAAGGGTGATCACCCCAGGGGATGAGGCTGCTCAGTGCCACAGCCAGAGGAAAACTCTTCCCAAGAGGGGGTCACTCACAGACCAGACCTACATGGGAACATGTGGTTTTGATTCCCACAGCACACCAGAGTTCTATCATCTCCAGCCTGACCTTTTCAGCCTGACTAGTCATGCAGACCAGTCCAAATTATACAAGAAGATTCTTGTTAAAGCATTGGAAATTATACATATAGTTCATATTTTGACCATTTTCTCAAGCAGGACTTCTCTCCAGTACAGACTGCAAGGCTGGGCCTGATTCTTTAACTGCAGCATTTACTTTCCCAATACATTAACTTAAATAAATTCTTATAATATTTTGTAGCAAAATAGGGCAGTTTAAGAAAGAACAAAAAGATATAAACCTTTTTCTGCCTGGAATAAATACAAGCATTTTCTTTGGGAAAAATAAATACCTCTTATCCACTAGGCTGTATGGTGTTCGTATAGGAAGTTAAAGCAGAAGAAATCACAGAGCAACTTCCAGGAGCAGGTTTATCTAAGAAGCCTCGTTTCTTTCAGTCACTATACAGCCAGACCTATCAAAGAGGTCTGTCTTTATTCAGAGGGAAAATAGGACTCATGCAATAGTAAAGTGGAAATCTGTCTGAAAGTGGCTCATCCAGGGTTTGGATGACAGTGCTACAGGGGTACAATAGCAATGGTATAGATGCAATGAGCTTCACTGCCTGGGCAGCTGTGACTGCCAGAGAATGCAGATAAAAGGGGTAACGAAGGAGAAATAATTAAGTGGATATATAATAAGGAGTTTATAACCCTAGAGGAAAAACAGGGATTTGTACAGCCATGCATTAGTTGGATTCACAGAAGAGATTTATTTTTAGAAAACACATGAACAATAAAAGGCATCTTTGCTGATATTAAAATACTAACATATAACATACTGCTAACACTTAATTTAACCATAGATAATTCCTTCCAGTTTTCAGTGTTGTGAACAGCTTTGTAGAAAAACTGGAAAATATAAGAGCAGAACTTGTCCACTCATAAAAGACCATAGTCTAAAAAGGCCAGATCCTTGTGTTACCTCACTTGAGCCAAATCACTGAACTGAAAGCACAAACCAGAAGGAGGCATGAATCGAAGTATTATCCTTGTGCATTCCAGGAGCACAGGAAGAGCTGAGGTCTGGGGGAGGACTCGTAGGTCCAGGCAGGCAGCACACTAAACTAGCTCCTCTCTGTTTTATTTATTTTGCACAGAGTGCATCTATTCTGTGAACACAAGATTAGTCACAGGACCCTCAAGTTATTACTATTTATGGATATGCATGTTAGCATAAAATACTACCATCCCCAAACTCCTCCCTCAGTTTTTGATGAAGAGTTATTTATCTATTAATAATTAGGTTTAATGCTCCCATATACTAGACTTCAGAACTTGTTTACACCACTTCATGCCAAAGCCTAAAATGCATTAAAGGGGAAGTTCATTATTTTTGATTTATAATTATCTGTGACAAGACAGATCTTAGACAAGAGCAGAAGAGAGCGGGAAATTATCTACTCATCCTCTGTTTATGCAACTACTACAAAGAGGTATGTGATGGCTTTGGCCTCAATCCAGCTACCATTCATCTCTATAGGACTCTGACTATCATACAAGAATCATGAAGCCCTTTTTTATCTTCAGCTAACTCAGGTGTAGAAAGGCCATCGCTCTCAGTCTACAGAGATCCCAAGATGGTGCCTCACGGCCAATGAGCTATCAAGTGATAGAACAAAACATTTTGTTGATATATGGCGTTATTGTTCTCCTGAAAATAAATTTTCCTGTAGCCTCGGTAATTGATTTCCCTCCCATCCCCATGTCATTAACTATCAACTGGGAAAGTCAACTACACTTATGTAGCTCTGGGAAACCTAAGCCAAAAAAAAACCCAAACCAAAAAAACCAACCAAAAATAACCAAATCACCCAAAAGTTGTTTAAAACCAGTGACACTTGACACTTCAGTTATGCCAGCTCTGGAGCCAATTTGTTCCCTGATGCAACCCCTGTGCCCCAAGCAGGGGTGCCCCAGCAGCAGCCACCTTGCCCCCTCTTCCTGCCCAGGCAGGGCTGCTCCAAGGGCTCACCAGCCTGGGGGGCTTTGGCAAGGGCCTCCACACCCCAGTCAGTTCCAGACCCCCTCAAGCTCCAACCCTGCAGCACTGTGGCAAATATGACTTGACAAGCAAGCCTTGGCGCAGTCCCTGCCCGGCTCACTGCATCCCATCTCTGCCTGCCCCCATTCATTAAACCTCACAAAGGCATGGAGCCGTGGGGAGTTTGTCCCCACAGGAGACACACTGGTTGGACATCTACAGTTTTATTATTAGGGTCTTTTCCACATAACATTGGAGAGCTGATTCAAAGTAGTTTGTAATTTTATAGTCTTCAGCTCTTTGCCCTACCCAATACCTATGTGTTTTTCCCTCCTCCCAGTCTATTAAAAATGCCACGTACAAAAGCCTAATGATTTCTTTCTCTCTTCTAGAAATCCTTTTTAGAGTTTTGACCTCATCCACACACATAAGCATTTTATTCCCAGTAGCTGCTAGTCCCATTACCCTTGTCTTACTTTGGACCACAAATTTACGGTTTTGTTTGCTGTTTTCTTGCATGCAATTCAGTGCCTTATTTATTTTCCTGATGTTTCTCTGCCTGCTGTCTTAACACAGTCCTTGATTCTAGACAGACATGGCCTGCATCTTTTTTGCTTTAAAAAAATCACTTCCCCTAGTGATTTTCCAGCAATAAACCTCTAACCTCTTTCAGAGTAATATGAAAATTCACATATATTGTTTTTACTTGCAGTCTGCATATTCTTGCATTTGTGCATATAAAATATTTTACACTTGAATATAAAGCTGAAATTAAAAATAATAAAACAAGTTAATTGCTTGCATCCTCCCATCCATTCTAAACTACATTTATAGAATTTATTCCATTACTACATGAGCATCTCACTCCCTGGCTCCTAACGCGGCTGCCTTATAAATATAACAAAGCTCTCCTCCTGGCATAATTTGCTGCTCTGTTTTTCTTCCCCTTTCACCTCACTCTGCAACCAGATTATCCACAGGGAGTGGCACAGGGCTGCAGCAGGGAGCTTTGGCTGTCTCTTCTGGCAGCAGGGGATAATTCAGAGCAGGATGGAGTCTGTGCCAGGTTATACTGGGGCTGGGTTTTACTCCTCCTAGGTTTAAACTGGGGAGAAGCAGAAATATGGCTTGAAGCTCTGTCACTCCACCCCTACAAAGGATACTGAAATCACTACCCAGTTGTGAATTCAATCTGTCATTTTTTCAGAAACAAAGGCAATTGAGGCATTATACCACCCCCTTCCCCAAGGCAGGGTCACCTCCCATAGCTGCAGTGTGGTTATTTTCCAGCTGCATCCCTTCCCTCCTGGGCAGTGAGGGTGGGTTGTCACACAGCTTCCAGAGTAGGGCTGCACACCTCCTCTCACCCAACCCAACAGCTTTAGCACCTGATCTGTCAGTGCTGGGAATTACTGACAGGATTCAGCCTGAGCAGAGCAGCTAAGAGTGGCAGAGAGAACATTTCAAATTCGCAGCACCAGCAGCATTTGAAAGACAGAGTCAGAGGATATCTAAGCAGATGGGGGAGAAGAAGATCTTTATACATAGATTGCACAAGCATGGTTAAGCCTGTATTCATCATTAGTTTTAAGATAAAGCCAACAGGGTTGTTACTCCTTTCCAGTTAAATCTACACATTTTCAAACCCAAGATCATGCCTAAACCAATGTGCTTTAGGTAGAGGCAAATGTGTCCACCTGTACTGTTGAAGGCAGTTGGAAGTTAACCCAAGGGAAGTACTGGGATGGGGATAGGTGGGAAGACAAGGCTGGCTAAGTTCACATCCAAAAGGCAGTGTGAAAGAAAGACCCTGGTGTAACAGCCCAGGAGAAGAGGGAGAGGAAAAGCAAGAGCCAAAGAATCCAACTGCTGCCTCAATAAATTCTTATTCCATAAAAAGCACCAAAATTAGATGACATCTTTGCATCAGCTTCCTTTATATATAGGCATGTAGTTTCTAATGACTGATAGAAAGTAAGCAGAGCAGTTGCTAATTTTATTGTGAAAAAAACCTCAGAACAACACAGTGATTTCAAATTGTTCAGTCTGAAAGTGACTAACACAGAAAGAGAAAATGGCTTCTGATTACAGCACCTGCGAGAAGCTCTTCAGGCTCCTCACCCCTGTAAACGTTCTTTCAGCCTTGAATGTGCCTAGAGCTCTAGAGTGCCTTGATTGGATGCCATTAGAAGATATTTCCAGACAGATGCCTTAGACAAAGCCTGCAATTCTCCAAATACAAATGTGCCTTAGTGAAGAATGTTTATATATGAAAAAATAATTCTATTTCAGATATTGCCTTGTCATGTGACATATTCCAGTTGAAATTGCAGCATTTTCTATGTCTCAACACTGGGAGATTTTCACCATAGAGCGTTACTGAATCTATAGTCAATATTAAAACATTCAATGGATGAAAGCTGAGGCTAGACAAATGCAAAGCAGAAATAAGAAACATTTCAAATAAAAAAGGATAAGTGACCTAGGATCAGGATGCATTTGTTATTCTAAGGCTTCTTCTGAAGAAACGTCACTTCCCCTCCATGCGGTAGGAACTCTGAATTACCACTAGCTGCTGGCTCAAGTAGAGATATTTGTTTGCTGAGACATGGTTAAGAGAGTTTCTTACATCCCTAAGATCCTGCAGTTATGAAGATGCTTCCAGTGCACTGTTTTCTCTGCACCTGGAAAAAGTCTGTTTTTCAAAGACACATGGGTATGGCCAGAGGATCTCAGCACAGGTGAAAGTCCAAGATTTGGGAGTTACAGGCCAGGCTTATTCCTTGACTTCCACTTATCTTTAGACTATCTAGAAGTCAGTAAATTAAGAATATTTGAACTGGGAGCCAGAGCTTTTTTTGAATCAGTGTTTTTGAGACTTGTGATCCCTTAGCACATATCACACTGCATTGGAGCTCACAGTGAGCCTCTTTGCTGAGGCACCCCCCATCCCCAGCCTCCACCCCAGCCACCCGGTGGGTCACACTATAGCACATCCCACCCTAGAGCTTCTTCTCAAACTCACACCAAAGCAAGCTCCCACTGCACTTTCTACATTCCTGTTGGGAACAAGCGTTGTGAAAGGATTTTATCCACCTCCTAAGCTGTGCAAAGGCAAGTTTCACCTTTACTTCTCTGGCCACAGACACCTGTCAAAACATGAACCTAAACATTTCCAGAGTTTGCTGTCTTCAGCCTCTTTCCTCTGTAGGCAAAAGAACTGCCCAAATTTGAACCCATACCCTGCTGCTTGCAAACATGCCTAACTGAACCATCACACTGCTGTTAGATGTTCCAGCTGTGCTATTCATTATTGCCACTGGGTTACTTTACCGAAAAAACACACAAAGTTCAGTTTGGAGTGTCTTTCATGTTTGGAGATGGGGGGAGACTTGTTTTCTTTTTTTACATTACTGAAATATTTCTTCCAGTTACTTTTTAACCTTCATCAGTTCTAGTTTTTTGCTAGCCTGCTACGTGTGGTTGCTCCTTAGTTACCATGACACCCACTAATGTGCAGAAGGTTAGAGCCCAAGAACAGAAAACAGCTGAGTCACATGAGAAGATGGACAAGTTGTCAAGCAGATAACTCTAAAAAGCACACAGAGGCTCCTTGGCTGACGTAAATCAGTGTAGCACCATTGAAGTCAGAGTTATAAATCTCTCCCTCTGACTTGGTAAATACCTTCAGGGATCAGAGCTGCACCTGCAATTCTGTTGATGTAGTTGAGCTTTTAGAAACTACAGCTACAGATCTCTGAAATAAGCCCAAACGCAGATGTAAGTATGTAATTCAGCATTTATCAGAAGATACTCAGTGACTTTCCTGGAAGTATAACCAAAAAAATGTATGGAATATGAACACTGAAAGAAAAGCAGAGGTGAAACTAAATCTCAGATCCAAAGGACATGGAACAGACTTGAATTTCACGGCACAAGCTTCCCCCTGCTGCAGTCAGAGACTCAGCCCTGAATATCAAGTACTTAAAATCCAAGTGACCGATAGGAGTTTCACATTTTCCTTCTTGGGGGAAAGTAAAAGTTAAGATATGTATGGTCTTTCAGCTTCTGCATCAGAAGATCAGGATCTATCCAGCTTGGAAGGCTTTGTGGCAGCCATGGGACAGGTAAGTTGATGATGACACTGCATGACAAAATGGATTGCCTTTTTATTTAAATGGGTGAAGTCCTAGCGCTAGTAAGGTCAATGTGACTTCTGCCAACAGCTCAGGAACCTCTGTGTTATGTTTGCTTTAACAACCATTTACAGAACCAAGTGAAGCCTTTGGGAATGAAACACAACCTGCCCCACGCTAGGTTCGACTGTGGGCTGGGTTTGGCAAGTTCCTGCTTCCTCGGTCACTTGCTCTCAGGTGGGCTCAGCGCACCAGCCCCCAGCATCACCACATCATAGAAGAAAAAGGAGCAGTTAGCTGACTGAGCTCCAAAATAAACCTCCTAAGAAAGGGTTATTTCTGATCTGTTTTTTATTAAGGCTGTGCAAAAAGCTGCAATCGCAGTGAGGGTGGGGACAGGGCTGTGCAGCAGGAGGTGAGAGGGGGCCTACCGGGCTGGCATGCTCCAAAACTGCAGCATGACACTCAGTGCCCTGTCCTCTGCAGTTGCACGGGGGAAAGCCCAGCCTGTGTTCTGCTGCCAAGTTGGGGGGCAAAACTATGATACAAACATGACTTTTTAAAAGAGCTCCAAAACAGAGTCTGAGATTTCAAAGCATTTTTTACTACTCCTCCATCCTTGAGTGAAAAGCTAAACCCCTGAAAGTGTTTTCACCTTTTCAGATTGGCTAGCCTAGCTGATCGGACAGTGAAATGATGGGGTGTTTTGGTAGCGGCATTAAGAAGAATCCAGAAAGCCACGCCTGTCTAGCAGCAGTTACTAGGGATCATCATGCTTTGTGTACAGCATCATTAACACACCAAATCAGAGGCTGAAGGAAAGGCTCCTGCCTGGGCTCCCACAGGAAAGCAGCGATGCTGTCTGCTGAGCTTTAGCATGCTGCTTTTCCTCCACAGCCTTGTATGTGGGAGTTTGTGTTTTTTCCTACTCCTGTCCACTCCAAATTCCACTGCTGAAGTGTGCAGAGAGGCACTGCAAGCAGTGTCAGGAACCAGCAGGAGCTTTTCCTGAGCTGTAGCAAGTGTTTTCAGTTCTGTGTCACTGAGGCATGCTCCTGGGAGGCCTGATGAGCATAATTCTGAACAGCACTTGCAAAGTTTGAGAACTGTCTAGATTAAGGCTCTCAGTACAATTAATATTCATGCAACTGATCGAGAATTATACCTCTAGGCATTTTTTTTTCTACAAATAACAAGGGTCTTGAGGTTTCCTGCTGATTTAGGAGAAGTTTTATTGTATGGCAGTAGCCTTCTGAGCCTCAGTGAAGATGACCATTGAGATGATGTTCTGGCTGAGGAATTTTTGTTTAGTTGTTTACTAGTAGTGCTTCTGCTAAAGCGTAATTCTGCAAAATAACATGTACAGGCTCATTTCTTTGCTTAATAGAAACAGTGAAGAACCTGAACCAAGCAGAGCTACAGAAGAGATATTATGTTATCTTGCCTTTATTCAAGCTTATGATGTAGTTCAAGCCCATTATACTCACCGAGCGACAATAAATATTTGACCTGTGAATGCTAGAAGGGAATTCATCCTTATTTCCTCCCCCCCGATTACATAAATCTGAATGACAAGCTATTTAATCTGGGTAATAGTTAACAGTCTCTGATTGCAGCTGTTAATATTACCCAAAGGAACACCAGCAACTAGTCAAGAGAGCCGTGGTAACACCTTGCTGATGAGATCCATATTTGAGGATACTCAGACTAATAGTTTGATTCCCATAAACACATTTCAAAAATAGAAACTAATCGGCATTTATAATAACAGGGTCAGTAAGAGGGTTCCTTTACATGTCTGGAGACTTATGTGAACTGCCTCTGAACATCCTGGAATTGCCTTCAGCTTTCCCTCTCAGGCACCTGAGACTATTTTTTACTTCTAATAAGAAACCGCTTTCAGTCTGGTTTCTTTAATTAAAATTTTTAAAGCATTTTACATTGCATAATAAAGCCTTCACAGAACCATCACCTCTGAAAGTGCTGATGACCTTCAGAATAACTCTTGAAAAGCACTAGGGAATCAAAAATGTGGGTTTTTTCTCTCTCTCTTTTTTTTTTTTTTTTTTTTTTTTTTTTTTTATTTCAAAACCACCTTTCCCACTGACATTTGGAGATCTCTAGTTTTTTCCCTTTTGGAAGGAGGCTTTATACTGCACTGCTAACTTGTATATGTGAGATAAATGGAACATAATAATCTGAAGGGATCACTCATCACAGCAATTGTCAGGGCAGTACTACCTTCTCTCTTCAGGGTTTCCTTTTTCAGGGGAAAAAGACAGTATTCAGCACAAATTCATGGTAGCATTTTTTCCCCCTCCCTTGAACTAGGGTCATCCCTAGGAGCCTATTTGGCTCTCTACACTACTCTCTTCTGGAAAATTTTGTGTAAGCTGCCTACAGCAAAGCTATGCTATGGAGAAAAAACCCACAGCTGTTTGCTTGGTTCCTTGGGTAATGTCTGTTGGCTGCGCCTTCGAAAAGAAAGTTTGGGAATTCTCTCTGTGAAGTTGGGCTCTTGGATGCAGATACTTTCAAAGTTTAGCATTCCCTACATGCTTAATGTCTCTATTTCCTGATACATTTGGTTGCTATTGGACTTAATGTGATCTGGGCTTACCTGATGAGAAAAAGCATTTTCTAGAGAAAGCCAGAGAGTGTAGCACTGGGCTTTAACCCTACCATGCAGAAGCCCCTTTTCACTATGAAATTTAATCACTTTATCTTAAATTGTTGCTGAGTTATTGAAAAAATATCCCAAAGAGCACTGAGCTAGTACAAAATGTTAAACCTTTCTGTCCTTCCATTTTCCTTAGGGCCCTAGCTGAAGTTAAATACAAAAGGGTAGCAGCATGACTGGCTAACTAAAACTGTTATTTTGGAATACACCATGAAGAGAGGAAGATTATTCCTTTTTCATAAAGCTTGCCAAATTTGCATCGTTTTCAGATTCTATTGTACAATTCTGTGTAACAGCTACATCTTGATTTTTCTAGTACACAGCCAAGTACTTTAAAAGTTGCTTTTCTTCCCTTTCTGTATGTATATATGTAATTAAAATACCATGATTGAAATATAAGTAGTTAACGTCAATTTATTCAGGAGCAACACAATTACAGAAACTGACTGTATTTTCTTCAGTAACGGGAGAGTTTGATTTGCTTAGATATGGGAGAAATAAGAATGAACTCCCAAGGAAAAGAAAACAAGGCAGGAAACAAGTTACTAACTGGAGAGCATGAAAAGTACTGGAAATAAAGTTCTAGGCCTATATTAATTTGCCAGTATTTTTGGTTGTGATATGTAATATCAGAAAAGACTCAAAGCCTAGAATTTGATGAGATACTGTTGCCACTCCAGGGCAGTACTAATAGCCTAATTCAGACAAAATGAGAGCTGTCTGTCTCAGGTAGACTTTGGTAAAGTTCCTTTAACCCTGTTCCACTGACGTCATTAGTTTGGGGGACCAGGTGGCAGTGGGCTAAAACAGTAGTGTCCCATTTTACAGACACATATTACAATCAAAAGTACAATGGCTCCAAGAATTTTAATTTATGAGAATTTTGTGTTACCTGTTACAGTTAGTAACATTTCTACACAGTTAGTAACATAAGTATTCTCCGATTTAGCTGAATACATGAGCCCAATGTCTTTTTATCCCTAAGACAGTCTTTTTTATATTTGTGCAAGCCTTTTTGCAGAAACAGTTTTCCTGAATAATTATTTTATAAACTCCAGCCATTGGGGGGGGGGG
>VZRQ01009566.1:514326-536740 GCA_013397975.1 Machaerirhynchus nigripectus
CCGGCCGCCGCCGCTTCCCATGCGGCTCACGTTGCCGGCCGCGCACGGTCTGGTGCTCCGCGATCCACGCGCCGCTCCCGCCCGCCGCGGAGACGGGGCGGGGGGGTCTCCGCCGCGGCCCCCGGGGAGGGCCGAGGTCTCCTCCGCAAGTTCTGCCGCCCGCTTTGTGCCGGGAGCGGCGGCCCCCGCGAACAAAGGCAGCGGGCGGGCGGCCCGAGGGCTCGGACCCCTCCGTCCCGTGCCTGTCCGGGGAGCCGAGCGGAACTGCCGCGGCGGAAAGTTGTGCAAGGCTGGCAGCGGAGCGCACGGTCGCGGTGCTGTGAGCCCCGAGGGTTTCAAACATCCCCCACCCCGCTCCCCAGTTTTCCTTCTTTTCTCTATAGGGTTGAGTGGCTCCTAACAGACCCCGCGGCTGCCTCCTGCCCGCTCATTTACATAACACTTGGGTGGAAAATGCAGCTCTTCTTGTCGCGGAAAAACGTTATTAAAGAGTTGCTTAGTTTCCATGTAAAGTATTTTTAATGCGTTTTAAAAGCCAGGAGTAGTGTTGGCTCTTCCTGTTTATCGGAGTAGTTGCTGCCTCACGAGGCACGAGCAAGTGCTCTTGCTCTTTACTCCAGACCTTACTCCGGGACTGGGGAACGAAGGGTCTCGTTGGGAATGGGGCTCTCTTTGCTTCGATTCTGTTTTGCTTTGCTTTTTAGCATATCTGCCGCGTGCATAATTTCCCGCTGAGCAAAAACTGTATCAAAACTTGGAAGTGTTTTAATAGAGTATCTTAGTTTGCTCTTAACTGAAGAAAACAACACCTCAGTAGTTTGTCGGGGAAGAAACAGTTGTGTCTGCTAGTGTTAAATTGTGCTATTCGGGTGTTAAAATTTATACAGCAATTTGTTACATATGAGGAAGATGTACTAAAAAATGAAGAGAGTAGGTTGAATGTCGTTTATTTGATGAGACAGTGTTCAGACAGAGATCCAGAAGTTGTAACTCTGTGTGGAAACTTGTCTGCCTGAGTCCTCTCCACATGTTCTGGAAGTAGTCTAGAAAAACTTTAAAGGGGAAGGTTGTAGGATTTGTCTGGCTTTTCATTAAAAGAAGAGTGTACAGCTTGTGAACATCATGTGGGCCAGTTGCTAGGCGCCTGCTCTCCTGTGCTTTCTTTAACAGATGCAACTGAAAGCAGAGGAAAATAAAACGTAGCAGAAATGTACACAGTTGCTGATGCTCTAAAATGTATGGACGTTAACAGAAGGCCGTCCTCCAGAACTGCAGCTATGGATGCTTGATCTGTGCTTCAGTTTGTGCTACACTTTTGAGAGCACTTACTGCCTGTTTCCCAGCTGTATACTTGTCCATTGCACTGAGGAGACAGCCTCTGAAAACTCAGAGGAAAACCTGACATTGTAGGAATTTTAAACGTAGGCAGGGCACCTGATCTTTCACAGTTTCATTTTGAGACCAAGTTTGAAGGTAAGAGCATTCATATTCTTTAGTCTGAATTATCTCTGTATCTTAAGCTTTCTGTCATTGCTGCTGTTTTAAAAAGGGGTGTAAAAGAAGTTGAACTCTCAATTTGGTTCACTCCTAGCTTTTCTTGATCGCAGAACTCAGAGGTTAGGAAAGGAAGTTGAATTCTCTTCGGGCCACAATGTTAAGGAGATGGTCAATTCTATGCTGTATTTAATATCTACGTGAGCTAAATGACACTATGTCTTTTTTTCATGTGGTGATTACACTTGTTTTAAGGCACTCCCTAGTCCCAAACTTAAATCTGCCCTTTCTCCGTCATCATCCAGTTGTTAACGGCAGCCTGGTTCTGTCTCTTGATGTCAGTTACGCATTCTTGTTGGTGTTCTAGGTTCATAAATATCTCAAAAAGATATATCACTTCATGTTTTTAAAATTATTTTTGTCAAGCTTTAGATTTTTCCTCCTACTGCAGCTTATATCTAATCAGTGTAGGTCCTTTGTTCAAGCTGAATAATTTACTAGTACAACGGTGTCTGTTTGGAAACATAAATGTTTATCAGAAAGTATGTGATTTTCATTTGCATTAACTGTTAGGAAAGCTTTTACAATAAATAGCTTTTTAGTTTAGGGAAAGAATTCCTTTTTATCTTTAGACTTAGACTGACAAATTAACTTTACTTCCCTTTATTATGTACGCATGCGGTACTTTGCAAAAGTTTTGTTCATTACTTCAGTGGAATTTGTTGTCACTGAATCAGTAAAAGAAAGGAATGGTGTGTGATGATTTATGCCAGGCAATGTTATTAAACAGAGAGGAATGCTATTCTTCTGTCTCTTTAAAGTAAACAAAGTTTTTAAAATTCAGGTTGTATTTAATGAATGTTTAATCTTCTGAATCTTTTTGTGAAGAGCACATGCTTGTTAACTGACTATATGTACATTACATTTGAAATATAAGTAGCATAAAGACCTTACCTGCAGAGCTGCTTCAGCTTTGTCGTATGTGGACTGTGTATGTCAGGTAATTCTGGAAAGACACGATAAACATTGTGTGTAATTGCTCATGAGAATGCTCTTCCACAACAAAGTATTGTGCTTTAGTGAATTTGTGGAAACTGATGGATGGTTCAGTACTGAAATGCTTTATGTATTCACAGGACAGACAAAATCTGTTTACCTGGATCACTGCTATGGACATTAAGATAGTCTCCTGTGAGAGCAAAGGCTACAAAGATTTCAGGTATTTGTCTGATGAAGACCTAGAACCACGAAAGCATGGAAGCTGACTTATTGTCAACAAACTTCTTGGTCTTGCTTTGTGGTGGTACAGCCGCTCGTTATTACACAGGCTCTTCTGGCTAAATCAAGCAAGGACAGTTTAGCCCAGTCTCCTGCGTGTCTCAGGGGTCAGCAGAGGATGTCTGTGAAAGACTGTAGGCAGCACCAGGTGCTTACAGGTCCCCGTCCCAGAACACCCTTCCGGTTGCTATCAGTGTGTACTTTAGGGCTGTGTCATTTCTGTGCATTTGGCAACCCTTAGTGGCTTCCTCTTGGATGAACGTGTTTGGTGGCTTTGAGGGAGGAGTGGACAAGTCCTTTTTTTGAAGCGACTGGTTTTGAATAAACGTGTTTCAGGTGTATTGGGTACCTTCTTATTCCTATGTTAGGAGAGAGGAAGAATACTAAAACCCTGTCCACTGCTCACCTGTCACAGTTTTGTATTTAATAGAAAATGAAAGGTGGTTCTCCGTCTTTCACTTTATAAAGATTATTGGTGAAATAATAAGGTAATCAATTTTTTGCTCCCATCTCTGTTCAGCCAAAATCAATTAATAAATATAACAGCTTGATTAGGCTCTTACTTAAATATTAAAGTACACATTTGCTTTTCTTCTTTGAGAACTTTGCATAGGCAAAATGTTTTTTGGCTGTAACGAATGCGAGAGGCATTGTGGCTCACTTGTGAGGGGACATTTCTTGGGCAGGAAGAGGGAATGGGAGCAATTAAACTGTTGTAATGTTGTGTATCCTGCCTAGGTCTTTCCACCAGTGGTTCTGGTCAGCTACTCCAGTGTTTGTCCTGTATCAGTGCATACACTGCAGTCAGGTATTTTCAAGTAGATCCTTGCTGGGTTTTTTTGTTAGTAATGTGAATATGATTTATGCCTGTAAGGTCAAGTACTTCAAAAGTAAGGAATGTCAGAGTAAAAGGAACTACCGCACTTAGTCTTGTTCTTGCTTACTGTAGCAAAAAATGTGTTCATCTCCTCAAGAGTGCTTATTTTTGCTAAATAGACAGATCTATGTAATTCAGTAGCTCTTCTCTATTTCGTTTTCTCAGTGTTCTCTGAAACAATTGTAGTTATTTTTACAAGGGTGAAACAATGCATTTTCTTCTATTATGTCATGTCTTAACCTACCAGCAGACATCTTCTCCCATTTGCTGGGGCAATTGAAGACGTTACCATCAGCTAGAGAATACAACACCCACAGCTTGGTTGGTAAGAGGACATGTGTGAAGTATTGTCCAAAACTAGCTTGCTTAGTTCAGGTAAGCTTTGCCTGAGTCTTACGCTGGGGCTGTTGGGTTTGCTTTGTGCTGGAGGATGAATAGTGTTGGTGTGTGCTGTTTTGGTGACACACTTCTGATGTGATGGTTTCAGCAGTTGCATGCTCACAGGTAGCTGCAACAGCAAGATTTGCTTTCAAACAGCCCTTTTTTCCCAACCCAAATCCCTTCAACATGATGAGTGGTGGCTGTTGCACTATGAACTATTAGAATTTGTCTGGTTTTCTGACCAAACACAAATATGGCCATAAAATAGAGAAGTGTGGGATGTTTTAATTAAAATATTAAACAAAAAAAACACCCCAATCAAACAAAAAAGTATGTGCTGTTTTCAGTTTTGGCTGTAATTTAGAGTTATACCAGTGTGATATATTTTGCTGTTCACCTCAGCTTATATTTAAAAAAAGAAAAACAGTTTCCCTTTAATACTGTCGTAAGAGGTTGAGTGCTGTTTAGATTTTTGTAACCCAAATAAACTGTTAGGAAACTGATTAACATATTGATGTACCTTAGATGTTGTGTGGGCAGCTGTCATTGGGATGGGGAGGGGAAAAGAATGGGTTTTCTTGAAATTGCATGGTCTGTGTTTGTGATGGGTCTGTCACACAAGACTGCTTTCTAGCAGCTCCAGTATCGGGAAAGCCTGTTACAGGGAGTGCCTGGCTAAGCTGACCTAGGTGAATCTGGTTTGTCTTGTGACCTGAGACTGGGTGGCTGCTTACGGCAGAGGGACAGCTCTGAGGTAGTTAAGTAATGCTTTGTGTTCAAAGGCTCACTATTCAAAGTTGTCCAAAATGTGAATGTTTTGAAGTGCTTTTTTGCTTGAAAACCTTTCAGTAGTGTGGATGGCGTGACCTGCTGGATACTTCTCTGGAGAAGCAGCATTGGGAAGTCTATGAACTCATCAGCAGTTCAGTGGGTAGGCTGAGATGAAGTGCACTGGGAGGGCAGGGCATACTGGTTAACACTTTCTAAGCACACGATCTGCCTCCTTACCAAGGCAGGAGGGCTGCCCTGGAGTGGAGCTGAGAGGTATGCCTGTGCTGTGGTGAGACCTGGCCTTGTGGAGCTGGAGCTGTGGTGAGTGGGAGGTTAGAGGACGATTGCAATAGAGTTGCAATAATTTCCTCTTAAACTCTTCATAAACCTCAATCAGTGAGTCTTGCCACGCCAGTATCCTGGGTTGTAATAATAAAATCAATCTTTTCCCTTCCAGTTCTCCGTCTTCACACGAGTCTCTCTTTAAAAATAAAAAATCTGAACTGATTCTGGGATAATCATTGTAGTTGTTCCTGTGTACCCTTCTTCTGTTCCTCAACTTTTTGGTCCAATGTCAGAGCTTGTTGTTCTCCCTCTTCAGCACTTTGTTCTTTAGAAATGTTGCTCTGGATGGCTTGGAATGTGGGAGGTGACCTTTACATGATACAGGTTACCAGAGACTTCTCCTGTGTGTTTCCTTGGTGGATTTATCAAAGAACTTAAGGGTGGTGGTGGACACTTGATTGCACATGAAGTTTCGTTGGGTCCTTTTGATAGAAGTACTCCTGACTTCGGTCATGCAGAGTCAGAGCTACTCAGCTGTGGCTTTGTGTTCTTGTAGGTTGTGGCAACTGCTGTGAATTTCAGAAGGACAGGAACTGCAAACCCTGGGTGTGTGTGTTTACAGTATCTACTTAAACTCTGCCCTCTTTGACCGTCATAGTGTCCTTACTGCACACATTAGCTCTGTGTTCTCACAGATGCTGGTGGATACTTTTGGAGCACGTGCTTTTCAGGATAAAGTCTACCATGTTTTCTTAAAGGTGAAACTTTACATTTAGATCTGCTGTAGCATGCAGGATCTGCCTATGCTTATAGGGAGTTAGTTTGCTGGATTGCAAAATTGCATGTGAAAGGTTATTACTGTCTTTATGTAAAATATGTGATGTGCTTTATGGGATAGAATGTGTGGCCATATATATCTGCAGGAATGAAAATAGTCACCGTGTTTTCAGAACTGAACAGGCTACTTCAGGACAAGCTACTTGTCTTACTAAATGGCTAACAAGCCCAAAGCATCATAAGCCAATGGGGAAGAAAAGGTTTCAAGCTTTTCCCCAAGTTCCCTTATTAGGAGGGTAAGCTGCTCAGTGTGTTCCCTGGCAAGTGCAAGCCTTTTCAGCATTGTAGCATACTTCATTCTTGAGAAGTTGCTCACTAGCGATTGCAGTAGCTGCAAAATATAGCATTTCTTTGCTAGACCTGTCAGTAGTGAGTACATTGCTCTTGTTGACTTCTTCATTGCCTAATAAGGCTTTAGAATATACTGAAGAGTATTTTTTTTGGTGTTCAAGGCCATAACCATTAAATAACGATAACCAAAACTACAGGTATGGATTCAGATGTCTCTGAGGAAATGTTACTCATCTTTTGTGTCAAATGTGACCCCACACAGCTTGGCATAGTGATGAATCTCTGTTGAAAACAGGATGTCTTCACCTTTGCTTCACCACTGTCTGTCTTTGCTAAGCTGTGTTACTTGTGGCCCTGAGCTTGGGCCAGTAAACCTGTGGTTTCCCAGGAGTGTCTACTTCCCTTTCTGTTTTTCTTTTTTTCTTTCTTGTCACTTTGTTTTAATTCACGCAATGATACTCAAAGCAAGAGATGATCTAGCACCACAGAAAAGGGCTCTGAAACTGTGATCCTGGAGATACCCTTGTCTAAGTTATTTTTAACATCTGTTTCTGAGTTCTGCTGTGGCAGTTTCATCTGCTGTTGCCAGAGCTGATGAGTATGTCTGCAGATCTGTGGCATTTCTCTGAGTGGGTGGATCACTGCAATGACAGGTAACTCTTTTTTTCTTTACTACAGAGTACAATAGTGACAGTTTTTATAGATCTTGAGGGCATCTTCAGCATCCTTTAAAGCATGCTAAGGCAAAGTTGCTGTGGTCTTCAGTGGTTTTATCTTTTTTTTTAACCAGGAAACTTTGACACCCTGTCTTTCTTCACATGCCTAAATAGCAGGCCCTGTTCTTTGTTTCAGCAGGAATGAATTTGAAATAATCAATTTGTTTGGGGCACGGTGTTTGGGAATTGCATTTCTGTTAACTTGCTATTCGCTGCAAGAGTTGAGGGGGAGGGAGACAATGATTCAATCTGCTATGCTTCCTCCACCTGGCCTATTTTGCAATATTTTAATACAGAAGTGTTTCTGTTAATAACTCTGATTATCTCCATAATGGCTGCTTCCTTAGGTTGTCCAGATGTTTAAGTTAAATTTGAAAGTTTTGCATACCTGAGTGCACTACAACTAGGGCAGTTCTTAGACATGGCTTGCTATAGCAAAACAACTTTGACATGCACAGTTACATTTAATTTGTTTCCAGGATGTCCTGTGTTTTCATTTTATCTTCAAGGTCAGGCTGAATGGGGCTTTGAACAACCTGGTATAGGGGAAGGTGTCCCTGCCCATGGCGAAAGGGTTGGACTTACGACTTTTAAGGTCCCTTCCAACCCAAACCATTCTTTGATTCTATGATTTCAGGTTTTGTATTGTATTCCCAGCTTTATAGGTTATTGCCATGGTGAATCTGTTGTTATTTGTGCTTTGAACACTGTTATGCTTGACTATTTTGAAATCAAATAATTCCTAATACGCTACAGAAAATAGGTGAGCTGATAGTGAAATAACAGGGTCAAACTTCAGCTCCACCATTACTGACATTTGGCCTGGTGGGAGCACTAGATAGCACTCAGTGTGACTCAGGAGCACAGGCAGGAGTTTTGTTTGAAGGGTAGAGGTGGGTGGTGTCCCCGGTCATGGGGTGGATGTGTGGCTGTCTAGTGAGGGGAGCTGCGCGCTGTGGTTGCTGCCTGCCTATGTAGGAGGTACATACAGTCATCCCGCTCAGCTTGTGGTTGTTTACACGGGCTGTGGGAACCTTTCAAAAGGGTGCTGGGAATGACTGGAAAAACAAAAGCTTGTTTAGTGGCACAAAAGAAATGTTAACGTTTTGGTCCTTCTCATTCCTATTGTTTGTTTACGCTGCAGTGTGGTGGGAACAAAATTGATTGCGTAGGTTAGGCACGACCTAGCAAAGATTGAAAAGGAAAAACTTATCATTAAGCATTTTATCCTTCCTTCATAAAATAACTTCAAACCTCACAAAGGTTGAGATGTTATAGTCACTTGTCCTTTATGGGGTAGTCATTTCATACTGAATTTGAGCTGCTTAGTTGCTACTGAAAGGAATGGCTCCAAACAGCTCCTACCCATATCTCTTCCTGCACTACCTGTTGGTTTAATCTAACTTTTTATCAAGACTATTCAAATTAATTTTGTGCTATTGGCTTTCTATCATTTTAGTTCTCTGAACTGAAGTGAGAAGGGAACTAAAAATTAAATTGAGTTGGCTCAATGTGACACGGAATGTGCGTTAGAGCTGGCACTGGGGATGCACAGCTGGCAGCAAATCCTTTGGGCACTGGCTGGCCATTAGATCAGCATAACTGTGCCCTGAAACCTCATGGCTGTGATTTGATGATCTGCTGAAACCAGTGTGGAGTTTGTACTATAAGCAAAAGGGCTGATCTTGTTCCCCTTGTCCCTTCCTCGTTTTTGTCGTTGTGCCATCCACTTCTTAAATCGTGCTGCTTGTGAACCAACATGAGTGCTACTGCTGCCTGACTTTTTAGCTTTTTCAGTAAGGAGAGAGAGGTATTGCCCCTTTTAACAGCAAGACAAATTGAAGTAATCTAAAAATGTTTACAATCCTTATACTAAACTGCAGAAGTATTATCTTATGTATCATGCTGTAAACTGTATGCATGGTATAAACCACCTTCAGCTACTACTGCCAATTCAGCCTATAAAATAGAGCATGTGCTTGATCTTCAAAGGTTTTTCCCTCGAGTTCTCTTCGTATCACAGTCATAAGCATGCCAGTCTGGACAAACGAATCCTTTTATTCAGTAGAGCTACATTTAACACAGTGATCAAAGCTGCAATGTACAGAAATATTAGTATTCAAATCTGTAAAACACAAGGGAAACAAATTGTTCTGTGAGCAGCGGAGCTAACAAAACCTAGTTTCCTGTGTATTTGTGTCCTCTCTCTGCTGCTGTATCCCATCACTGCAGTAACAGTCCTGATTACTGTCCTGTTATCTCCTGTGACCTCCCTTATCACAATATGTCAGATCCTGCAGCCTGACTATTACACTACTCCCCATATAACCTACCTGCTAGCTGATGTAAAGGCAGCATGTGCCGTGATGGTTGCAGAGCTTTGTATGTTTGGTGGCAGCTGCCAACTTGAGAAAAACATTTGCATTCAAGAATTCTATGGACTTTAAGGCTGAGAGTTTAACTTCTGTTGTATTCTCTCTGCCTATCAGTTGCCATCTCCAGAAAAGCAGTAGGATTTCATTATAAGGCATGTGTATCTTTCTTTCTTTTCAGAATCACTTTTTGAAAAGGTGTATTGTGCCACTGAAAAGTTTCACGTATAAAACTTCAAGTAGTTCACAGGTCTTACGTTCTTTGGGATGCTTTAACCCCACTTTAGTTCAATATATTCTTTTTGTTATAAAAATCCAGTTAAAGTTCTTGGTGGTTTTTTTCCCTATACCTTTTCCTCTATATTATTCTGCATCTCTCAGTTGCAATGAACATACCTAAACTTTCTGATGATTTTTGGCTTCCCCTTTAAGAGGCCTGTTACCAGATTTCACCTTTTTAAACTTTTAGTTAACTACATTTCAAACCATTTTTACAGTATGCCTGCCCAGGAGTGCTATATATTTACAAAGTGCCTATTTAAAATGCTGTATTCAGTTTGTAATGTACCAATTGTAATATTCTCCAAAATATTTAATACCCATCCTATTTTTTTTTCTTTTTTACTGAGTGTCATTCTTCTATGGACTATCAAGAGTCAACATGGTTTTTTCTGAATTTGTTGTTAAGATCCAGGGAGTTAGTGAGTAAAATATTCACCTGGACACACAATACATTGTTGATTATTTTCTCTGCCATGTATTTCCCATTTTATCTAGCTTGGTTAGACTACATGAAATTCTCAGGGTTCCTTCTCTTATCTTAACCTTAGTAGCTTTTATGTGAATGACTTTTGTCACTTTTTGCTTTCTGGACCATTAGGGAATATGTGTTGCCATTCTAGTGCAGAACTGTGGCCTTCTGCTGTTAACCCTTTTCTGCAAATTAACAGACCACTTACTGCTTTTTCTTTTGTTGCTTTATTGCTGGCATCTAAATGCAAATGTTTTCCCCTAACACTAATACTAATTTTACTTAATGGCCTCTTGAGACTTTGAGGGAGGCCTTTTGAAAGTCTTTTTTTCAGCAATTTCTCCTTATAATAACAGTTCACTGTTGTTATTTTAAAAGTCTACTAGCCTACAAAAGCACAGTTGCCTTTCCAAAAACCATGCTGTGTAAATTCTCTGAAATCAACCTGCATATACTTTACAATCGTATTCTCCAAACAGTTGTTTCAGCTAGCTTGCTATGCATGAAAGGCTTAGTTGTTTGTAACACGTTAAATCATATTTACTGGCTCTTTCAAATATAGATAAGTGCTGTGTTCTCTCACATTCTAATTCTAAATATTTTTAGTAGGATGTGAATAAAATTTTTTGTTATTTATACATTTTTTTCCTTGTTCCTGTGGAATCAGTTCTGATTTCTGCTAATAAAAAAAGGAAATGCAAAAGTACCATGTTTCCTCCAACTGAGGTGTTGATGGTTTAGGTTTGTTAGCTCTGTTCTACTCCCCCAAGTTTTGTAGTGGAGTGGTGGCAGCTGAGACACTTGTGCACTCAAGTAGTCTTTCTTAGACTTTGAATGCGGTGTCTAGGAGATCTTGAATTCGGGTGGCAGAAACACTGGGAGATGTACAGTGGAAAGGGAGCAAACAGGCTATCGAGGTCTCTCTAATTAGTGAGCAGGCTGATGCCTGTGACGTGTTCTTCCATCTCTTTTTTTTTGGTATCAGTTTTCAGGAAGGAAAGCAACCTTCAAATAAACCAAAAGCAAGTCATTTAGCTTTTCTCAGGAGCAAAATGGCAGCTGGAACTGTTCGGTAGTAGAACTATTCTGTTGCTCAGAAAGCACTTGCACAGACACAGTGTCTAGGAGGCAAAGCCATGAAACTGCTGTAGCTGTTTTAGTGGAGAATAATCAGTAATGTCATTCCAGTAGAGATATAATTTTTTAACTGATATTTTGATTGAAAGGTCAAGCTCATTAAAACATTTGAGTGTAATGTATTTTATCAAGATGGCAGTTTTGGGAGAGGTGTCCAAAACTTAAAATACTTTTTTTATATTTTCATTGAAATGTTCTGTTTTAAATTGTGTTTAATAAATAGTTTAAAATGTATTCTAGAAGAATTGGCCCACTGGATCACGCTGGCAGAACTGGTGTTCTTTCTAGCTTAGTATCCTGTGTCTGATAGCCATCAAAGAGAAAATCTTGTCCAGGAACCCAGAAGTTCCCTAATTCTTCACATGACCCATCTCAAAAAAATGTGTAAGTGGATGCATGGGGAACATTGAGAACAAGATAAATTTTAGATGCTTTTCGTTTTGTGCTTGTTCTCTGGCTACTTTCAGTTTATGGAATCTCTGAGCCAGAGGTTGTTTCTATTTATTCAGAAATTCTTGAATGATTTATCTTCTGAGAACTTGTACAATTTCTTCTTGAACCCTTGTAAATTTTTCATCTCCATTGCATCCTTTTGCAACAAATCCCACAGATCTGCTGGCTGTTGCCTGAAGAGTCACTCATGTTTTGAAGGTGGCTCCTCCTAGCTTCCTTAGCTGCTGCCTAGTGTTTGTGTTGCAGGGGGCAATGAACAACTACTATTCTTTGCCTTTCATGTCATTTGCCTCTGGCACAGTCCCTTGAAGTGGGGATCTTTGATCCTAAAGAGACCATTCTTTCAGGTCCCAGTTCTTCTGTATGTAAGCAGTTTTTGCTGTAAGAGCTCACCTCTGTAAGATGACAGATGCTTAACTACATGATTTTTCTTGTAGAAATGTAGAGGTGCTGCTTGGGTACCAGTGCTTACTAGTGTTTCATCATTGAAGTCAACCCTAGGAATGGCAACTGCAGCTGAAGTTTATGCTATACTGGGGGGATTTACTGAAGAAATTGCTGAAAAATTGCCTGACCCTGTGCAAATGACGGGTACTAAAGTAAGGATGAGGAATTCTCATTTGTGTCTCTAGGAAATGGCAATTCCTGTGTAGTTGTTCCTGTGGTCATCTTATTATGTGGTTAGAACATCAGCTTAGCAACTCTGAAGTTTCAGTCTACTGATGTTATGGATCATGAAAAAATAAAGAAACAGTAGGCTCTATCTGAAATGATAAATAGCAAGTTTCCCATGTTAGCATTACAACTGTTGCAACCAGGCAGAGCTAACAAAAATTCAGCTCTTGTAATTGAAATTTTCTTTTGGTCTTTGGTGTTCAGAGTGCATTGTGAACTTCAATTTTATTAACATGCCATGTAAGTACTTTGGTGAAGAAAAGTAAATGTAATCCTTATTGGCTTTCTGTATGCCTCTAAAGCATTTATTTAACTGGGTGATTTGTAGGAGATCTATAAGAATAGATTGTGTTTAGGAATAAAAATCTATAAGAATGGATTATAAAGTCTATTTCTTAAACACTCCTCTAAATGTATAAAGACTATTCTTTATAAAAATATATAGAAGGGTTCTGCAAGCTACGTCTTGAGGTCTTAAGGTGTTAAAGTCATGTATCTTAGAGCATTTGTTTAAAATGCTAGTTATTATTTAAGTTATCCAAGTTATTTAAATAATCATAGGCTTTAAAAAAATTTTTTAAAGTTTTTTTTAAGTGTTAAATTGATTGCGCTATCATGGAGGAAAAATCTAAAAGTACTTGTGAAGCATTTTAACTCTGTGGTTAATTTTCTGTTGCCACTAGTGATAGGCTATCATATTAATTCTTCTGGAATACAGGTGAAGATAAGATAAATGAAATCCAGATCTCATCCTGCAGTCACTGGAATATACACTTAGATTTGGTCGTAAGAATACCTGTAGAAAGCTATGTGCTTGCATAATATTTGCTGCATCAGTAGCTACAAATGTAAATTTGTCAAACTGCTTAGTCGTGTACTTTTGTTGCCTCAGAAAAGAACTATTTGCCAGTTTTCCATTGATAAAAAAAATCTTAGTCTAAGCTTCTGTTTATTTACTTGTAAGAGCAAGAAGTTAATCTCTGAAGAGTGGGACTTTTCAAGTACGCTTAAGTCGTTTGAGAACATAAATTCCATTGACTTTGTACTGTGAGAGGAGTAGAACTGAACTGAAGGAGAGGATTAATATTGGGAGTTAAGCAAACTGAAAAGTGCAGTTGATCACAAATATCAGGCAGTGTGTTGCGTTCTTGATAGATTCTTGTATAAATCTTCTCCACCTAGATGTATATTGACTGTAGAATTGTTTGAAGACCTGATCAGGTATGAGAAGGGGGAATTAGCAAAGAGTGACTTTAGAACTTAAATAGGAAAGTTTTATGTTTAAATTTATTTTTAATTGATGTTTGAAAGTCATGTGTATCCTCCCTCAAAGAGGATGTAAGAAAAGCATTGTGTAACTCTCTTTAGAATCAGTGTCTTTGCATTAGTTATTGTCCTGCTGTTTTCTTTGCCAGAACATGTCAGTGGTGCAGTAGTGAGTAAAAGGCTCCAAAGTCCAAAAACTCTTTAAGTGAGAACCTTAGAAGATGGTCGAAACTTTACAATTAAATAAAATTATCTGTCTCTTTTTGCTATGAATTTTAATAGTCATTTGTTTGCCTCTTGACTACTCACTGATTAACTATTTGTTTGGCAGGAACTAGGAAGTCTGCAAAACTTGTTGTATGACTCGTTTCAGCTATCAGTTGTTTTTCTGTGCCTTATCAGGCTGTTTGACAACTGTTTAATTTAAAAGTTTCACATGCTATTGAAGTGTTATTGTTAGAATAAGTACTTAATTCCAGGAGGAGGATTTAATCTCATGGCTTGATAGTGAGGGTCACAGTGTAGAGGGAGGGATGCTATCGCTGTCCTAGATAGTAGACTTGTTTATTTTATAAATAAAGATTTTTTTTTTCTGAATAGCAAAGGTTAGAACTTTGGCTGATTGTAAGTATCTCTGAGTGGGGACATATTTTACTGTCAATCTGTTACAAGAACTTTCACTGAGAATTCAAATGCTGTATCCAGTGTAACAAATGGGAATCTTGTTCTGGAGAAGCTGCAGTAGTAAGGATGAAACTTGCTTTTTTTGCTTGGGTTGTTGTGCATATTAAAAAAAGCCGCTAGTTGCACTGTGCTTGACGGAAAGATACAGATGAGAAATGGCAGCAGAAGAATGGCTTCAGATTGCTTCTAGGAAAAGGGGTGTTTCACTGTTAAACATGAGTAAGAGTACGTATACTTCTCCCCTCACATACTGTTTTGCTTTATTTCCCACGTTAACACATTATGCAGCTTTGATACTTACATATTGCTGCTGGTAGAATTGTCTTTCACAGGTTCTAAATATAGAGGTTTAGAGGAGATACCTGCTCGGCTTTTTTGTCTAGCTGGTGGTAATTAGATGGTAATTAGATGGAGGCAGGAATTTTTGGTGGCCCAGTCTCTAATCACATGATAGCTACCTGTTAAAGAAGCAAGTCTAGAAATTGTGAGTAAGGGAGGAGACTTAATGCTTTCAAGGATTACTGGTATTGTGCAGCTAAAGTCAAAGTAAAAATACTGATGTTGCTTGGAGGAAGTTTGTGGCCATTGTCATGTTAGTGCTGGTCATTCAGAATAGTTACAAACCCCCTCCACACAGCAACATTGAGTGCTGGGGACTCAGGTTCAGATTTTGCTTCAGTTTAATTGAAAGCAATGCACACAAGTGCTAACAGCATTTTTGATCTTTGCTCACCACAGCTCTTCTCATTTTTGTTTGTCAAATCCAAATGAATCTTTGGGTCCAAACCGAGTGCACCCATTGAATGATTTTGTTCTTGTTGTGTATAATTGTGGTGGTCACTATTACAGGTTGTCAGTGTTGCATAGGAAGCTTTACATAAAGCATTAATTTGATGAATTTGAGCTCTTATCAGAGGGGTTCTCTTCACCAAAAGCCCTAAACGTTTCTGTTGATGAACAGGCAGGAAAGTTCGCATTGCACTTGCTGTGTTTAGAAAAGCCAACATGAAGGTATTTTACTATCAGTTTAAGGAAGTGGAAAAGTTAACAGATTTTAGAACTTTTGAGTTGGTGATTTTTAAGAAAGCACAGTTAAATGCATTCTATGAGGTTTCTGATGTTTCATAGACTAACAAAAGGTTGCTTTATTAGTAGCTTTAATGAACAAATCGCTTTATTGGCTTAGACATACTGGTTGCTTTGTCGGTCTAAACAGCTATGGGTTCTTGTTTCAATTCACCATTGTGCTGGAGTAGAGAAGTGATAGCCATTGACCTTCTGTTAAAGCACAATAAAAAGTTTTTTGTGAAGAAGGAAAGTGTGCAGGGAAAAGAGCAATGCAGTGCTGTGTCTTGAGTTCAGCAACGTAAAAATCAAGGGACCATGTACCTCTCTGTTGCTTTTCTTGCTAGGTGGCTCAGTATAGTGAACCACCTGAAACAAAAGGCAGGACTGACTTTCTGAAGGCTGTTTTTCATGGAACCTCTGGGTAAAGAAAGAAGGTATTTATGTTGTAACTGTAAGGAAGCATATTAAGTAGGTACTCATTCTGTTCTGAATGGAAGGTGTATTAGTCTTAAAAAAATTTCTGGTTTTACTATTGATTGTCTGTCTTGTTTTATTAAGTGATTAACACACATGACTTAACCGTAGCCGGTGGCTGAATTAAGTGACCTTATTTTATTTCTTGAATTACTTCCTAAGAATTTATTTAAATGAGCAAATAGCTTTTTTTTTCCCCCTCCTGGCTCTATGCTTAAGACACAGATGAAATTTGTTAGATGCTGTAGATTAATTTTGTTAATGATAATAATTAGCTCTCAAAGTTGATGTCTGTGTAATGACAGGTTCCTAAACCAGGTGGGATGACACTGCAGTCATTTTTTATAGTTATCACCTTGCTTTAAAAACCTATCATATTGCTTGTTAAAGATGAGCATCTTCCTGTAACTAGAATAATAGTGTTGCAGTTGAAGTGGCAGATTCTGATGGATTTGCCAAATGTATTTACATTATATAACACAGGAAGTTATAATATAAAAGGATTAGGGACTTTCTCTCTAATGAAGGCACTATATGAAACCAATTTATCCTTCTCTGCAAATACTTCTTCATTAAGGATGGGGCAGTACAGTGCAGCATGGATGTTCTGTAGCTGGCTGTTTTCTGGTTTGCAGATTTGCGTTTGTCATTTGGTGGGAGCAGCTGCTGGAATATACCTAGCACTTCAGTTACACTTTGAGTTTTGTTGTAGATATTGTGGCATTGTTGTATGCTTGGTGGTTATGGTTTTTGGGTCTAGTTTATAGTGGTAACTCTATTTGTAATACAAATAAAATCTTTGAGTTACTGTTTTTCTCCTGGAGCAGTTTTGTACCCCGATATGCTCCTAATTCCTCAGGAAAAGCAAGTTTTCCCTGCAAAAGTTTGGGAAAAACTGTGACAAGCAGTGAATCTGTCCGTGCGTAAATTTATCAAGATTTCATTTTTGAGACAATTGTTGCTATAAACTTGTTTCTGAGATTAGGAATGAGATTGGGTGAGTTTGCATAAGAACACTTTGACGAGAAGCAGCTACACTGAGCATGTGTTCAGACTGTTCATTGCTGATGCTGTTCAGAGTGGACCTGAGTTGCCATCGTGCTCTGGTTAACAGGTATAGCTCAACAGTGCTATTAAGAGGAAGTACCTTTGGACTTTCTTTAGTTTTCTTCTGAATCCTATAGTGTCAAAATGTCATTAATGTAAAATTTACATGGAGGAAACTTAGGGCAGGAAAAAAGCACATTTTTTCATTTCCCCTTCCTTTGAGGAGCTGGGTAGGATATTTGATTGCACTGTACACTGTTTCCTCTTGCCTGTCTCTTCTGGTTACTGCCTCCTTTTCCTCTTTCTCTCTGGTCTTTCAGCATGTGCTCGGAGGTTTGTTTTGCTCTCTAGCACAGTCTTGGTGCTATCTCCGTGTCTCCTTTTAGCTGCAGTTTTTTTCCTCTAGCCCTTTGCTTGTCCAGTTCTGCCCTCCCACCCTTGTTTTACATTTTAATGTTGTTGAAGTAGTTTTATACCTCTTCAAAATATTTGGTTTTCCTTTATGAGCATAAAACGTAGTTGAGTCAGCCCTGATTTTTAAAGGAGTGGCCCCTTCCACAGGTCGCCTTGGCACCCCTATGTGACAGATACTTAAAGATGTTCCTCAGCAATTCTGTACTTGCTGATGAATCTGTACCTCAGTTTCCCAATGTGCAAATTTTGAAGGTGACTTATGTCCTCAGTATTGTTTAGAATCAATTAAGGTATCCAAGGATTTTGACAGTATAGCAGTTACTATAAAAGCACTGTAAGTAGTCAGCATGGCAGCAGTTGACTAAACACAATTCATATTTGTAAATTCTTTGTGTCCAAAGTATCCTTGTGAGTGTTGGAGTTGAAGAGGTTGTGGGGCTCCAAATAGTACATTTTAACCCTTCATACTACTATATGGAAACTTGTGTTTTAACAGCCCAGTGTTGGGGAACTGGTTTTGAAGCTGTGTTGATGTTATGACTATGCACCCATTTGTAACTGGAGTATGTGATAGCAGTTGATGCCAGCTGTAGATGTAAAAAAACCCTGGCAATTCTGGTGCAGTTTTCATTGGAAAGATAGCTTAAGTAAAGGTAAAGCAATAAAACAAGTTGAAGAATTTTAGCTGTCTAGAACTGTGCTGCAGTTAGCTTTTTCATTATACATTTCTTCATCAATATCAACTTCCTAAACATCCATCTCAATATCAACTGGCAGCCCACAAACTGCATATATTGAAGAAAGAAGATATGATGATCGTCTGTTTGTTTTAAAACTAGCAGCCATCTGCAACACACAATTAAACATGTTCTGTATGGCTCTTAGATATCCCTGCATCTGCAGTAAGGAGAGTGCATTTGCTATTCATTTTTCAAAGCATATACCTCAGAACACTTTTTCTCAAGAGAAATAGTAAAATTTTTGACTATCAAGCATGAATTGGGTGCAGTACAACAAGGAAAATCCCTATGGTGGCTTAGCATTGTGGCTTGGAATCTATGTAGAAGGTGATTGAACATTGCCAGCTATAGTGGGAAAAGGGTATATGGAAGAAATTCCAACACTTTTCCCTAGCTTCCTAATAATCTCCTACTATCAAGTTCATGATCCGAGCCAAACCTTTTTTAGGTGAATTTGCATCAAATAGTTCAGGCCTTGCAGAGCAACAAGTGCAAACCTTGCCAATAAATCTTCACCATCCTATTGTGAATATTTGTTCTCTTCCCCACTAAAATCAACAAAATCTGTGGGTCTTATATATTCACACACCAGAATGAAACATATTCAATACAGGTCACCAAATGTTATGGGAGTAAAGGGAGGGAAAGCAAGTAACTGCTAAGCACCCAAGTGAACACACAAATGGGAAGAGACCTAACCATTCTATTCTATCAGGTAAGCAAGGTATCAAGAGAAAACGGGTAGCTGGAGTTTAACCAAGGGAGGCCTAAAGGAACGTTCAGAAGACAAATCTGTGTCTTTAAGTATGGGATTATGTAGACTATTGTGGCCTCAAAAAAGGGGTTTCATGAAATTGCATAAATTTTCCCACTCCTTTAAATCTTCAGTCAATAGTGAACAGTAGAATGTAAATAGTAGTTGTCTATTCTGCCCTTCTCAAAAGACAAAGGCTTTTTAAACTTTTGCCGTCTTTCTAGAAGAACCTCCATTTCACAAGTTTTCAGCCTCCTCATATTAATTAACATAGCCCAGATGAAATCAGAACTCATATTCTCAACTTGAAGTTGTTCTGAAGGCTGTTCTCTGTCCTTTCAAAATCTGGAAGTTTTGTGTGCCTAGTCTGTTCGGCTATACCAGTTTGACTAATAGAAGAAGCTTTATATGTGAGAGCTTCTAATGCTTTACTGGACAAAAATCGTTGTCATAGAAAACTCAATTTCACTTAATTTGAACAAAACATTAACCTGGCCGTACAACGTTCCGTTTCCGCAGTTTAGGTTCTAGTTCAGCCTTGAGTGAGACTCTGGCTCGTTTGGTTTTCATAGGGCTTCTGCCTTGCTAATCAGAAGTTATTTTTAACTCACGTAGCTGCCTTTTCATCAGTCTTTTGGAGGTGGAAGTGCAGACAGAGCAGTGGCATGATAGTTGGAAGAACTGGGGTTTCTATTCCTAGCTTCTGCCCCTGACTTTGTCTGAAATTCTCTTATTCAAGAGCATACTATTCCATTTTATGCATCATACTCTATAAAATGAGAATACACATTTGTCGAATGTTTTGAGGTATTTGGGTAAATGGTGTTCTGAGTGTTTGTTTCAGGGGGTCACAGTTTGTGATGCCAGTATAATAGTACAGTTTAATTTCTTTGTGAAAAAGAAGTGGCATCATTCCGCATTAAAATGGCAGCCTGTAATTTACGTAATAATCTTAAATTAATGTGTTCTTCAACGTACTTATAGCTATTAATTGTTTAATGGGAGCAGTGACTTAAAATCAATTGCTAGTAGATTTACTGGACATTAGATGCTTTAAGGAAATACGTAGTTATATGAATGAAGTGCTTGCGGTACTGTTTTTGCAGGTGCTAAATTTCTGTGCTATTGATGTTGTTCAAAACATATTTAATGAAACATATATATTGTTCTCACGTAATGAGTGCAATATCCAAGACAGGCCCACAAGTTCCAAGTGAGATGTTACTCTGCTTAATGGTACACATCTCATGTTTTCTCACTCTCATGGAAACGGCTTACTGCTATAGTTGCTGCATTAATCCATAATCCAATAAAGAGGATTTATTTGAGGGGTTGAAGGCAGAGAGAAGGAAAAAAATGTCTCTATAGTGCCCTATGGACAACAGTTAAGCTAAAAATAAATGGGGCTCTTGATGATGGCTCTGTGTTTGCCTTTCTCAGTGTTTGAGAGATATACATTGAAGTTTCATGGTACTCTGTAGAAAGTTTACCAAAATGCTTGATTTTCTGAGAGGAGATGTTAGGACTTACTTCTTTTGAGTATGGGATGTGCCTTATCTCGATCTGTAGGATGGCCCGTTCATGCTTTATTTTAAAATGGTGCTCTATTCTTGTGTCCAAAATGAATTTCACAGAACAGCCAGAAGACATTCTGATTTTTAAATGCTTGAAAATTTCTCATGCTAGAATTATCATTTAATGAACTAGTGCTTTACTCCAGTTTCCAGTGTACAGTTTAGATAAGAATAATGATATTGAGCTCTTACAAGATATAAAGCCTGGAAATCATTTGGTGCTCAGATACACATATCTTCCTGTGGGTCAAAATAATTGGAAGAAAGTTTAGAAGTTTTGAACTGGATTAAGAGTGTGTGTATGAATTAGACAGCTAAATTTTGGTTTTGGTACCTGCCATGATGTGATGCAACCAAAGCCTTCAGCTGTCTACAAAATACTCGAGCCTGTGAGCTGCAAAGAGAAGCCTGCAGACATCACCAGAGTGTAATCCACAAGGCATTGGCTGCCTGGGACTGGAAACGTGCCAAAAATTGTTGTGGGTGTCCCGGAGATCTTGAAGCAAGTTGAGGAGATATGAAAAGATGTCTCTAGCAAGTTTTTCTCAGTTGAGTCCATGTTGTAGGTATTAGTGAAGGGCAGGGAGTGTGTGGCACGTCCTTCTGGGTCAGATACAACAGCAGCCAGCAGGCAGATTGGTGTCCTGGTCTCCAGCTCCTCATTCCTCTCAGCTGGCGGTGGACTAGTTGCTTCTAAAAATAGTACATATTACAGATGCTCCTGTTACCACTGCATGAAGGAATAGGATCCTTCAGCTTTGTGTGGGTAGAATTACAGCCCCTGAACATGAGCAGAAGCAGAGCTGCAGGAACCTCATCTTGGTGGACATTGGTGTCTGGAGCACCTGAACCTGCATCTGGTGCTCGTCAGCTGGTTTATGTATTGTTTCTTCAGAGTGTGGGGTTTGCAGCTCTTTGAAAACTGTCATGCTAATTTAAACAGCAGGCAGCAGGAGGGTCTAGTATGCAGTGTGCCATTAGACAGGATTGGCTTTTTCCTTTATTTCAGTTTTGGGAATTGGTATAATGTACGTCCAGGTTTTTGGAAGGAAATATTCCTCAGATTGTTAAAATAGATTCTTTTAGCAAAGACAGTCTTCTTTTTTTTTAAACAAGATTGGTCAATTTACAGTCAGTTTCATTTTTACCCTTTTTATGCTTTGCTATTGAGTTGGTGCTTACTGGGGGAGAGTACTGTATCCCATTTAAGTTTTAATTCTTCTCTGTTTGTTCATTCTGACTGCTGCTATTTTATAAAATCAAGCAGAATGTTTTGTTAGCAGTCAAGTGGGAAGTATAAAGCAAGCAGCCCTTCCTTTTCTAATAAATGCTTCCATTATTCTTTCTTAGTAGTTAAAACGTTATGTAATGGGCCAAACTTGAGTTGATAGCTAAGCTAGAAATGATAATACGGTCTTGGCTGTGGGAAATGGATAAAGTTACTGATAAAATTCTTATTTTAAAAGGTGCCTGGTGTCTTCTCTAGAGTTGGCTCTTTTTAGTTTGGACTTACTGGCTTTGCTAACACTTAGAGTAATGCTTTCTTTTATTTTTTCTTCCTTTTTTTTTTTTTAGTTATTTTTCGTTTAGGTTTTTTTTGTGAGATTGGAGTTTAGTCTTATACTGATAATATCTTACCTTGAACTATTGTTAGTTGTTGGCATGGACTATAAAGAATTGAGTTTTAACCAGTTAAGATAGGATGATACATGTAATAAATACAATATTTATTTTCCTGTTTAAATACTAATATAATGAAATATTTAGATAGCCACAGAACTGAAAGATCTTGGAGGATGGCTTAACAATACTGCATATGAATCTAGATGCAGACACAGATTTAACTGTTAATCTGAATATCTCCATTTACTAGAGTATGACACAAAATGCTGGGTGGCTGTATGCAAGTTACTGAGAACCTCAGACATGTTTTCACTGAGAATAGTTTTGAGATTGTCTCAAGAACTGCCTGTCTGTCCTGTACCTTGTGGTAATTCACTCTTAAAATAATGAAGGCCTGGGTCAGCTGAGTCTACATATGTGAGAAATTTTATATATATATATATATATATATA
>VZRQ01009566.1:536756-548131 GCA_013397975.1 Machaerirhynchus nigripectus
ATATATGAATGGACCAACTGCTTCAAAGGAGTCCACTGGATCCTGGGTGTACAATAGAATGACAGGTATGGTGCTGTAACCAGAGTGCTTATTCTGTTTGTGTCTCTCACAATTTTTTCATCACACACAACCATATGAATATAGAAAAAAGGTTGGATGCCTTTGGTAGAAACTCTTATCTGAGACCATGCTGAGGGATTTCTTGATGTTTATCTGCTTCAGTGATGTTATACTTTCTAGAAAGCAAAAGTCATTCTGGCAAAATTTATTCCAGCTGCTGGTACAAGGTAAATAAACAGAATCTCTAATTTTCCATACCTGGTCCTAAAATTAGATTGTTCAAAGAATTTGAAAGACCTTAGGGACTTTTAGGAGTTGCTTTGACACCCTACTCTTTATATGCAAACTAAACCAAGCAGAAAATAAAATTGCAAACCCTCCTTACTATCAGAGACTGATTGCTATGTTTTTCAGCTGTTTCAGTAGAACACTTGGCATCTTACCTCTTTTGGTATTACAGATTCCCATTGCTGTAAATTTAGCAGCCTTTCTGCACATATCTGCATCTGTGTTGCTCTGTGAGTTATCTTTGTGAATCCTGGTCTGAAAACAGGCTTGGGGAGTACTGCCTTAGAACAGTAACAGAGATAAGTTTGTCTAACTTTATGTTAATTTGATAGCTTGTAAGCCATTAAAGGACTGATGTACAAGGTTGGTAATAATCATTTCCCTATGTAGTAGTTTATCTTTAGTCTGAGCGAAGATGATGTTACATTGATTACCCCTACCAGGTGAGCCTGTGTCTCTGAAAGCATCATTGAAAAAAATACCTTGCTATTTGTGTTTACTCTCTCTTCCAGTTGCGAAACAGGATTATTGTGTGAGTAACTTGGTTCATTGTGTTGGAACCATTTGGGATTATTGTGAATTACTCATGGGAACTGTTGCGTCCTGAAAAGTTGGGTATTCCAATGTTTATAAAAAATAAAAAAGAAAAATTCTTTACAAACAAGATATCACTGGGGTAGTTTCAGATTTTAGGAGAATGAGCCCTTGATGGGACCAAAAGATCAACATTAAATACTTCATTAATGGCCTAGTAATGTTTTGTATTTCTTGGTGTGAGGCTGTATAAAATTTCTTCTTCCTTCTCCCTCAGTTAACTGATTAAAGAGGCACCTCAGGGGTGCTGTTGAAGCTTTCTTAAAGAAAACTGAGAGAACACATGAATTAATGTGTAGGCTGTTTCGTTGCTTAATGTTTCCACCAAAGCCATCCTAATTGCATCCACATTGTAAGCCTTCCCAGGCTTTCACAGATCTGTTAAATTGTCTCCATCTTTCAAACAGGGCAAGTTTAATTCATTGCCTTACCACTTCATGATTGTCTGTGTAAACAGTTGGTGATGAAAATGCACAAGTAAGTTTTAATCTTTCACAGTGACCAAAGCTTAAATTTTTGTACCTTCGTAAACTTGAAGTTTTTCTCACTGTAGCTTCATATGTATGCTATGGCACCCATTTGTTTTCTTCATGTTACTGCTAAATTGCTGAAATTATTTCCTCCTTGTCCAGCAGTTGCCAGCTTTTGTTCAGTTTTGTTCTGTAGAACTGAACTTGCAGAACCATGAAGAAAAAATTCAGATTGCACTGAAAATGCCCTTTAAGTTTTGATTTGAAAGCTTAAAGGCTGCACAGATAGAACTGAGGACCTAATTGGGATTTAGAATTTCTATTGCTGTATATAAAATCAAAAAAGATCATATCAACATTCCTATTCTATTCTGTTACCAACTCTGATAATTAACATCCACTTTGATCCAAAATTTCACTCATCACACAAGAGCTATTCACCAGTCTTGTTTCCTTCTTCAATATAAAAATGAAGAGGCAGCACCAATAACTCAAAGATTAAGCTCTGAATCCAAGGTCATCTTGACAGAAACCTAAACCAGTTTGTTCACTTCTGCTTTGGATGTGTAACTGTACTGTTGAGAAAATAGTTTTGGCATACCATGAAGATTTTGCGTTGTGTATTGATTGGGAGCCAGAAGATCTCAGAAATATGCAGCTGAGATCCTATGCCTGTTGGCAGTGTGGTAAGGATACTTTTTTGTTTTGTCCACAAAGTGTTGCCCCTCAAAAATGCAGGTGTTGGTCAGAGTTCTTTGCAAGGTTTTTAGCTTCCTTGACTCCCAATAGGCAAGTTTTTTATTGCAAAATTTTCTGTGTCAACTGTGATGTTAGTTACAGAGGAGTACACTAAAGGGGTTCCACCATCTGTGTTCTGGTTTATCATCCATCTACCTTAAGTTTTGCAGTAGTTACCTGTAGTATATATTGCTTTTGGATATGGAAAATAAAGCATACTTTAAATACTGCATAATGACGTTCTCTGGTCTTTCTTCTGTCACGTGCCCGTAGTGAAGTAAGTCAGTAAGAAGCAATTGCTGAATGGGTGAAGGGAAAAACTACCTTTATCTTTTGTAGATATGTAGGAAATCTGTGTTCTCATGGGACTCACTCTGCTTTTGCCTCTTCAGCATGGAATAGCATTATTTATGTTTACAGAGAAATGTGATTAAAATACAGTAAAACGAGCTTATTTTCTGTTTCAGGAAGCCACAATGGCTATGAAGTCAGCAGTATTTCCTCCTTTGTCTCCACTAGAGAGCACTACCAGCTGTGCTGCTAAGGCGTCTCATGTATTCACTGCAATGCTGATTGTGATGTGGCAGTCGGTCCTGGATAAAATGTCACTAGAAATTGTATTGACTTCCTGTTATCTTATCACATGGGCTCATTAAGAGAAATTAGAGGCAGAAGGGGCTTTGGACTTTTTCAAGGCAAAAATCTACAGTATTTAGACCAGCATCTCTCAGACTCATAGAATCACTAAGGTTGCAAAAGACCTTCAAGATCGGGTCCGACTATTAATCCAGCACTGCCATATTCACCACTAAACCATGTCCCCAAGTGCCACATCCACGCACCTGTTGAACACTTCCACGGATGGTGATTCCACCACTTCCCTGGGTAGCCTATTCCAATCCCTGACCACCTTTTCAGGGAAGTTTTTCCTAATACCCAATCTAAATCTCCCCTGGTGCAACTTGAAGCCAATTTCTCTTGTCTTGTTACTTGGCAGAAGAGACTGACCCCCACTACAACCTCCTTTCAGGTACTTTCATACTAGAAAGCTATGAGTTCCCTACTGAGCCTTCTTTTCTCCTGGTTAAACACCTTCAGCTCCCTCAGCCACTTCTCAGAGGACTTGTGCTTCAAGCTCTTCCCTGGCTTCACTGCCCTTCTCTGGACATGCTCCAGCACCTCAATGTCCTTGTAGCAAGGGGCCCAGAACTGAACACAGGATTTGAGGTGTGGCCTCACCAGTGCCATGTGAAGAGGGACAATCACTGCCCTGGTCCTGCTGGCCACACTATTGCTGATACAGGCCAGGATGCCATTGGCCTTCTTGGCCACCTGGGCACACCCTGGCTCATGTTCAGCTGCCTGTTGTACAGCATGCCCAGGTCCTTTTCCACTGGGCAGCTTTCCAGCCACTCTTACCCCAGCCTGTAGTGTTGCTTGGGACTGTTGTGACCCAAAGGAATGTTTTGATCTCTTTTTAAGTTGCCAGTGAAGGAAAGTCCATGTTTTTCATAGCCAGTTTCTTCTGCCACTTTGTGGTCTGTAGCCTTGCCCTACCTTTTTGCCCCCTTCTTCTCAGTGTCACCTTTCTTTAAACTCTGGTCCATTTTTTTTCTCTGTATTTGCTATAGACAGAGCAAATAGTAATTAGGTTTTTTCCTCCATACACACATGCTTTTTGCTTTTAAAAGAGTGGTGTTTTCCTTTCCTCACTCTTGTCATCGGAGCCAGAGTGGCTCTGTAGCATTGCCAGTGGTGATGGATGCGAGCATCCGGTGGTGAGACAGCTGCACCTGAAGTCATTACCAGTGGCAGTTAATGGCTCTGCTTGGTGATACAGTGCTCTGAGGATAACTTGCATCTTGCCAAGGGTGGGACCATGGTGTCAGGAGGGCCATGCATGGCTGAGGCCTGTCCTTATCGATCCTGTAGGGATTGGGAGCACTCCTGCTACTAAAGCTGAGCAGGTGAAAGCAGCAGGGTGCAGGTGGCTGTGTCCTCAGGGTGTGCTGTGAAAGGAGTCATGCTGAATCTTGCCAGTTTTCCTACACTGCAGTCACCAAAAAAAAAAAAAGAAAAAAAAGGAGAAGCACTGCTTCTTTTAGTTTACAATATTTCATCTATTGTTGAAAGCAGCATTATGGAGAAAATTATTTTCACACCTGTGGGTTCAGGGAAGCTGGTACCTTTTTTGTACTTGGATTACTTGTTTCTCTACACTTGTTCAGATGGTGTAGCTTCAGACAAAACTGGACTAACCTAGAGGAGAACACAAATGATGGACTATTTTAATGTGCAGAAGTCTGACTTCTGTTTTGTAGAACGCCGAATTACTTCTCTGTACTTGTTGCTCAGTTTGGAGTATTGCAGCAGGCAGCCTCTGGTTTGCCGGCAGAACCTGGCTTGCAGGAATGGTAACTCCTGGTAGGTTCTCAGTCCCAAGTGGAGGACAAGGATTTAAAATCCTGTATGACTACAGCTCCTCCCAGTGGCAGGTCCTTCTCTGCTTCTGCTTGCTGGTGCAGCTATGCCAGACAGAGCAATGTCCTGAGAAACACCACCCCACAGCATTTTTACAGGGGTGGGAAGGGGTCTTTTTACATATGACTGGTAGGATCAGTAATAAGGAACAGGCTGAGTATTTATAGCAGCGTGCTGGACAGAAAAACTGCCAGAAACATAGGTGTGGTACTCCATGCAGCATCACTTCATGCTGTCTCAGTAGAGGTTTTAGAAACAGTGTGCCTCCACAAAGACGAAACTGCTGCTGTTGTTTTACACATTAAATCACCTTCATTTTTCCTGCAGAAAACATGAGATTCATATTCTGTGCAGATATTTAACTCTTGTCATCTGGCATTGTGATTGCTGCAGTGTCCTTTTATCAGGCCTTTACAAATGCAGTTTTGCTCTTGCTGTATCATCTCAGACTATTGCTGCATGCTGAATTTTATTCTTGTAAAACAAGCCATTTCAAAAGTGTTTGGGCAATGCTTCTAGGAGGCAGTGGAGGAGATACCATGACTGTTGGCACCAACTGTGTTTGGCTCTATGCCAGTACAAATTGAAATCTTTTTCTGTGCTGTTTTCATATATATAAAACCTCTGTGTGTTCACACAGTGTGAATATATAACACTTAATTGTTAAGAACTGGACAGGATTTTTGAAAGTCGGTTACTCACTAGACACTAGCCTCTTTGCATTTCTAATTGCACAGGCATTTACATTTATTGAATTCTGTTTCAGTTCTGCATACAGTATTCCCTTTCTCTTACATCCTTAATTGGTAAGCTTTTATATACATTGACAGACTTGCACTGCAAAGTGCAAACTTTCCACCAGGTCCTTGGAGGTTTTCAAGACTTGATAGGCCAAAACCTGAGCAACTTGATTTGAATTCAGTGTTGAACCATCATTTAAATAGAAGGTTGGATTAGAGACCTCCTGAGAGTCCCTTAAGTCTAAACTAGTCTAATTTTTTTCTTTTTTTGAGGAGATTGAAAATCTGGCTCTCTAGTCAGTAGTAGGAGCCAGAGCTTCAGTGCTGAAGGACTAACCCGATGGAGAGTCAAAGAGCAGTAAATCAGCCTCTATTGACTCCTGTCAGTGTAATGGAGCACTAAACAAGTAGATCAGAAATACCCTGTATTTCCCTGTCTCTACTTTGGGTGGAGTGCTAGGGTGTGCCTCAGTTCACGTGGACAGCTGCAGAAGGAAAAGTCTCATGGCCCTGCGTGTGTACATACTGGATTAATCTGTGTGTGGTTGCCTGTCTTCACTTCCAATGCATCCAAAAAATACTCTTTATACCTTTTATGAATTTTTATGGCTTTCTCTCTTTTGGCAATCCACTCTAAATCATTACAATATTAAGTACAATTAATTTGGTAAGATTTTAAAAAGGTCTGTCAGTCTTCTGTTGTAAAAACAAGTGGAGACTTTCTTACAAAAAAGTTGAGACTGAAATTCTTGCTAATTAGATGGTATTGACTATTGTCATTGGAAAGGCTCAATTTCGATTACAAGGAGATGGAACAGAACACTGGGGAGACAGAGTCTAAAAAAAATTAGGATGGGTTCTGGCGACCCTTTTCTTTTTATAGGCAAAAATCAAACATCTTTCTGTATGCTGGTACATGTATGTTAATGTATAGCTCTGCAATGCGGTGCAGTTGACACACCACCACCATCACCCCTCCCCCCCCAATCCTCCTTTCAGTTTCATGGAGTCATAAGGCGATTTTTTTTCATGGTGCCATAAGACGATTTAGATTAGAAGGGGCTTTGGAGGTCATGTAGTCCAGACCCCCCCTCAAAGCAGGACCAGCTTAGATAAAGTTGCTCAGCATTGCTATCCAGGATAAGTTTTTAATATCTCCAAGGACAGGTATTCCACAGCTTCTCTAGAAAACCTGCTTCAATATTTGGCTGTCATGTAAGACTTTTTCTCAGAACATATAGTCAGAATTTCTGTTCTTGCAACTTGTCTGTAGCCTTCGTCCTATCATTATCTGTCTCCAAGAAGAGTCTGCCAGAGAGCCTCTCTGCAGGGTAGATTGTTGGTTATGCAGAGTAAAAATATCTTTGTTACTTCTCTATCACAGTAAAAGGCCCATAACATATGAAAGAACCTGAAAATACTTCTAGTCTATTCATTTTAAGACATGAAAATTAATACATTGGGCCTTCTGTAGAAGCATATAAATTTGAGCACTGGTACAGTATAAGCAGCTCTGTCTGGTATAAATTAGTGTAGGAAGATGCTTGTCTTTACAGGAGTTGTAACTTTCAAAGGTAAACTTAGTTAGAATTTTTGATATGTGGAGAGAAGTTTGTCTTCATACTTATTGTTCTGTCCACTGTTAAAACTAATCTTTCATATTTTAGAATCTATGCAAAATTCTTATTTAGTCTGTGCAACCTAATATGAAGCAGGTTGAACTCCAAGACTTTGAATTGTGGTCCCACAGGAGATCTAAGCTGTGGGAGGGAGCACTGACACCTCCCATCCATTCCTTCAACTGCCAGCCAGCAGAACTAGGCTGGGAAAGCTCTTAGCTGCCTTCCTGGAAGACACTGGAATTGTCCTCAGCCCTTGGAATTTAATGAATGAGCTTTTTAAAGGGAGCTGCTCTTGATGGGTTTGGCCAAGGGTCACACTCACTTCGGGAATACCATCCCCTTCTTGCAGCCTCCATGCTTTCATCTGGCCGTCAAGACTGATCCTTGTTTGGACCTTTTGTTGCTTGTGTTATTTGGTTTGTGAATTGTGTTCATTGTTAACTTTGTTATCAATAATACTTGGCAGTAAAAGGAAGGTAACTTAAAACAGTGCTTTAATTATTTCCAGAAGAGTTTTCATAAAAATCAATTTTTGATGATTTGACATGTTTAATTAAAAAGGTGCAAAGGTGAAGTTGCCCAGCAAGTTGCCAGTTGTCTCTCGTTTAACTTGACAAGTAGCTTTCTTCTACGAGCTTAACACCCTAATTTCTTCTTCACTCAGTATTCTCAGTGAAAAAGTAATGGTTTTTGGTTTTTGTTTTATTTCTTTAAATAGGATCTTCTGGGACAGTCAGATTTTTGGTGATGATTAAGTAGTTGTTGTAAGTGCTGATTAATCAGTGTTGTGGTTGGTTTTTTTGTTGGTTTTTTTCATCCTCTTTGGAAATCCATTTTAAAAATATTTTTATCTTTTTGTGTTATGTTTTCTATTGTTCAAATCTTGAGCCAGATGCATTTTGAATAATTACATGAAACTGTACTTTCACTAAACTATTATGCACAGAAAGATCTTGAGTGTTTTCTAGCAAATTAATTAGACACCAATTGAATTTATAATTCTGTTCTTTAACTTAGCACTTCAAACAACACAAATTAGTAACTTCATGTACTATTTTCCTTTTCTCTTTTGGAATCCACAAGTACATTTCCAGCGGGGTTCTTCATGTGTATTACTCCACTTTGTTCCAGAGCTGAACATCATGCAAAATATTCTTCAGTCAAAGTCTTTTTGCAAGAGAACACTGCAGCTAGTGATTTAATGTGATAGCCAGCCCTTCGTTTTTAATGCTTGTGAAGAAGGTGCTGCTGCTTGTAGTCTTTTTCCTTGAGTGGCCTTTGGGAGGGCGACTTGCCTCCAGTGAGGTAACGCAGAAGAGCATGTGTCATTGCCCCGACACAAAACAGCATGGCTGTTTTGGTGGTGGCCACTGCTGTCTGCTTGCAGGTGTGGCAGAAGGAGAGCTTTTGCATGATAGTTCATGGAGTAAGCTCATCCTGAGACTGCCTGCTGGAATGGTCTTAATTGAGAGAGCTAATGACACAACAGAACATCTCTCTCTGTGTTGCGGACTGAGTTGCTTATGAAGCAGTTCCTCAACTGCTGCAACTTACAGCCAGGCATTTTCAAGGTAAACAAGCACCAGTTTAGTTTGGGTCAGAAAGCCACTTCTATAATTCAGTTTCAGTTACACAAAATATATGAATATTTAATAACATACTTGCAGTTGTCTCTTTAACTGAAGTTGTGAAGTATATGCTGATTTGCCTGCTACTGGAGGATGATTAAATATTTAGCTTAATATAAACTTCAATAGAAAATGATTCTTATGGGAAAAATTTAAGGCAAATGCTTCTTTAAATTTGTGTGAACTTTTGAACTTTATGAAATGCTAAAATAAAAATAAAATCTTGCAATTGAAAACTGTGAGGAGGATGGTTTGACATAGTTATGGGCATCATTTGTACGTAGAGTGATTATACAATGTTTTCTGCTTCTCAGTGCCATAGTATTTTGGCTAATGGGTTCAATATGTGACTGATTTACATTGCACACAAATTGCAAACTTTACATTTAAAATATGAGTAGAAAAGCTAGTGGCTAGGAATATAAACTTAGTCAAAAGCTGAGAAAATATGACTTTCAGATTCCTGAAGGTAACATAGAAAGTTCCTAAAAATCTTCAGCTTTTCTGACATGCTCCAAAGATACTGCACCTTTAGCTGGGGAAACTAATATTCAGTGTCTTTAATCATAGAATCCTGGAATGGTTTGGTTTGGAAGGGACCTTAAAATTATCTAGTTCTGACTCCCCCTGCAATGGGCAGGAAACCTTCTACTCGACCAGGTTGCTCAAAGCCCCATCCAGCCTCACCTTCACCCCTTCCAGGGATGGGGCATCTGCAGCTTCTGTGGACAGCCTGTTCCAGTGCCTCACCACCCTCACAGTAAAGAATTCTTCCTAGTATCTAATATTAATCTATTATTTTTCAGTTTAGAACAAGTCTTCCTTGTCTTATCTCCACGTGCCCTTATAAAAAATCCCTGTCTAGCTTTCTTGTAGGCCCCCTTTAGGTGCTGGAAGGCTGCAATAAGACCTCCTCAGAGCCCTCACTTTTCCAGGCTGAACAACCTCAGCTCTCTCAGCCTGTCCTTATAGGAGAGGTGCTTCAGCCCTCTGATCATCTTTCTGGATCTCCTCTGATTCTGTTCTAATAGGTCCATGATTCTTTTAAGTTGGAGACCCCAGAGCTGGATGCAGCATTCCAGGTGATTCTCACAAGAGCAGAGTTGCAGAATCCCCTCTCTTGCCCTGCAGCCCATGCTGCTTTTGATGCAGCCCAGAATACAGTTGGTTTTCTGGGCTGCCAAGTGCACATTGACAGGTCATGTTGAGCTTCTCCTTGATCAACACCCCCAAGTCTTTCCTCTCAGGGTTGCTCTCCGTCCATTGTCTGCCCAGCCTGTATTGGTGCTTGGGGTTGCCTTCACCCAGCTGCAGGACCTTGCACTTGGTGTTGTTGAACTTCATGAGGTTCAGATGGCCCCACCTCTCAAGCCTCAAGCCCAGGTCCCTCTGGAGTGGCAATGCAGTGACCACATCTCACTGTTGTCAGTGAACTTGCTGAGGGAGCACTCAGTCCCACTGTCCGTGTCACCAACAAAGCTGTTAAATGGCGCTGGACCCAATACCAGCCCCTGAAGTACACCACTCATCACTGGTCTACGCTTAAACATTGAGCTGTTGCCCACAACTCTCTGAGTGCAACCATCCAGACAATTCCTTATCCACTGAGCGGTCCACGGGGCAAATCAATGTTTCTCCAGTTTTGAGACAAGGATGTTTTGCTTTGCACAAGTCTAGGTAGATTACTTCAGACACTCTTCCCTCATTCACCACGGTTGTAACCCCATCATGGAAAGCCACCATAATTGTCAGGCATCATGTTGGCTGTCACCAATGACCTCCTTATTTTCCATGTGCCTTAGCATAGTTTCCAGGAGGATCTGCTCCATGATTTTCCTGAGCATGAAGGTGAGACTGACTGGCCTGTAATTCTCTGGGTCTTCCCTGTTTCCCTTTTTAAAAATAAGGTTATGCTTCCCTATGCCTAGTCAGTGGGTACTTTCTTTAGACTGCCACAACTTCTCAAATATGATGTATAGAGGCTTAGTCCCTTCCTCTGCTGGTTTCCTCTGGACCCACAGATATATCTCATTATGCCCCATGGACGTGTACCTTCATGTTCCTTAGATGGTCTGACACTTGATCTTTTCCCTACAGCAAGTAGTCCCTCATTCTCCCAGTCCCTGCCTTTGCCTTCTGTGACTCAGGTGGTGCAACAGAAAACATGCTGGTGAAGACTGAGACAGAAAGGTTGTTAAGTACCTCAGCCTTCTTCATGTCCTGGACAACCAGGTCTCCCATTTCCTTCTGGAGAGAGTCCACATTTTCCCTAGTCTTCTTTTATCGCTGATATACCTACAGAAGTTTTTTCTGTCTTCATAGTTGCCTCTGGCCAGATTCAATTCTATGGGGGCTTTAGCTTTCTTAAACTGATGCCTTTCTGCTCGGGCAATTTCTCTGTATTCCTCCCAGGCCACCTTGCTGTCCTCGCAGGCTGTCCTTGCTGCCGCCTTCTGTAGCCTCCCTTTTTGTGTTTGGGTTTGTCTGGGACATACTTGTTTATCCATGCAGGCTTTCAGTTTCTGCCTGATTTCCTCTTCCTTGGGATGCATCTCTCCATCTCTCCTGAGTTTGGAGGAGTCAATTCTTGAATATTAACCAGCTTTCTTGGATCCTTCTTCCCTCAGGCTTTATGCTATGGTATTCTCTCAGATCCCTGATGAGGCCAGAGTCTGCTTTCCTGAAGTCCAGGGCCGTGAGCTTGCTGTGCGCCCTCCTTGCTGCCCTAAGGATCTCAAACTCCACCATTTCATG
>VZRQ01009566.1:560253-594712 GCA_013397975.1 Machaerirhynchus nigripectus
CCCCCCCCTTTTCCTTTTTTTTTCCTTCCCTCTCTGTTTAGCAGTCTTAGTTTCAGCCAGGGAGCTGCAGAATGAGGCAGCTGGCCAATTTTGAGTGTTTATGGGACAGTACTGGTCCTAATTTCTTAAAGAATAAACTCGTCTGATGAGCAAGTCAATGTGTGGCTGTGGCTGCAGCATTATTTCTTCTTTAATGAAGAGGCTGGGCTGTTCGACCTGCTGCTCCAATCTTCTATCTTGCAGTCATACATCAGAGCAGTTGCAGAGACTATCCATTGAATGTCTCAATCAGCCGAAGAAGGTAATTATATTTTTAATTTTAACTATACCATTAAAAGGATGCTGTATAATTTGGATTTACATGATAAAAAGACAAATTTCAGATCTTTTTGGCAGTTTTCTTGACCTTGAGTAGCTATCCAATATCATTTTGCCATTATCAGGTTGTGTAGCAATAGAAATGTGCTGCAGTAATTGATTTTGTAATAGGATCAGGTGATTTACTGGATGCACTGACAACCACTTGCTTGCTTGTTCTGAAACGTGGAGCACTCTAATGGATGTTTTGATTGCAGCCTGGAGTTGCTCTGAAACTGCTAGATGCTCAAAGATGTAACATCTCATTTGTCAGCCTAACCCCTTTCCTGATGGCCACTTAGAATACATTAACACATATGCTTTATGCATTCCCCGAGAATTTGGTCCATGATAAACGTAGTCCAAGTTTGCGCCTAGAGGAGAGTATAGAACAGTTCTTTATGGATTGCTATTAAATGTTGGGGTTATTTTTCTGTTAATATGTTATGCTTTGGAAGTAGGAATCTGGCTCTAATTAGAAAACAAACCAAACTGAACTGAACAAAAAACATTCCCTATCAGAATATGGATTTTACTGTAGAAAAAGCCATTAGGAGCTGTGACCCAGTGAATTAAATTGGGGGGCTTAATTGGGCCTACTTTTTGAATCAATTTGTTTTAGGCTGATGAAACATGTTGTTAAACTCTAAGAGCTTTCAAGATATGTGGTACACCATGCATCTGCAGATTAATTGGAGAGTAATAGAAGTACAAAGTGTATTACAGTGATTATTAATAGGTTGTATCTTGTTCTTTTTACTTTCAAAAGAGTCATAAGTCTTTATCCATTGTTGTGAAAGAATAAACGTGCCCTTTTGAGTTCACCGTTATGTGCCAAATCATATAATAATGAAAATTTAAATACAAAAAAAAAAATCCATTGAGGTATTAAATGGATTTTCGTTGTTGTTCCTATTTTGGAGTGAAAACTGATAGGGAAAATACTACATCAGAAAGTAGAAAAGTCTCACAGGAACCTCGAAGTAAGAAACAGTCAAAACATAACTTCAGTAGGCTAAAGTTTAAGTTTAGAGGATGGCACTTGCTGTGGCTGGAGGACATCAGTATGCAATGTACAATAGGAGGTTGAATAACTAGTAGCTAGGATCAAACACGTAGCAATATCTCAACTGATTGTATATACAGTGATTTCAGGGGCCTGAAGTAAATCAAGGTGACTGGATTAAGAAGTGTTGAACCTGATTATAATTAAACTAAACTGGAAAGCTTCTTCAGCCAATTCTTGATAAAAAACAGTGAGCAAGAAACATATGATTTAAACCAATTGATTTTAGTTTTGTTTCCATTTATATCTCAGTGAAGGTAACTAAAAGAAAATTGATTCTCACTCATTTATTTTATTACTTCTATTTATATATAAGGAGAATATACTATTGCCACACTTGCTCCTGTTGTGTGTGGCTTGACATTTATATTCTTGGCTGTTTGATTTGGGTATTTCCATTTTTTTGGGTTTGTTTTGGTTTGGTTTTTTTTACATTGTGAAATGAGCATGAGTCCCTTTGCAGAAATAGGTTTCTATCTCACCAGCTTACATATGTAATTCCAATCCTTACACACCCAGATTCCTATTTCTCCAGTGTACAATATGTTTTTTCAGTCTGGAAGAACTGGTCATTGTGTTGGAGTAGCAGAATGAGCCCAAGTGTGTTGATTGAACCTGAAGAGGAGTAGTGTTCAAAGGTGTTGATGGTGTTAAGGGGTAACACTTCACTGAGCTCCGGGTGCAGGATTTACTTAGTGGTTATTGAGTTCAGTGATTTGACTTTTAAAAAGGTGCATGTGAAGGCAACAATCTCACAGTGTTTCAGCTATTTATTTTAAATTGCTTTAACAGGCAGTAGGAAACACAGCTATTAGCTTAAGAGAAAAAATAATTAAAAATCACTTCCATTTAAAGAAGTTAACTTGATGAGAAAAATAAGCTTAAATAGATTGCTTTTACTTTGCTTTTATTTTTATCCATATTTTTCAAGGTTAGTTTATACTACATGGAAATTTTGCTACCATTATGTTGTATATCATAAAAGTATTTGCAAGAAAGTTGTTGTGATATGCTGTGTTTTGAATTCTAAACATGATGATAAAGAGCTAGGGGATTACGTTCTGAAGTTCAAGAGAAAAATCTTTGTAAGTCAGTGACAAGACTAGTTGAAAAGAATTACATTTTTCAGAGAAGGCGGATAGTAAGCTCTTTTGTAAAATAGTGTTTTGTGTGCAAACTTGCACTTGAAAATGTATAACTGGGAAACTGTAACTAGGGCAGGGAAGAGAAAAGAGTTGTTCTATGGAGAGTGATGTGTTTCTGAAATGGCAGTGAGTAAATATGTGCTGCAGGTGCTGTTGCATTAAGGGAGCAGAAGGAGTAATAGAGCTAATTGAATAGTAGTATCAGAAGTGTTGAAGTTGTATTTAGCAGTCTAAAAGTTCAACTGGAGACTCACCAAAATGCCTCTGGTGCATGTTGGTGACCCTTGGGTAACATGGTCCAAGGTCCCCCTGCCCGTGGCCACCCACTGTGTCCCCTGTGTTGCCTCCCAGCTCCCGCCCCACACTCACATGCTGCTGGGTGGGGCAGCTGGTCCCTATGTGCAGCAGCCCTGTTATTTTAGGTCCTGGCACCTCCTGGTGCTCTGGTGCTTAAATAACAAAAGCCAGCACTTTGCCAAATTTAAAATGAGTGTTTCTGTCTTATTAATCAGCCAGAAGGTATTTGTAGTGGTAGCCACTACAATAGCCCTGAGTAGGATTTGTTTTCTAAAGAAATTGTCATGAGAATGAGACTTTGAGCATGTAAAACATCAAGGCAAACATTATAGTAAAATAGTATATTAAAATCACAAACAAACTGGCTTTATCTTAAATGGTACATTCACTGTTGAAAATTAACCTTGGTAATTAGGTCTCAACATTTGCCAAAATTGGTTTAATTGTGCACACCATTTAGTGGGATGATTTTGTAGACTTAAATATAGTATGTTTAAAGTGTCTCCCAAAGTGTCAACAAATTAGATGCCTTTATTAAAAAAAACCCAAAGACAACCAAAAAAAATTCGAGAGAATCATATAAATTTTAAAAAAATTCGTGCTTCTGACTTTTTACCTGTTTTAACAGAACTCTTGGAGGTGTTTCCCAGAGAAATACTTGGCAAAAGGATGTCTCCTGGAAGCTTTTTCAGCAGTCAAGTTTAATTTGATTTTCATGAAATATCATAGTACTATGTTTTTGTGTGCATGTGCTGTTCTGCATAACCATACCAGCTTCTGTGGAACCCGGAACTGTTATTGATTGGTAACAAGCATTCACAATAGAAGAAACCCCATACTTTTGTTTACTGATCTCCTTCCAAAAATATAGTGGAAAAGTGTTGCTATTTTTGAACACCTGTGTAGCTACAGACAAAAGATAATGATCTTCTAAACTGGTTTTCTCACTCTGCCTGACCTTCCAGATCACTTGAGGGCTTCTGCATCTGATTACTTAATGAGGAATTGACCAGATTGATTAATAGCTTCCCCCTTCCACTCCAGTTGATTTCAGTAGGAACAAATACTAGGTTGCTGGCAATTGCAGATTGGTTTAGGGTCTCACCTAAACCTAACTTGAATTAAGTCCAGAATAAAACAATGGGACCATGAAAATGGATGCGTGACGTATCTTGCACTTCAGAATTTGTCGGACATGCTTATTTTGTAAGAGTACATGCCTATTTTATAAGAGTATAGATGTCTGTATTGCATGTAAAGCCCTCATCTTAAACTGGAAAAGCACCAGTAGTGGAGAAGGAATATTAAAAAAAAGGAGCACTGCGTGAAGTTGAATGAAGACTGGAGAATGCTGACAATTGGGTAGGGGAGAAGCAGTAAGTTATAAGGAACTAGAAACAGGCAGGTGTTTCATTGGAAGGTGGAAAACATTGCTTTAAGCCACTTTTTTATTATCTGTGTATGTATGAATCTTGCACAGCTGCTAATCACAGTTTTACTTTTGCAGATAACATGCAGTGTGTGTGCATTTATACACATGGACAAGTGTTACAGTTGGGATTTGTGTTTTCTTGTTTGTTTCATGCTGCCCTCCAAATTGGTATCATTAGAAATTTTTATGGGATCTGAATGTCAGGCTTCATTCTCTAAGAAATCTAATTTGTGATCATAATTCTGCATTTTAGATAGCAGTTCTAATGTGTCTAAAGGGAACCTGGTAACTCTCACATGGCTAAATTTAGCTCTGCTAAGAATAATGCTCAAAACCCCCCCCAAAATAAAAATCAAAGTATTCTTTTAGTAGAATGAAAAGAAAATATCAATCTAGATATAGCCAATAAAAAAAAAATAACAGGTCTTTTTAGGTCAAAACCTTTAGTAAATTTAAAGTTAGTTCTTGCAAATAGATTTTCATCTTTAAATGTTGTATTGTACAGATGCTGAAGACTGAAAGTTCCTGTTTCTTGTGGATATACCTACTTTCCCTGTTTTGTGTATGGCACAGTAAAAGCAAGGAACAAGTCATGAAGTATTTCAGCTAGGCAAGCAGATAGATACTTTTTGCAGCTTATTTGGTTGTGCCGCTTACGTGTTAAAGCGCCCTTACAGCCGCTTTATGTGTTAAGAGGTTAATTATAACTGGAGAGAGAAGACTTTGCTGAATTTTGAAGTATGATGGCCTATGGTATTTATGAATGAATGATGATTTATGGGGTGTTTTTTTGTTTGTTTTAAACTGGTCCGTCTCAGCACAGGTGGGTGCTCTCTCTGCCAGCAGCTTAACAGTGAAGGAGTCTTGCAGGCCTAAGGGGGAGAGACTGGAGGTGTGTGATGTTACATGATCAGAAGTCATGCTGTAATCAGAAGGGTGGAGATGGTAAAATGGCCTGTGAATGCTCCGAAGAATAAGTTTAAATAGCAGCAGACTTCTTCTGAATAATTGGGCAAAGAACCTTCCTTGGTGGTGTTTGAATGTGGAGATGGTAAGAACGTAAAACCAGGAGGGAGGAAGCCTTCTGTGTGTGGGAGATGACAGACTATGCCGAGGAACTGAGCCAGGGAAAAAGGACATATAGATTTTTAAGGTTAGAGCAAATATTATGGTTATCTAGTCGGACCATCTGCATAGCACAGCACAGGATTGTACCCATGCTGTAACCCCAAGATCGAGGTTTGGTAACAGTATTCAGCATTCAGAGCTAAACTGTACCGCTCACTCATTTGATTCAGACTGTTCTGCCCACAAAGCCCTAGACCAGCACTTGTTGCATTGTCATCTATTAACTCTTTAAAGATCCTACAATAGTATTTTGATTTTCTTCGGTCTTTATTGAACTAAAATTAAGTTCTGTCTTTTCCTTTTTTTTTCCTTAAGAACAGCACATAATTTTTTTCCTGTTGGCAAAACAGGAAAAATGGTGACAACCTAGCAAACAGTAACATTTTGTGGTAAAATGCTATTACTGACATCAATATTGTCATTATCAGAAGAACAGCAGTGTAAGAGACACCAAAACCCTTGCAATGTCCTCTTGCTCAAAGCAGAATTTAGAAAAAAATCAATTTGAGAAATAAATGAGATTTCCCAAAAGTCGTAATTGAGATGGTTTACCAGAATGGTGGTGTTTTTCTTCATCCCAACAGGCTGACATTGCAAGTTTTGATTTGAGCACGATTGCTTTCTTAGAAATGCCATTACGAGTGCTACAGCATGCACAGTCCTGTTAATAGTATTAAAGACTATGAATTCTGGGGTTCAAATTAAGTATTGTCAGTTTTGATCAAACCAACTTTTCATATAAAATCTTAATAACTCTTCCCCCAGTTCCCTCCTTCTCCAAGGTTGCATTTTACTCATTAAATTCCACAAGGCAGCAATGAGCCATGGAGAGGGAGATGTCGTCAACATGTCAGCAACATGATGTCATGAGCCATGGAGTGGGAGATGTCAGCAACAGACAGCTTCAGGTTCTTGAGCAGTAATATCACTGGAGCAAAATTGAATTTGTGTGCTTGGCTTGGCTGGTTTAAAAGGCCCTCCAAGAAACTTCTTACCTACTGGTTCCTATGAATATTTGTTTTTCTAAGTAGCAGAGTTTACTTTTTGTGATTTTGTGCCGTGACTTAGAACTTGTTGCCTTTCAGCCTTGGGAGATGGTGTTCAGGGACACATAAAGAATAAAGCTCACTCAGTATGGACTGTTCTGGTCATTCTTGCAACACTTCTAGTCACCAGAAAATATTTTGCATCCTTGTAAGCCAAATGCTATGGTCTGCTCATTGTTTTGGTAAAGTAATTTTGCAAAGACTTTGTTTCTTGTGCATTTTGTTAAAGTTTCTGTTCTGGAGCTTTTAAACAATTGTTTCCTCAGTACTGTTTTTATTCCAGTTTTAGTGGTGTTTTATCTGTTACCTTAAACACCTTTGCAATTGCACTGTAGTGCAAGACAGAGAAACAAACATCTCACATATTGGTATGTTATGCTCTGTGTATTTAATATTAGAATTAGGCTGTCAATTTAACAACTTATTCTCCACAGAGTTCAAAAGATTTTTTTTTAATAAATATGTATAATTTTTCTTAATTCCATAAGAAGCCTCCTTTTCCTTTATCATCCCTGTTGAGATGTCACTGATGATATTGTATTGATCCACTAAAAAGGTTTGTGGCAAAGCTTTTTACTTGATGTAGGCTGTCTTTTCAATTATAGCTGTGCCAGTATGCTGCACAGAACTCTGTAGTTAGGGTTGTGTCAGCACTTACATATGAAATCTCACATTTTTATCAGCGACTTAGTGCTGACAATAAAAAATTGCTTTGAGGAAAAGCATAGCAAGATCTTAGCCTTCAGGGTGAGTCAGTGAGAGTTCACAATATTAAAAACTATTCAGATGAATCTGAGTTAATGAAAGGTTATAACCTTCTTTTTTACACCAGACTCACAATGTGTGCTTATAACTACTGTTTTAAAATTATTTTTTGAGGCTTTTTTCCTTACTTGAGTTATTGCCATTCAACATCTAAAAAACAGCAGAATTCAATGCTGTCTTCCTCTGGGCATCTCTAAGGGATCTCCAGCAGTTCTTGAACCTGTCTGCCTCTTTGTCTTGGTTCCCCCCTGCCTCCTCTTCCCCTTCTCCCAAGCCTGCAGTTGCTCTGAGTGAAGGACCTAGCACGAATGAAGGATGGCTGTCTCACTGGTGTTCTGATTTTGTACTTACCGAATGTTTGATCCCACGTGAGAAAGAAATGTGTGCAGAGGAGTATTTTCTCCTTATTTTAGAAACATAAAGCAGCTACTGTAAAAGCATGTGTCTCATACTACAGACTGAGGCTGTTGTATGCTGGCTCACAGTCCAGAGCACAGAGCTATTCCCTAGTGATGGGAGCCTAAATGAACAGGATTGATTTGGTTCTTCCCTAATGGTGGTAGTGAGAGTGCCTACTCTTTGTGGGAGAGGGAATGGCTTGAGCACTCGGGGACGGGTTCAGTTCCTACTTGTATCTGCAAGGGTGTAAGTGCTCATGTCTCCCTTTTCTAGAAGAGCGCTGAGAAATTGTTTGGGTGTGGGCATCTTCCATCTCTGTTGCGGTGTGTAAGCCACTGGGTGATTAAGAATAAGGAGAGAAAGGCAGAAGGAATATGATTTTGCAGGCTTAGTATACTTTGCCCTGAGTTTGGGGAGATGCCCGAGAATCAGAGTGTGCTCCGTGCATTATTTCCATGTCTCTCTCAGAAATTTGACAACTATATGTAAAAAGCAGGACTAAAATACGGCTTTCCCTAGGAGCTGATATCCTAGTCATCATCCCTTCTGTTATTGTCCTGTTGTCTTAGAGTGCTGTAGTGAGGAGAAAGAAATGCTGGTTTAAATCTCCCTCATCAGATTTTGCTCTGATAATGCACGTGCCTTTTTTCATTTCTCATCTAACTGAGCCTGACGTACAGACCTTATGAAGTGTTGATTTGTTTTTGTGCTTTGTTTGTGGATAGGTGTCAGCCTGGTCATCAGGTCCTCCTGGGATGGGAAAATGCTAGAGGAAAAACAAACATATAACCAGCACACTCAACTGTCAGTGAGTACAAAAAGTGAGAAGAAGAAGGAGGAGATGTAATGCTCAAAAAACCTAAATTTAAAGAGTCAGAGTTATCAGAGTTCAAAGCAAAGCTACGCTACATTGCTAAAGATACAAGTCTGGCTTTCACAGGAACTATCACAGTTAAGTTCAGCATAGCTGAACTTGCTGGGCAGGCCTCTGACAAAATCACTCTTTCACCTGTTTGTTGCTAAGATGAAGCAGTTCACTATGAAATCTACATACATACCATTGCATCGAGCAACCTAGAAAACGTATAAATACACCTTGTTTACATTCTGTGGGCATGTTAACGAACCTCGAGGGCAAAAATTGGAGGGTGAGACTGTTGTAATACAGGAAGAATTTGGGTTCACAAAGAAATGACATTTTTGATCCTTTATTTAACTTTCACTTTTTCAAAGCTCTTTTTCAGGGAAGTATGTGTAATAAACATCACTTTATAAATGGGGAAACAGACTCTGAAAGTGAAAAGGATGAAGGTTTTTCTTCAGGCCCCTGGCAAATCTGAGCATGGAAACCAAATCTCAGAGTGTATTCAGCAGTTTTCCCACTAGGTCATATTTTGTCCACATAGTATTTTCTTTGTGAGAAAAGCACAGAGAAAAGTCACAAGTGACTGCACGATGGCAAAACATTTATGGCGTATTCCAAGTACTTTAAAAATGTGACCCCCATTTCATTTAACTGGAGAAATAAGGCACAGGGAAGATAGTGATTTGCTGAAATTCTCTCATCTGGACTTGAGATAAAAATCACAACTGTTTCCTACCTTTTTAACACATTTCACAAAATGGTCTCTGTAGCCTCTTGGACCGTATTGCTTCAGTTTCTTTTGTGCCACATCTTCACACGTACGTGTGCGGTGTCTTTGCCAACCGTTGGGAACTGTGTGCCAACTAATGCAGCTGTCACTTGATTATTTTTTTTCCCCCAAGCTTTTTGGCTCCATCTGCTTGCCTGGTCACTTCCATTGTTTGCTCTCCATTTCCTACTGTGCTGCCTCCCAGATGCATAGTTGTCAGTAATAGTCAGTTTGTGCCTCTCCCCTGCCCCCAGTCTCCCCAGAGGATGCAGATTACACCTTTCCTTCCTCTAAATGCCTATGCCCATACTCACAATTCAGGATGGAGAGTGGAAGAGACTTCCTGAACATGTCATAACTAATGTATACCAAAGCATTTTCCATCTGCTTTCCACCCACAGCTACAGCTATTTCTCACAGTATCTGCAGTGACAACAAAATATTTTTCTTGAGCAGGTTTTGGTTAAGTGGCATAAATTGAAGAAAGGAAACAGCTAGACAGCATGGACTGAAGGATAAGTGCAGGAGCTGGGAAAGGAGTTCTGTAATTTATTTATCTTAAAGGTATAACAACCCCTAATTTTGAGTGGTAATTTACTGATGGAAGATTGGTCACTAATTATTTTTTGTGCTTAGAAAGATCCCTTGCACTTCCTGAGCAATTCAAGATGTTAAAGTGTGCAAATCATGCACATTGCTAAGTTAGTCCAGAGCATCACAATTAGTGTGATGAACCAGCTGAGTTTGAAACAAAACATAAACCGGCAAACCACTTAGCCTAATTCAAGTGAGTAATATGGATAGATTCTACCTGCTACTTATGCATGTTTGAGGCTCAATTTTATTTATTTATCTATTTATTTAAAATATCCTTGTGTGTCTATATATTTACTTGCAGTTGATTGAGTGTCAGTTTTTGTTTAGGAGCTCAAGAAAGCAGCAGCAACACAAGAAAGCAGTTACAAAATGATTAAGTTTTGCAAGCTTTATTGGTCTGAGAAGTTCTTTGTTTCTTTGTTGTAACCAAGATGTTTTTATCTCCCTTATGTGTACATGCACACTGCCTAAAAAGTTCTTTGGATCAGATGGGTGCATTGAAGCCTATACATCGGATGATTTTTAAGTACTTTGTGTATCTTCATTAACATTTTGCACATTTAGCACTTCTTCCTTCAGAAGAATGAGTAGTTAACATGTATTTGTTGTACTTTATCTTTGTGGAGTTTCTAAATTGACTGAATTCTAAGAAAATAATAAAGCTGCTCCTAAGGATAATTGTTACCCTGAGGAGACAAAAAAATACCACCTTCCAGGCTGATTCTTACTAGAAATGTGGAGTTAATCTTTTCCAGACTGAGAAGTTTCTGGCCATTTGGTGACCATACCTTCCACTGGGGACAAACTTACAGAAGAGGCATCTTTCTTTATGAATAACATAATGAATTTTTATGTGTTTCAGTGTCAGAAGTCTTCCTCAAACCTGTTTTATGCAACACATAACATGAATCTTACCACTATTCTGTACTGCTAGTATGGTTACATTAATTACTTCCCCCCCCCCATACTCTACTTTCAGGTTTCTTGTGGACCTTTAATTTTGTAAATAAAGTAAGATAGTAGCTTTCTATCTGTGAAAAAATGTAGGCAAAGAAGTACAGTGAGTTTTGTTGGAAACTATGTTTAATGGCTCTGAGCTGTTACATTGACCCAGTGACCCCACAAAGCTAGCAACAATCACTTGGGTTATGGAATGTTTCAGATCCTTTATGATCCCATGGTATCTAAAAAAATCCCCTAGCAAAACGATGCCCCCACTACTACCAAAGAAAAACCAGCCATGAACCCTGTTCTGAGAGAACAAAGATGTAAAATGTGTATTAATATTTCAGAGATACTAGCTCCTTTTATGGCAGGAGTTTTGATTGCTGTAAGCACAGGAAGACAAGTCTTGGACCTTAGTTATTACATCACAACTAGTTCACAGAGTGGCTGTTTGTGGAATAATGAGTTGCAGAAGTGCTAAAAACTAGTGGCATCAGTTTCTTGTAAATTAAGGAACAAACTCTTAATGTCCTCTGTTGTCTGCTCATGCAGAAATCACACTTACAAAATTTCTCGGATGTGCTAGATTTTCACATACTCAGTGAAATGGATGCTGTTCCAATGTGTGTAGCTGACCTTTGATTCTCAGAATTAAAATTCTAAGTGTAGGAAGTATGGAAAACAGTGCATAGTACCAGTACCTGCTTGTGGGAAGAGCTGAGAAATAAAGATGTGATGGCAATTGCTTGGCTGTTTAACTGTCACCAATTTATTTTAGGCATAGTCTGAAAAGGTCTTGTATCAGTACATGTAGCTTTACACGTGATTGTGACTGGTTCCATGAGGAGGAAAATGTAGGTAGCTGACAACTGAAATCTTGTGCCATCACTTGCAGAGGGATGGCTATGGTAAATGTCCTGATGACATATATTATATAAGGTGTAATTAGGTGACAGATGGTGTCAAACTTCACTTGCACTTGTAGTTGGCATAGTTTTTTGAGGAGGGAACAGTAAGGACACACTGGTATTTTTGCACTTTATTTAGCCACTTCTATTCACAAACCCTCAGCTTTTGTACGTTTACTCATGCTGTTTGAATGCTATTACACTTTTGTTTTTAAAAAGCAAGTCCTCAGATGGACAGTTAAGATAGCCTTGATTCTGAGGAAGGCAGGTATTAGTGCTGTATAAATTTAGACTTCTTTTTTAATGTGTAAGTATACAGTGGTTATTGTATCTTGACAGGCCATCTATCACAGTGGCAGGATTGATATTTCTACAACCGTGAGTCCACTATTCTCCACATTTAAAACTTTCTATGATTACAAATATTGACAAGTACTGTTAGTATGCGAAGACATTTGTCTCTTTGGTTTATGTTAGTGATTGTATTGATGACTGACAAACATCTTCTGGTATCAGCAAAAATCTGTCACAAAGAGAACATTTTATTTCATTTTCCTGCAAGGATTGTAGTACAGTCTTTGAATTTTCTCAGTTAGAATAAAAAAAGACATTATTTTGGTATTTTCTGTTTTTTAATTCTATAAAATTATTGCTGTCCCAAGGTAATGCTTTTTGTCTCTACTAGTCACAATGAGAGTGCCCGTTGTTTGTAACCTTCTACTCTTGAATTTGCTTTTGCTCATTTATCTCATCAATAACTCTCCTTGGATCCTGTTGCTGATCTGTCGTATCAGCTCTAAATGACTTGGCAGAGTCCTGTGCAAAGGTAAATAGACTTCTGCGACTTTCACATGATGTGAAACTTGAGTTGGGCTTTAGCAACCTGTACATTTCAGGATCATATACAGATTTACATGGGCCTGTGTTGGGTATGTCAATTAAAAGGAGTTTAGAGAGATGAACAGTCTTTGAAAATACTTCCTTATAAACGATTCAGCTACTTTAGACATGAGTTAGTCTGGTTAGTCAACTTTGCTGGCTGACTGGTTTAGCATCTTACTTGTTAGTTTCCTTTATGTAATTCTTGTCCTAACAATATTGATAGTATGCTGCAAGGACAATGCTGGTTGGTCTCCATCTCCATTGTTAGAGAAGCTTTAAGTATTATTAAATTAAGGAATTGAGTTCTTGGCCTTTATGACAGTTTTCCTCTTCTTGGTCCACAAAGCCAATTTATCTTGAGGCATAAAATAAACAACCTAGTACTAATGTTATGAAGTGTCCATTTCTGCTTGTTTCAGCTGTTACTAAATATAAAAATTGATATGCTGGAACACTTACTCCTGAGTTGTCGTCTTTCTCCAAGCCTTGCATAATACAGTAAATCAATAATGCACTTTCTTGCCTACAGGTGCTGAACAGATCTGATCCTGTTTACTCTCTATCTAGTAATGAATTATCTATAATTCCTCTAAGACCGTACACTGTACAATTTATTCTCTGCTTCACGTTTTTTTCCCCTTGCTATCTCCTTGTGCTTAGTTACTTCTAGTTTTTCATCACCACATGTGCTTGGAATATTCTCTGCTGTGATACACAGCTTCTAACTTCACCTTGCAATTTCTTTTCAAATCACAGTTTTTCTGAGGTCTCATCTACTCCCACTTTCCTGTGTTGCTGCTTCTAATTTTCTTAAACAGTACTGGGTGAACTAATAAGCAGCATATCATTCCCATTGCAAGCAGTTAAATGTATATCTTCTCTCCTTGGTCTGAGGTTTGTGAATTCTGTTGAGCAAATTCTGTTCTTTAGACAGTATAAATGATAGACTCCACTGTACTTGAGCCACTTGGCTCATTCCTTCTGGAAAAGAATGCATGTATTGATAATGAGAGATCCTGGTTGGTATTTGTCAAACCTGTACTTGGAGAAAGGACTTTCCCTGTGAAGGACAAATAAAAGCATCTGCTTTTGGATTTCATGTTTATGTACTGGACATGCGGGTTACTGGTAACTAATTTGGAGGTGATAATGTGCATATTAGAAAACAAAATCTGGAGTTGTTTTACTTTCTTTCCAGAAGACTTGAATAGACTTTCAGAAATGCACTGAGCCAGGAGCAGCACTGAGCATTTCAGTCATGGGGGAAGTATAGTGAGCAGGATAGAGGTAAAAAGTGAACAAGCAGGAGTAGAATCATTTCCTACAGCCTTTTTTAGGATATGTTAGCACTTGGAAAAATATGCCATTCTTTCTTCAGATTTTCTTTTAAGAGTTAAGGTGGAGCTTTTACAGACTACTTCATTGCCACCTCTCACTGTCCCTGCTGTTGTTTATTACTACTGAAGCATACAGTCACTGAGTGTGTGGTCACTACAGAAACAAATAATTGAATGTTCAAATCCAGCTGCAGATATGCTTTTCAAAATGAAGAAACTTCTCTCCAGGTATTTTTGACTCTCATTCCATCTTCTAAACTTTTATAAGTATTTTATAAAATACAAATAAACACATTATCTGTAAGTGTTGATTTTTGAGGATTTTGTGTTAATGGCTGGATGATTCCAGGTCACTCTTGAAACAGTGTGTGGCACTGCTGCTACCAGAACAGAAGAGATTCAGTTGACATTTTATTTCTTCTAATTTATTACCACTTCTGCGAATATTAGAAGTCTGTAGCTGTTTCTGTATTCAGCTGTTCAGCTGTTTCAGCTGTGATCTTTTGCTGCTTATTGATGAAGATTTGGTAAGAGCAACATGTACTCCTGAACAACATTACTGTATTTTGTAGATAAAAGTTCCAAATTTTTCTACCTTCTAATCTCTTCCATGCATCTATGATCTGCTAAAAAAGAACAAAAAACAAACCTACTCAAAAAAAACCAAAAACAAATGAAAAGGCAGACACCAAAAAACCCAAACAAACCAAAAAGGTAGGCAGGTTCTTGATGATGTTCCATTTCTTCAGGCATGCTCTAAGTTCTGTCATCAGCCTGAACAGTGTAGCAGTCCTGTCTACATGTCTGCATCCAAGGCTCTCCCTGACTGCTTTGCGTTCTTCTTATAGATAAAGAAATGCTAGAGCAAAAATTTTTCTCTCAGACCTTCTTGGAGACATGAGTAACAAGAAGTGGTAGCAGAACAGAAGCAGGCACATGTGAATGCAAGATGGTGGTAGAAAAACCGCTACAACATTTACCTTTAGAAAGACCCTTTTTTATAGTTCCAGTTGCAGAATGCATATGCCCTTGCATGGCACACCTCCTTGAACCCACTGATGATACCTTTGCTTATGCTTTCAGTGTATTTGCAGGCTTGTCTTATATTTTGTTATATTTCTGAGATTATTGGAACAATTTAAGGAAGTTTAAAAAAACCCAAACCGACAAAAAAACCCCTTTTTAGAGTTGAGAGTAAGGCTTGGGAGCAAAGCACTCTGTCCAAGTAGTAATTTCTGTGGTAAATTTGCCATCGGCATGTAGACATGAACTTTCTTTTTTCCTTCTCCCTTGAAATTATCTGTCCTCAAGAGCTTTCTCAGGATGTTCACTTTTATAAGTGACTGCTAAAGAAGCAGGAAGCCCATGAATTAGAATAGTGAAATAGGATCTTTCTGGCAATTCCAATTGACCAGTACTCTTTTCAAATAACAAAAAAAAAATTTTGTCACTTGGAAAATATTTTACAGTTTAACTGCATTTGCAGCTTGTTCTATGATTAAATAAGAGAAGTGGAAACAGTTCATTTCTACATATCACCTCTATGGTACTTACTATTTCTGAGATGTGTGTTATGTATAAAACTTTGTAGACTGTAGATGCCACCTAAGCGTAGATGCCTCCCACTTCCTAAGACTATGGCTGAGATCCTCGGCTGACTTTCGGTGGGTCTTATCAACATGGGGAACGTGTGGAACAGAACAGAGCATGAATCTGAAATGAACTCTTACTACTTTCCCAGGCAGGCCATAGTGTGCCCTGAGCTCAGGTTCAGCTGGGCCAACTGCAGGTTGTGGCTGCATGCTGCCTGCCCTGTGCCCCTGAGGGAGATTGTTCACCTCTAATCTGTGTGTGGAACTGCTCGTGTGAGTGCTTCCTAATCTATTTCAGGCAAAACGAATCTGCTTAGCTGAGACTTTAAACTTGTAAGCTAACCTGGCGCATTCTGACTGAGGCGGATTAGTGATGCTTATGTGCGCAGGTACGCCAGGAGATCTGGTTGGATGCAGGGATAAGCAGGTTGGGTGTGGGAAGCTGAGCCTATGCCTCAGGAAGAGTGTATGCATGTATGTCTACACGCCTATTCTTTCTAGAAGTACCTTTAAATCCATTATTTTAATGTGTCAGGAAGTGTGCTTTGAAAGCAAAATAAATCTTGTGCAGAATAAGCATGCTGGGGTGCTTGCTGAGCACTTGTTATCTATTAGCTGCTAGTCCTTACCTATTTTAAACTTAATATATGACTGCTTTGTTGCAATTTTATCTAATTCAATGATCTAGAGTTTCCCTATGATGCTTGTTTTAGTTCTTGTACATCTCTAGGTATAAAAAGTTCAACTAATTCAGTTTCCACTGGAACTGTATGCACACAACTGCAATGGAAGAAGACCAACTGAATGATTTTTCAAAAATGTCTGTTAAAAAACTGCTGTTGCACTTCTGAAGTTGATATATTTTAAAAAAGTCCTGCTAAAAAATCTGCTGAAGTTTTCTTCCATTTTTCTCTGTTACATAACTAAGAGAATTTCTGTGCAAGCTCATAAAAATCTCATGCTTTTTTGAGGTTGGTAATGTGATCTCTATGAAGTCAACCATTTGTCACTGATGGATGGTGCCTGCATCTGAGCTGTTTGGTGTTTCCATGCTGGGGTATAGATGATGGAGCACTCATCATCCAATCTCTCTTCCTTCACCAGCGACAGAAAGACCTGGTAGTGCCCAGCCTGCTGTCCTGCTAGTGTGACATTTTCCAGATGTTAGAACTCATCAGAAAAAGTGTCTGGAATGTTTCAGTGTTTTGTAAATTTATCACCTGGGACTGAATAGACTTGGGATCAGACTTCAGGTTTCGACATCCTGTCCACTTGTAACAAATCCTTTAAAAGAGCTCCAAAGCTGTTGATTTCAGATTGTTTTTTCGGGTGAGCCCCAGAGCTGAGAGTGGCAGATGTTGCTCTCTGTGACAGTTTCAACTCCAAGCCACATGTGCAGCAGGCTTTCTGTGCTCTCTCCCCCCACTCTTGAGACTCAAAAATCGAGGAATGCAAGACTAATTGGGTGGTCTGTGAGAAGTGGCTTTGGGCCAGAAGTTCCAAGAAGAGCCACAATAAATTTACACTGATCAGTATTTTTAAAATTGTCAGTTCTTCAACAGAGAAGTGAACACTGAGCTCAGGAGCTGCTGCTGAGAACAGCCATGTTCCTGAAACAGTTGGTACCTTCGATGTCAAAGTAGTTGTTTAACATACTGAAAAAATACACCAGAAGTGCCTAAAAGAGCTTGGGAGTTTCAGGTCAGTGCCTACCCATGAAGATGAGATATCTTGGAAACACATACTTGATCTACTCACTGCAGATCTGTAGTCCCCATTGGTGCCATTACCCCTTGTTAACTGCAATACCTTTGAGGATGGCTGTGAGCTCTGTCGGAATGGATTTCAGTACATAAACCCTGCACTATTAAAAGTAGAGAATACATTCTTGCTAGGGTTTGATAAAAATCTATGAGGAATTCACCAGGAAATGAAAGGATTTCTTAGAGCCTGGTTTCTTTCCAGGATTCTTAGTGAAGAAAGAAAGAAAATTGGTGTGCTAGATATTTCCCAGGTGTCGAGATGATTGGAATGGAAATGTAAATACCTTAAAAAGTTCAGCTGTATTTTTTTGTACCGTTTTATACTTCATACCTAATCATTGCTTCAGTTAAACAAATAGCTGACTCCTATGTCTTAGTGACTAAAAAGTGACTTCAAACTTTGGACAGAATGGTACCATTTGTTAATCATCCATGCCTCTGAGAACATGGAGACCCGTGTATTTTGTATTACATTATCTTTTGTATAAGAAAAATTAAAATAGATACAGACGAGAAGGCTGTGAGGGATGACTTGAACTTCACATTGCCTGTACTATATTCTGTTTTCCTCAGTGGAGGATTGGACCTTTTGAAAAATTGAGCTATTTAGTGAGAGAGCCTTACAGTTACTAAAAGCCTTTTTGGGCTGCTGCAGTGAGAAAGTTACTGTAAGGTCCATTTTGCAGGCTTCAAGCTGTGTCATAGGACATAACCTAATCAGCCAGGTTTTCCAGTAAGAACAAATGCCCTGTTTTTGATGGTGCTGTTGCTATCAACAACCAATGTATTATTCAGAAAGTCATCCAATTTGGCATTCTATCAGTTGAAACAATTGGAGTGAAATGCAACTGTTTGCCGCTGGACTCTTCCACACATCACTCTTACACAGCAGTGATAAAACAACATTCTGAATTAGCTGGATAACGGCCTCAAAATTTGTATTAAATCAGTTATTGTATGAATTTTGTTTTTTAACAGCTTTTCTGGGTTAGAAAATAAACAGCCAACCCAACAATGTGCTTTGTGTTTTCACTGCATCCAGAGCTCTGTTCTTTCGTGTCAACAAGGTTTGACTTTTCTCTTGCCTATTGTATTGTGGGTTTTTGTGGTACTTGGGAGACAAACCATTTTGTCTCACAGATTGTACCATCTCAGCTGCTTTGGATTTCCGCCTGTTACCAGCAATCTAGCAAATTTCTCCTTCTGAATATCACTACTTCACTAGGACCTGAGCAACTTCGTCTACTTGCTTCCAAAATATGCTGGTCTCCAATACCTGTAAGGCAGCTGCATGGCATGGCAACTGACCTTTGTGAAACACAATACACCTGATGTAGCAGCAAGGGCAGACACCAGGTTTGGATGGGGAGTGGTGCAGTCTGTGTTTGATCAGTACAGCTGATGCTGTTTAGCACTGTCTGGGAAAGATAAAGACTGCTCTTCACCTGCAGGAACCTTGAAAAATCAGGAACCTAAATTAACCTACAGTAAAGGTGGATCAAACCAGTGACATGGGGAGCCGTTCCTCTTTGCAGCTGCTGTTGTGTGATGGGCTCATTGTTGGAAAGAAACTGTCCTAGCCCTGCATGCCTCTTTCACACAGGCATGAGAAAGGATGCCAACTCTGGCAGACTGGTGGTTTGGTGAGACTCCTGGCAGTAGTCAAGTTTAGATCCATAATGCTAGCAGTAGAGCATGCCTTGCTTTGACTGAAGAGTACAGCTTCAAGTTTATGGGTAGGTGTTTATTTTGTAGTGGTGTAAGATGTTAATTGGTCCCTAGTCATAACCCATCTCTGCTGAAAGGTGTAAGATCTGCTGTCCTTAACACAGTTCATATCTTTCATTCTTAAGCCAGTGCCAGCAACACCATATACATTAGAGGAAACTGGTGAGATAAAATTGATTTGAGTATTTTTTTCTGGAATGGGTTAGGGGGACTCAGTTACTGATTTTGGTGAAGCTGCACTGAAAACCTGTAACAGGCTAAGAGTAACAGCATCTTCAATTACATTAGTCACTGAAAAGAACCTCTGTAATCTGTTTTTCATCCATTCAAATTATGATCCCAATTTCTAATTTTAAGTTTGTTTATATTTGTCTGTGTCAGTATCTCTTTTATTTGGTAGTTCAGGTAAATAATTTATTTGTTAACTGTATATGTGGTCAGTGCTTTTCTGCACTGAACACAGCTCTCTTTACTGCTTGTCATCACATCACCTTTCCTACTAGGAAGGTGTTGTGGAGCAGAAATGGGGGATATTTGAGTTGATGGCTTTGTAGAATTGAAAAGAAAGTTTGAATGCCTGCCTGACATAAATATGGTAGGCCACCTTTCAGTCTTATCTACCTCTGGACATGCAAATACAAAGACTTACTTTCCTGTACCCAGAAACAGCTGGGAAAAAAGAAATCTATGTTTCTGTAGGTTGTTAGCAGATGCCCTGCTGCTGAATCATACTGCTTAATCAGTTAGTGAAATAAGATTCTCAGAAAGCCATTTTAAGGGCATTAAATCAATAACAATAATTGCAACCATTTCCATTTCTCCAGTGGAGCCTGCTAAGAGTCTGTTTGGGCCAGGGCCAGATTCTTTTAGACAGGCTGGGATATCATCTTCCTTTAAACCTGGCACTCACTCATGCTGTTTGTCAGCAAGTGCCTTGTTGTTCTGCAAGGTCAGACTTTAAATCTAGTGCCATAAAGCTTCTCTGTGACACAGAGAACATAACACTTAGGAACCAATGTGTGCTAGGCATTGTTCTGGAGATGTGAGGTTAATGAGAAGGCATTTACTGTTTTTTTTTAATACCATGTGGAGACTGTAATTGGTTTGGAATTTTTTTTCTTTTAAATTAGACACCAGAAAAAGGAATGTGTTCTGCTGTAGTATGGTAGTATGTGACCTTGTTTTACTTACGTCTTTCTACTGACGAAGCTGCTGAAAATGCAGACAAACCAGTGTATTAGCAGATTTCAGCAAGTCTGGTAAATGCTGCCTTTATGTTTCTCTTTGTATTTCTTGCTTTTATTAAAAGTAAAGAAGTGCAGATCAAAGGCTCTTCCTTATCAGATGTTGATGCAAACGTATTTAACACGTTCATTGACTAGCTCTGGAAGAAAGTCCATAACTTGGAGTTCACCTTTGAAAGTACAGCATTCAGAATGGAGACAGTATTGCTCAGCAGATACTGCAAAAATCTGATTTAATGTTCACTGTTGAACATTTTATAAGATATGAATTCGGACTGTGGACAGATAGGCTTTCTTCATAAATGTATCTACTGCTCCGTGTTCTTTTAGAGCAACCTCACAGGAATAAGGCTGAGCTGTGGTTTTCCCCACGAAAATGGTAAAATATCTTGTGTTGCTTGCATGAGCCATGTTTTCTTCCCCAATCTGACCCCAGCTACCTTTTCTTATATCAGAAATTTGGTTTATAACTGGTGAATAAAACACAAATAAGAATTGGTTTTGTCTCCAGTCTGCTTCAACAATACTGATAGAATTACTTTTTTTTTTTCCCTAGAACATAGGACTACCTGATAGCTGGATCAGAGAATGGATCAGATTGGAAAGGACCACAGTGGGTCATTTGGTCCAACCTCCCCGCTCAAGCGGGGCCATCCAAGAGCACATTGCACAGGATTGTGTCCAGACAGTTCTTGAATATCTCCGGTGAGGGAGACTCCACAACCTCTCTGGACCATCCATTCCAGTGCACAGCATCCTTTCCAGCACAGTAAAGAAGTTCTTCCTGACGTTCAGGTAGAACTTCCTGTGCATCAGTTTCTGCCCATTGCCTCTTGTCCTGTTCCTCAGCACTACTGAGCAGAGCCTGGCTCCATCTTCTTTTCACCCTCTCTTCAGATACTGACAGACATCTCAGTCATCTCATCTCAAGGCTGAACAGACTCTGATCCCTCAGCCTTTCCTCATAAGAGAGATGCTCCAGTTCCTTCACCATCTTTGTTCCCCTCCACTGGACCTATTCCGCAGGCTCCATGTCTCTCTTGTCCTGAGGAGCCCAGAACTGGACACAACACTCCAGGTGGCCTCACCAGGGCTGAGTAGAGGGGCATCTCCCTTCTCCTGCTGACAGTGCTCTTCCTAATGCACCCAGTATATTGTTGGCCTTGTTCCTCAGACTTTATTTAAAGAATGGGCAATTGAAAACAGGAAATAAAAATATTGGGCAGTAGCCTGGAATAAGCATTGTCCCTTGTGGATTTTGAGGTAAAATTTGTTGTTGATAACTTGGAAAGACTTGGGCATTTAATTCTTCTTCTCTTGTTTCTTGTCATCATCAGAATAATGTATAAAGTTGTAGAGTTAAAATCAAGGGATGGCTATTTAGTCTTTGTAGAATATTCCTAATTTTTACCATAACCTTATAATAATTTCTAGGAGGTTAGTCTGATGCAGAAGCCTGCAACTGAACTGAATAGTGAGATTGGATTTCTCATGGCATAATCTGCATTGCTTTTCCTTTACTTCATTAGTCATTATTAAGAGGCTTGAAAATACTGTTCTGTGCATTGAAGCTTCTTGGGAGTAAAGGGAATTGATTATTCTTGCTTATTAGAGGTGGTATAAGAGCTGCTTGAAAGAGGGATATTTACTTCAACTGTTTTTAATCACTCAGAGAAAAATGTTCTTTAATAGTAGTCACTGTTCTTGATTCTCACATTTCTCAGCTTTAACCCTGCTGTCATCTTCTTTTTAACCACTAGAATGCTCTTCATTGTAAAGGGTATAAATGTTCCCATCTGTTTGTGTGTTGTTGTTCCACATTAGAGAACTCTTTTCTCAAACAGCTCCGATGTAGGGGACAATTTGGTTCTTGGTGTTAATTTCCTACCCTTTCACCTGTTTCCGTATAACTAAATTAATTTTAAATTCAACTAAATTTAGCTGCTATTTGTTCTGAAGGCCTGTTAGCCCACTTCAGTTAAAGATGACCTTTCTTGGTCCGTCTTTTGTGCCCTCTGTTCTAAATGACTTTTTTTGGTTTTTTGATGTCTCTGCTCTTCTGTGTATCTGCTTGTTTGTGCTGCATTTCAGCAACATTTGAGTTGTAGTTTTAGTCCAAGAAATCACACTACCATTTTGCCAGAAGCTGACGCCAGCCATCTGGTAAAATTGCAACTCACTATTAGCAAAACCTATAATTTCAGGAAATGTACCCAAAATTACTTTTATGATTAGTGGACAGGAAAGAAACTGAGACAGAGAAGTTAGTTGGGTACTTCAGAAATCACTTTGAGGTTTGCAGGCAAATGTCTTAATGGCAGTGGTCTTGCTGCCAAATGCTGTTTTGCCTTCAGAATAGTTTGCATTAATAATGAGCAGCTCTGCTTGGAAGTTATTAATATATTGCTCTTACAATGCTGCTTCGCAAAGCAGCACCAGGTGAGGTAACAGTCTGTTTGAATGGATATGTAAAGTGGTTCAGCATACTGTACTGCTAAGGTTTTCCCACTGGAAATGCATCCCAGGGCCACATTCAGCGATGTTATGGATGCTGAAGAAAAATTTATGTTAAGGCTGTTTTGGCCATACAACACTAGCCTTTGTGTTAAGCCTAGTAGTTGTAAAGTAAGCCTGCACTGAAACCAGGCAGGGTTTAATCAGCACTTTGGTAGTATGTTTTGCCTCTGTGTCACTGTGGGAGCAGCAAAGAGGTGACAACAGCTCCCGTTTAGATATATTCTCAGGGAGAGGCAGGCAGCTCACCATTCCCTGGTAGCTGCACTTGTGCTGCATGTTCTGCAGTTGTTGAATGTATGTGTTAAACTAAGATGGAGTATATTTCTAATTTAAGACTTAAAGTGGTGATGAATTTACTATCTTCCTAGTGAGCTGCTACAGTGAGTAATTGTCCTCATAGTTAATTCCATTTGTATTTTTCTCATTTCAGCATTTAGTGATTGGATCTTGCTTCTTCTCTATTAAATAAAATCCTTGTTCATCTAGGCATTTGGGAAGAATGGAGTTGATTCTGCATAGTAATCACATTGCCTGTTCACATAAAATAAATGTTACTGAATGATAGTCCTGGACTTCATAATTGAGATTTCTGGTTCCATGTGCCGGTACCTACAGCTTAATGTGTGTTAACTCAGAAGAGTTTTTCCACAACACAGTAACACCAGCACAGCTTAACCTAAGTTCTCTACTAGAAAGCCAGACTAGCAGGGTCATCCTCATTGCTCCTCAGACTCTTTTCCTATGGATGAAAGGCTTTGAGCAGTATAAAACTATCCTAAGCTGTTGGTGGTGTGGGCAGCTGGGGAGGTCCGTGTATGCAGTGGTGTTGATGATGCTGTAAAACTAATCACAGTGACTCACAGGGAATATAGGTGGTCTGGTCTGGGGACAGAAAGGCATGTGAAAGTAGAACAGAATGCATAGTACTGTGGAGATGTAAGGCCAGCTCGAAAGGCCCTCACTCACAACTACCACAGACCCGCAAACTTCCTTTACTTACTTTTTGAAAAGAAGGTTGAATTCAAACCTAAAAATTATCCAAACCAGTTAAGTTTTAAGGAGTACTTAGTCTCCTTTTGTACTGTAAGAGGATTTGTGATCCTTTTTTGTAGAGAAATTCTTTATTACATGTGTATCTATCATGAAGAGTTGGGATGATTCTGTTGGTACATTTCTGGCCTTTGCTAAGTAGGTATACAACAGTGTCTTCAAATTTGAAAGGCGTATGAGAAACTGCCTGCCTAGTTTTCCAAACTGAGAATTCTTCAGCCCACATGCTTCTCAAGTAATGTAGCTAAAGATACTCTGTTTATGTTTTTGTAAGTATGATCTAATGTTTGCTATTGGCAAGAAACGCTGCCTTGTTAGTATGCACAGAAAGCACAGTTTACATGAGGCTGAAATATTAACTTGCTGTTCTAAATTCAGCAAACAACGATGCTTGTGCTATATCTGTAGCAGTAGTAGTGTAGGCTTCTTGTAGTAATCTAATTCATGGGGAAAACAATAAGCAGGTATTCATTAGTTATTCAAGGTAAGAATTTTTCATTTGGAGAGGTAAAAATTTTAGTACAAGAACCCAAATAATGGTACAGTTGTCAAAGTAGAAAGGTTAAGACAATTGAAAATTGTGTGCTTAGCTTTTATACCTCAGAGGTCCTTTCAATGGAAAAATAATCACTGCTTCATATTGAGTGGCAGCATGCAGGATTATATGGAGGACTTGCCTGTTTTGTTTTTAATAGTTGCTGGAAATCTTGGCGCCCTTTAAATAACTCAAGACTTTTTTTCAGCTTTTCTTTTTCTGAGGGAAAGGGGAGAGAAGCCTTTCATTAGTTCCACATGATAGTTAACTTGTCACATTTTACAGCTTAATCCTTCTTCTTTAAAGAGTTATTAGTGAAAAGACAAACCAGCCATCTTCTGCAGAACAGTCATTACTAATATAAATACTAAAAATAACATAATTGTTTAAATAAACACAGTAAGATTAGTCATAATACAGATCTCTTCCTACTGTGGATTGTTGCTTCCCATGATATCTTTCAAGGAATGCAAGTGATTTTATTCTAAAATATATCCATTCACTGTTCTTGGTGAAAACATAACAACTCTGAATCAAAATTAAGGAGTAACTTTTGGACTTCTATTGTTTTTCTTGACTTTCAGGGAGCTAAGAAGTATGAACAGTGTTCTTGGTAGAGTGACTTGAGCTCCCCACTTCTACAGTAACATTGTACTGGTGTGTTAATAACTTGTCAGTTGGGATATGGCTTTGAAGAAAAGGACTTTGAATTGTTTTGTTGGTTTTTTTTTTAATGCAGTTTTCTTATTACTGTGTGATGGAGGCTTTCAACAATTTTTTCATGGGTCACTTTCACATTTCCCTCTTATCTCCACCCCATCCTTGCCACAGCATTACACACTAATTCTCATTTTCTCATGTGTCAAATTTTAAGGTAAAAGCATAACTTCTGTAAGACATTATTCACTGGTTATTTGCTATGATATTCTTCCTTTTGAAACAAGGAAGATGCAAGCATGTTTTGAAACACTTCAAATACAAGAATTAAGATCATTAATTACTTACAAACAAAGGTTGCCAGGAAAAAAAATCCCCTAGTTTCTCTTTTCCTGTTATATGTTGATTGCTTTAATTTGGACATCAAGCCTCTATTAGTACATTTTATAGTGTGGTTCTTTGTGCTAGAGCATTAAAAACTGCTGCAACTTCAACCCAGATTATCCCCTCTTTTAGCCAGAGCAGCCCTTGTTTTGAGAATGAACAAAGAGGGAAGAAAAGGCCTTTGGTTTAAAGCATTAAGATTTGATGCTCCTCTTGCAATATATTGCAAAGAGAAATCTGTGGAATCCATATGAGCTCTAACACATTCAAGTTCTGTGTTTGTATGTGCCTGAGCCTTGTACGTGGTTGTATGATCATACATACTCTGTCATAATCTAAAGAATGTGACTGCTTGTAGCTCAGACTGTTTCTTCTAAACTCTTGCTCATGAAAGGTCTATTCATCTCTCTTATACCTCTGATATTTCCTTATCGAGCCACTTAGCCTAAATAGTGCTAAATATATGTAAAGTCTTGTAGGACTTGCTCATTTTCTAAACTGCTTTTTGTGTTCTTATTCTCTAGTGGGTTTTGTGTGCTATTTCGTATTTTATCCCATGTTAAATACTTTATGTATTTTTTGCCAGAAGAGGGTAGGATTACATGATAGGTCTTTCATGCCCAGAGTTAAAGCAAAATCTTCTTTTTAATGGTTTCTGTGTGTTTGTCCCCATAACTGATAGCAAGGGACGTGGCTCTGTCATGCTCTCACTACCCATGTATTATCAGATATTGCCTCTTTTAAATCCCTTTGTTTTCTGTGGGGAATGGATCGGAATGAAGCAAAGTGTCTGGGACTGTAAAGTAGCACTGGAGGCTAAAGGGGATTGAGAAATTGAGGCCTGGGATTAGAGAGGGAGCCGTTTTCAGAGGCAGTCCTGGGAGAAAAAAAGTAAATTGGACGGTGAAATAGGGAGAGAAGGGGTAAAGTCTGTTAAAATAGGATTGTGGGGTTAAAGAGAAGCAGGTGAACAGGAGGCAGAGACATCTTACAGTAGACCATGTGTAGTGGGAAACCTGGAAGTGTCTTTGTTCAGAAACATTCAGGAGGAGAGGTCAGGACACCAGGACTTGATGAAAACCTTCAGCAGGTAGGTGGAAAGTTGGGCCTGAATTTCAGTAGAGAGGGAGATAATTAAAACTGGCTGCAAAAGAAGATTAAATACAGCTGGACTTAATTAAATTTAAGCAGGAAACTTTAATTGTGGTATTTTTTAAATTTAATGAATACTAAATCTATTTTTTTGTGTGCTGTCAGATTTACATTTGACATAAGTAAGTAATTAGAGGAGCACTTTCATTTAGTGTTTGTTGCTTTGGCCACTTTGCACTGAATAAACTATATGGATTGATTGTTTAAGTATATTGAGATAGTGAAAAAGGAGCAGGATAATTTCCAATACAACAGAAACATTGCACATGCTGCTATTAAGTGTTGGCAGAGCTTTGCTGGGTAGGAGCAGAGAATCTTTTTAGCTGCTATTTTGTTCTGGAGTTTGGAGTTGTGAATAATGGAGTTGACTGAGAGATTTGAGGTGTGTATATGTTTGGAAAAAGTAATTTATCAGTCTTGGAAAAAGCATGTGTGCTTGTAGAATGAGATACATTGTTAATGATGTATTTTATTTTGAAGAAAAGCTACTGAAAGTTAGTATTACAGTCTTGCTCTAATCAACATATGTGCTGATGACATACAGAAGGTTTTTTATTTTCTTAATCTGTGCAATGTATCCAACACAGGTTTGTTATTTAGCTATTGTTCAAAATCTTTCCCATATACAAACTGTGTAGCCAGTAATTAGACCAATATATTAACTGTTTTCTTTAATACATCATGTACATGTCTTGCTTGTAGTGTTTTGCAACGTTAGCTATCATGGCCATACTCAAGTATGTGTTTTTCTTTGGTAAAACAGGGTTCACAGTCTCAGTGTTAACCGTGTTACTTATTTACACCTGCTTGATGCTGCATGTAAATCCCCTTTGTGTGCATGTTTTTTCAAACGGGCTTAGCAGGCCTTGGATGGCCTGGCTTGTTAGGTGTATTTGCACTTTGTGTGGTAGTTTGGGTTTGGATCAAGCACACCTTTTGAAGTCTAATTCCTGATTGTCCACACCTGCTCCCTGATAGAATGAGTTGAAGCACAGCTGTCCCAGAGCACCTTCTGGGTGAAACTAAAGCAGAAGGCGTGCTCCAGCTGTGAGGGTCATTTTAGGCTTGGGGTGTCCGAGCAGCTCAGGGAATAAGTCATTTCTCCTTCCCAGAGCCGCTCTCCTGTGGGTGCTGTGTCTCAGCTTTGCACATCTGCCCCTACAGCACTGCACTGCTTGCTCATGAGGACCAATACACCAGTGCTTGTCTTGGGCAGAGGTGCTTATTAAAGGTCTTATACTTTTCTTTCAGAAGGTAGATTTGGATATTGAAATGAAATCTTACGAGACCCTCAGCTTGGGTGGGATGTTCCTTTTTTGCTTTCTATTTACCTCAATTCAGTATTGCTCAATTAAATAACACAATAAAAAGCTCAGATATACTACAGTGTGAAGATTTAGTCAAATATCTACAGAATTTTTTGTGTTAGTCCAATTGTCTTTGTCCAGTAAGTCTGTAATCTCAAAAGATTTGTTCTAGGAGTATCCACCGCCCATAAACAATGTTGTGTCTGTAGCTATACTGTCTTTTCACAAAATGCTGTCACGATACTTAGGTTAGAATCCAAGTCAGTCTGATACATTAACTTTCAAGTTAATTCTTTAAAATCTTGTTACAATATGTTATATTTTGTTAAAAAACAAATTCTACCACTCCACAACCTCCGCCTCTCTACATCCACCTTGTTTCCTTTTTTCTTTACAGTTTCAAGTAATAAAAAAGGAGTAATAAAAACAAGCAGTACTGATAGAAATTTTATTTTCCCATACTTATGTGGGTTTATAGGTTAAAAACATTTAACGACTTTTGTATCTGTATTAGCAGGATAGAAATATTTCAGCAGTAAAGCAGGAAGTGAAGCAGTCATCCTCTCAGTACAGAATGCAACCTGTTGTGGCAGATAACCCTGAGCAGTTTTCCCTGCAATCCTCTAGTATTGCTTGGCATTTCTTGTTTTGAGCAACTGTTGCTCATATTTCTTTTTATAATCTATCTTCTGTGAAAATGTAATGGATAAAGTATTTCATATTCAATAGAGGTGGGGGCTGCACACACTCTTCAACAGAACTGTGGGATGCCTTCATCAGCTCTGAGTTTACTGTTGAATGAGTTTGGAGACTTCCATTTTCCTTAGGGGTCTCTTGCAATTTGTCTTCCCATACAGTGCAAGTGTTAAGAAACTTACCTGGGAATTGCCAAGTTAGAGTCATTGACCAAGTTTAATGAGTTTTGCATGTTTATGCAAAGTCCTACCACTGCACTGCAATGTTTTTGTGTCTGTCTGAAAAAAAATCTTTGTGGTCTGTGGCAGGTAGGAAAACAGCTTTCCTCAGTGGTTCTTCTGGTTTTTAGTTAATTTGAGTCATTTTGGTCTCTGACTGTATAAATGAAGGAGACACTGTACCAGCTGAAAACATACCATTTCAGTTCTCTGGAAGTTGATTTGTAAATACACTTCTTCCTGCAAAATATTAATCCTTTCTTATTCCTTATCTACCTTATATAAGGAAATTATTGTGTCTTGTGTATTAGACAGTAGTTAATTCTGAAAGCACTTACATAACAGAAGGCAGCTTTAATGTTTCAAATCTCTCAGATAATGTACATCCATCCGTTCTTTAGCAAATGTATCACCTCTCTGCATACTGATGATTTCTGATGTAGCACTGCTTGTAATTAAATTTTGATAATGTATTTTACAGGCTTCTTGAAAAAGCAAGTTGAGTTTATTCATGCAAATGCAGGGTAAAATGGAAACCACTAATGACTAAAGCTAATTTCATGAACTGATGGTCACTCAAAAATGTAGGAATAATTAAAAATATATAATAGTAGTAGTGTACATTTTTAATTGGCTGGAATTTTATTTGGGTATAATAACACTAACAACACTGATATTTTTGTCACTGAAACATTTAGCGGATTCTTGCATTTGATGACTTTACTGTTTCAAAGCCGACCTTTTAAGTTTGTTGCTTACAGATACAAATTGAAAGTATGTATTAAATTATTGAAACAAATGCAGCATTTGCAGTTTTATCAAGTACATACTAAACCAATAATTGCATATATAATGCTGCTGATACTGAAAAAATGCAATTAAACTTTTAAGCTACACTCATGGCTACTTAGAGAAACATTTGTGGTGGAAACTGGAATTGCTAGGTTGTGAAGACATAAACCTCTTCTTCAGCTTTTTTTTTTTCTTTTTTTTCCTACTGATTTTTACATTATTTAGTGCTTCAAATTTCCAAGTTGAGAAAATAAGATGTAGTATTGTTTTGTTCATAATGCCCAAACTATATAGCAAGCCTCATACGCAAGTTGTATTAACATCAGATTATATATGCAACCAAATTTGACTTTCGATGAAATGTTGTTATTAAATATCACTCCCACGTGCTAAGGTTTCTGAGCTTTGGGGAAAAATGTTAAGTAAAAACATTTCTCTTAGAGCGCACTCTTCATGGCATCTTTCTGAAGTGCTCCTTGCTGTACATAGAAAAATAATCACATTTGCTTTTGGTATCACTTGAATATAAAAACATTAGCTTCTGGTTTGGGTCATGTGCACCCAAGTGTCCTAAAGCTTTTTATCCATGGAAAAATCAAGAGTCAGCAGAAAGTCTGCTTCCTTCCATTGAATGTGTGGAGCTTAATTGTCTTTTAGTGTTAGCTTCTCATTCACTTATTGGAACTTAATGAATACTTTCTCTGAACACATATTTCAGTGATTGATCTCATAAGGTTTTATTTGGGGGGACTGTCACCTGGGTAGATACGTGGAAACTTGAGAACCTTGTCTTTGGGATGTAAGTAGTGTTTCCCTGAGGAAGAAGGGTGCAGAGAAGTGCAGAATCTCAACTACAAATCCTCCCCAGAGAAAGAGTTGAAAAACATCTGTAAATGTTTCTGTGGCTTTTATGGTACAACACACTGAAAACTACAGTAGAGCTATGGTTTCTGGTACTTTGTTCCATACTAACCAATGAGGTGAAGGTTTTTACAAATGTCGTGGAGCAAAGTCGGGGTTTATCTGTTCCATCATCCAAGGCCCTAGGTTTTTTGTTTTGAAAAAAAAAATTCAACTATAAGAGATAGATGATTTAAGAAAAAGGAGGGGGTGGGGGTTCAGAGATCATCGTCCTGTGCTCATGGAAATGTCCTTCACTGCTCCTACTCCGAGGAGACTCAGAAGTTGTGTTCCCTCCAGCATTTGTGGTGTTGTGCTTTCTGAATCTCTCTCACAGTGTGGCCTACTGAGTGTGTGATGTGGGCTGTGGGCCCCCAAGGACAGTGGCTCTATGGGTTAATTTCTCTCTGCACACGTTCTCACGTACTGCTTTCATAGCCTGTGAATCTGACTACTTGTTGAGTTGTGTCTGACTTCACCTACTCAACACATTGCTTGAATCTAGGGAAACCAGAGTCTGGATGTGCCAGCCTCAAAGGCTGTATAGCTGGAAATCTGATATCAAATTTAATAATGAATTAGTCTGTGTTACAGCCCTCTGTTCTTAAATATTGCTTGGATGCACATGGGTAGCTGAATGCCTGAATAATTTGGAAATGGCATAGTATTTTTCAGTTTCTATTAATATGTGCCTATTTTTGGCCTTTTTAAACATCTCAGAGACTCATTCAACAATTATTGTAGCTTCTTAGACTTTGGAGAACTTTATTGCTAACAGTGATTTGTTTTTCCAGGTGAGGTATATGCTGTTTCTGGGCCACACAGGCTGCCTAGTGATGCCTGCTTTTGACCACTGGGCACCTCTCTGGCCGACTTAAGACTTGGCAGTGATAAGGCTGTATTCTTTAATGGGTCTTCTCTTCTTTATTAATATAAAAGAGAATTAGAATAGCAAGAAATGAAGCTTTCAATTATATCTGATAATATGCTTCTCTTAAGGCGTAAGACCAATAGCAGTTTGTTTGTGAATAATATACAACATCTGTAATCAAATGAGAGGGAAAATAAATGCTATTTGAAATGATCCATGTCCAATTTTTTGCAAGTAATATTGCATACTTGTATCTTCTGTTAACATGGAATGTTAATGGTTCTTGTGGATTCCCTAGGAGGACAACTAGTTCTTCTGAATTTTGCAGAATCTAGTGCTTAAAGAGACCATGACCAGACTGTTTGACAGAAAGAGTAATTCTCTTGCTAGAAGGTTGCCCACAGTTTATTTGAGTCTTTCTAGTTGTGTGTCAAGTAGAAATTATTCCTTGTTTCCTGGAAGTTTTTAGTTGCCAGGAATACTACAGTGAAATAGGGGTTTACTGCTTTATCAAATAAAAGACTAACTTTTGTAATTTTCCACTTTTTTCTTATCTCCTTAGAATGTGAAAGCATTTGCATCTTCAGATAGCCTAGCCAAGGTCCAAGAAGTAGCAAGCTGGCTTTTGGAAATGAATCAGGAACTGCTCTCTGTGGGCAGCAAGAGGCGACGAACTGGTGGATCTCTTCGAGGTAATGCTTCCTCAAGCCAAGTAGATGAGGAGCAGATGAATCGGGTCGTAGAAGAGGAGGAGCAGCAGCAAAGACGACAACAAGAGGAGCAGCACATTGGGAGGAATGGGGAGATAGGAGGAGAAGAACCTGGATTTGATGACAGGCATGAGTCTCAGCAGGAACAGTTAGAAGAAAATAATAATAGACTTATTACAGTGGATGAAGATTCCACTTGTAACCAAGAGGAAGATGATGATGAACATGCTGGTGATCAAGAGGAGGAGGTGGAAGAGGAGGAGGAAATGGACCAGGACAGTGATGATTTTGATCAGTCTGATGACAGCAGTAGAGAAGATGAACATGCTAACAGTAATAGTGTCACAAATTCCAATAGCCTCATGGACTTGCCCGTTCACCAGTCATCACCATTCTACATGAAGACAAAGGTGAGAAGCTACATTTTTATGTGCTCTTAGTCCTCATTAACTTCGGATTTTGGAAAAGAATGGCATATTTAGCATAAAGTAAAATTTTACAATAAAGCAAATATTTTATTTCCTAAAGAGCTTATGGTGAAGAATATATGCAGTCCACAAAAACTATGCTGTTTTAGCTGTTAATATTCAAAATATTTGCATGCATTTGACATGAGCAGATACTGCTATATATTGTAAGGAATAGCATTCTGATGACCATGGTCAAAATACCAAGATGTTTCTTTATAAATATTTTTACATAAGACCCTCCTGGCAGTATTTATGATATTTTTCTTCTCCAAGTGGGCAAGAAGGGAAGGTAAGCAATTGTACATGTGTTGTGTTCTCAGACAAGATCTGATTTCGTTCAGGTGAAAACATTGTCATGAAAAAGTAGGGTGGAATATTATAGAAACATGAAGTTCTTTCTGCTGGCCTGCTGAGTTCCGTGACAAAATACAGGTTAAAAAAAGTGTGATAGCCAGTCATTCAGTTAGAAAGTCGTTATGTAATGTCTTATGTTATCCCGCTTGTGAGGACCTCAAACCTGTGTGCTGATCATTGCTTCAGATTTGCACTAAGAATCTGGAAATTAATCTTCATCTTTTTTTCTGCTTGTATCACCTAACATTTTAGATTAAAAAAAGTTATTGGGTTATTGGCTGCAGTGTACATTCATAGTTCACTGTATTTTCTAAATTCTTTGGAAAGGAGGAATTCTGTTAACTCTTAGGAGCAGCAAGATAGTGAAAGCAGTGATATTGACTAGTAAGAAAGAGGAGCAGGCCTTCTTCTGGAAGAATGTTGTTCCTAAGCCTATGTACTAATTTCTTTTTCTTACACATTAATTGTTAATAGAACACCTANTTTCTTTATAAATATTTTTACATAAGACCCTCCTGGCAGTATTTATGATATTTTTCTTCTCCAAGTGGGCAAGAAGGGAAGGTAAGCAATTGTACATGTGTTGTGTTCTCAGACAAGATCTGATTTCGTTCAGGTGAAAACATTGTCATGAAAAAGTAGGGTGGAATATTATAGAAACATGAAGTTCTTTCTGCTGGCCTGCTGAGTTCCGTGACAAAATACAGGTTAAAAAAAGTGTGATAGCCAGTCATTCAGTTAGAAAGTCGTTATGTAATGTCTTATGTTATCCCGCTTGTGAGGACCTCAAACCTGTGTGCTGATCATTGCTTCAGATTTGCACTAAGAATCTGGAATTAATCTTCATCTTTTTTTCTGCTTGTATCACCTAACATTTTAGATTAAAAAAAGTTGTTGGGTTATTGGCTGCAGTGTACATTCATAGTTCACTGTATTTTCTAAATTCTTTGGAAAGGAGGAATTCTGTTAACTCTTAGGAGCAGCAAGATAGTGAAAGCAGTGATATTGACTAGTAAGAAAGAGGAGCAGGCCTTCTTCTGGAAGAATGTTGTTCCTAAGCCTATGTACTAATTTCTTTTTCTTACACATTAATTGTTAATAGAACACCTAGCCTCCTCTCACCTTTCAAAAAACAAAACCTTTTAAATTTTACCTTAAAAAAATAGTTAAAAGCTGATGTAAAACAAAACAGAACCACAAAAACCAGTCAATTAACATAAGTTAACAGGTTGAGTGTGAGCATAAATGTATAGAGATGGATAATCAGTCTTGAAGATCCACCTGAACAAGGAAATAGGATGAACATTTGCTTCTGGAATCTGCAGGGATGCTTTTATTAATAACAATAATATGCAATTCACTTCCATGTTTAAAGTATCTCAGCTAACATCTTTGATTTTTGAAAACTTGTAATATTTTCACGTGAGTTTTTTATATAATTTTATATTTGTAGCTCTGCTCTTCAAGGTATGGAAGTATATGCTTTCTAATTTGGAGTGAAATACTGTCATATTTCATATAATTGAATTGGATTTTACAACTGAAATTCTTGGTTTTATTTCTATGCGTTAGTTTTCCTGG
>VZRQ01009567.1:25294-35879 GCA_013397975.1 Machaerirhynchus nigripectus
GTGAGCGGCGGGAGCATCCCGGTGGGACGCGGGAGGATCCCGGAGGATCGGCGCGGGGGGTTCCCGGTGGTGACCGGTGGGGTGAGATCCCAGCGGGGTCACCGGTGCGATGGACCCCGGGGGTGCCATCGTCCCCACGCCCCCGGTCCTACAGGTGTGACCTTGGGGAATGCGGGATGACTCCGGGATTGGGATGAGCCTGGATTGGGATGCGCCTGGGAGCGGGGTGCTCCCGGATGATGATAATCCTGGGATTAGGGTGCTCCTGGGATGGGGGTGGTCCCGTTACGGGGATTTTACTGGGATTAGGATGCTCCTGGGATCGGGACGGTTCTTTTTCGGGGATCCTACTGGATGAGGATGCTCCAGGCATGGAGACGCTCCTGGGATGGGGATGTTGCTGGAATAGGATCCTCCTGGGATGAGGCTGCTCCGGGGGTCGGGATAGGGGGGGTGGTCCTCGAATGAAGCTGGTCCCAGGATGGGGCAGCGACGATACTCCCGGGACAGGGATTGTCCTGGGATGAGGAAATCCCAGTCTGGGAACAGGGCTTTGGGGGCTGCCCCCCTTGCAGAGGGNGAGGATCCGGTGCTGCGGCACCGGGAAGTGACGGTGTGGAAATGGCCCCGAGGCTGCTCCTGCCGGGCCTCGGGGCCGGGGCCGGTGCATGAGCAAAACAAACCCCGCGGCACCGCAGCGCTGCGGGAGGGACGGAGCCCATCCCGGAGCGGGGGAGTTCCGGCCTGAAACCAGGCGCAGAATCCCTCTGGATTTGGGAAAGAAAGCAGCTCCGACCCCCTCCGGCTGCTCAACAGGGTTTCGTCCCGCAGGGATGGATTCCCGGCGCGGCACTTCGGGGTGTGCAGGCGCGGGAACGCCGTGGGCAGAGTGGGATCGGCTCGGGGGCTCCCNNNGGCAGAGTGGGATCGGCTCGCAGGCCCCCGGAGCCGGGACGGAGGGGATGCTGCCGCTCCTTGCTTTCAAAAAAGAGCCGGGAAAAGCGGGAAATGTCCGCGCTCAGCCGTGGGATCCAGGACGGAGCCCCTCGCTGTGGGCAGCCCCGGTGGCTGCGTGGCCTGGAAGGTGTCACCGGCGCGGTCAAGGTCGCGCGGAAGCCGGGAAGCTCGGCCGGGACTGCCGGAAAGGCAGCCAGGAGATGAAATCCCTGTTCCCAGAGGAAAACTCGGCTGCTTTGAGCACGAGGAGCCCCGTGGCTGCTGGAGGTGACACGTGGGGCCTTCCCTTCCACGTCCCAGCAGCAGCTCCTGCTGCTGAGGCTGCTTTGGGTTTGCTGCTGTGGGGTGCAGCCGCTGCTGCCCCAAAAACAGCTGGGGGGGAGAGGCAGGGCCGGGCACATCCGTGAGCTGGGAGGTGCTGGCACAGAATTCCCAGAGAAGCTGTGGCTGCCTCTGGATCCCTGGCAGTGCCCAAGGCCGGGTTGGACGGGGCTTGGAGCAGCCTGGGACGGTGGGAGGTGTCCCTGCCCGTGGCAGGGGGTGGCACTGGATGAGTTTTAAGGTCCCTTCCCACCCAAACCATCCCGTGATTCTCTGATTCCGTCATTCCGTGATTCCACGGGGCTGTGGAGCTCAGGCTTGGTGACTTGGGACATCCTGGCTTGGCCTGGCTTCCCACCCCCGGCCTTCCTCCGTCCCACCTGGGGCCCAGGGGCTCGGGAAGGGGTGGGAACGTGGGGCCAGAGCCTCGGCAGCTTCCCACGGCTGCGCCCCCCGCGGCAAACATTCCAGGGCTGGCGCATCCCGCCCGGAGCCGGAGCTCCGCAGCCTCGTCCAGCAGCGGCATCCGAGGCCAAACCCCATTGATTTTATCGAGCTGCCCGTGCCGCCCTCCCAGCACTCACCTTTAATGCAATTAATTACCTGCGTGGAATAAATCCTCCAGCTGGCAGAGCGCAGGGAAGAGCTGGGGCCGGCTGCTGCCTGCACTGGGCACTGTGCCACGGCCACCACGAGCCGGCCACTTCCCCCCTGCTGCCACAGTGGGTGGCATCTTCAATCAATCTTGAGTTTTCCTGCCCCCAAAACCCTCTCTGGAGCTGCTGGTGGGGCGGGTTCGAGCTGGTCCCTAATCCCCAAACCCACAGGATCCCGTGGGATGGGGAAGGATGGGAGTAAACTCTTCTTCCGTGCCGGCTGAAGATGGATTCGAGGCGGCACCCTGGAAACAACAGCCTGCCTCGTGTCACCTCCGTCCCCGAGCTCCGGCGGATCCGTGGCAGCTCTCCCTCCTCCAGCCCTGGCTCCAGCTCCTCTGCCGACAGCCAGGGCTCCGTTAGGGAAAGAAAGAGGGGGGGAAAAAATAATCTCTGGCAAGGAGCAAAGCTGGGGTGTGACAGCTCCGCTCGGGAATCCGTTGGTGGCGGGGATTTCTGCGGGAGTGACGGGATCCGTCCGAAACGCGGCGGGAGGAGGCTCCCGGCCTCTCGTGGCCGCCATCCCATCACGGCTCGGTGCCTTCCCACTTTCCCTGAGCCGAGGGTTTTCCCTGGGTCTCCGTTCTCCCCAAGGCTGGAGGTTGAAGCCTGACCTCAGTCCCATCTCCCCGTTCAGGGTTTTGGTCTTCACAACTCCCGAGCCCGAAAGCCGAGATCGGGGCCTGAGCTCTGCCCTGCTCCCAGGGCCTGATCCAAACCTCGCATCCATGGACAGAAAGCTCCTCCAGGGCTTTGTGCAGCTGGGGAGCCCCTCCTGAGGACGGGGAGGTGAGGGACAAGGGGAGGTCCCACCGCAGGAGCGGCGGGGTTGGGACAGCGGTGGCTGCAGGGGACAGGGTGGAGCTTTAACCTCCCAGTTCCTCCCAGCACATCAATCCCACTCAGCCGGTTTGGTTTTCTGGGAGATCCCTTGCTGGGAAGGGATGGATGTGGGGGTGGAGACCCCCGGATGGGATTCATCATCCCACCTACGGCCGTGCAGGGAGGATGAGAACTTCCCCTCAGCGAGGTCCCTGCTCCAAACCCTCGGGCTCGTTTGTATTTAATCCCTGGCACAAGCAGTCTCCCAGGAATGTTTTGGCGTGGAAAGGACGCTGCCAAGGTGAGCTCCAGGCTGGAGCTGCTGTCAGAGCGGAGCGGAGCAATCCCTGGAGCAGCCACATCCATCATTCCCCAGGGAACTGCTCTTCCCAAGCTCATGGGCTGCTGGAAAGGACCCCAGCGGGTCCCTGCTACCCCCAGGGACTCACAGCGTCCTTCCAGGCTGGATATTCCCGGGATCCATGGATGGAATCCTCGGCCTTCCCGGGATCCAAGGATGGGATGCGGGGTCCAAGGATGGAATGCTCGGCCTTCCCGGGATCCATGGATGGAATCCTTGGCCTTCCTGGGATCCGAGGATGGGATGCTCGGCCTTCCCAGGATCCAAGGATGGGATGCTCGGCCTTCCCAGGATCTGAGGNTCCTGGGATCCATGGATGGGATGCTCGGCCTTCCCGGGATCTGAGGGTGGGATGCTCGGCCTTCCCGGGATCCGCCCGGTGCATCCCAGCAGGGACAGGCTCGTGGGCGGTGGCTGCTCCGTGCCTCCGATCCCAGCCCTCCCAGATCCATCCCTCTGGATCCCCATCCCTGCTTCCCACCGAATCCCGGCTCTCAGCGTTCCCGCAGAGGTGACAGCCGTGGGAGAGGCCCTCCGCTGGTTGTTTCCCCAGGGGCACAGCTGGCACAGCTGGCACAGCTGGCGGCAGAGGTGTCCCCCTGCAGGTGCCACCTGGGATCTGGAGCTCGCAGGGATCTGCACGCTCTGGGCAGGGCCACACCTGGGCAGGGAATTCCGTGTCGTTCCCGAGAGCATTCCCATACCTGGGCAGGGAATTCTGTGTTATTCCCGAGAGCACTCCCACACCTGGGCAGTGCATTCCCTGCTATTCCCGAGATCATTCCTACATCTGGGCAGTGCATTCCCTGCTGTTCCCACACCTGGGCAGTGCATCCCGTTATTCCCAAGCACTCCCAGCCCGGCGTGCTGGTGGTGCCCTGCCCAGCATGACTCAGGTTTGTCACATGCCGGTGCTCTCGCGCCGTCCCCGCAGGAGCAGCGGGTGAGGGGGAGTGCTTTCCGTGCCTTTTTAGAACATCCACACGTTTTTTTCTTCTGAGTTTGTGGCAGCGGGAGGAGCGGCAGAGCAGGAGCTTGGGGTGCTGTGAGGGATGAGGCTGAGCTGGGCTGGTTGTCCCCCCTTGGGGACAGCTCTGAGCCTGTCCCCCAGCCCGGCTGGGGGGCACTGGGTGGTGGCGGGACCCTCTTGATGCTTCCAGAGGAGAACCGGGAGGACCGGAAACCCCACGGAGGATCTGCTGGGATCCTGCTGCTCTTCGGGGGCTGCGGCCTCGCCCCTGAGTCCCAAAATATGGGATGCCGAGGGGTGGGATGGGGTGGGAAGGGATGAGGCTTCCCCCCATGTTCCTGCCGTGCTCCGAAGAGCTGCAGAGCCTTGGCCGGAGCCTCCGGGCGGGCCGGGGATGTAAATAATTAATAATTAATAACCCCTAACAATCGAGCAGGATTTCGCAGCTTGGGGCCGCGCTGGAAGGTCGTGGCAACCAGATCCCCCGCTCGTGTGTCCGCCTGAAAGCCGAGGAAGGGCTTTGGGTGTCGGGGCAGGGCTGGGGAACCGTCCAGGGAGGGAGCTGGGAGGTCTCAGGCCGGGTGGCAGCGGCAGGAAAACCCCCCCGGAGAGCCTGGCACGGCCGAGCCGCGCCGGGCAAGGGCAGCACGGGGCGTTGCCAAAGAGCCCGGGACAAAACCCTCGTCCAAGTCCCGCTTTTCCTGCGGGATATCCCGGTTTGGGGCTAAAATGGGGTTTTTCCAGCTCCTCTCCGTGCGGTGGGACGTGGAGAAGGGGTTTTGGAGTCCGCAAAAGCGAGTCCCCACCGCCAAGCACCCACCACTGAAAAGGTCCGAAGAAATAAAGATATTTTTGGATTCCCCTCGGTGTTTTACAGCTGAGAAATTAATCTGTGCCCATTGCCTGGGTTATTGAGCAACGGCTGTTCCAAAATAGCCTCTGCTCCGAGCCACGCGCGGTCCCGTGCCAGGAAAATGCCTCTGCTCTGGGAAGCGCAGGAATATCCTGGGAAAACACAAGGAAGCGGAGCTCTCACAGCAGCAAAGGGCTTGTTCATGGCCGCCGCTCCGCAGACAAACCCCGGGCATTTCCGAGCTGTTGACCCCGTGCGTTCCAGCCCGGAGCAGCAGGACTGGGACCCCTCCTCGCTTCCCTCCTGTTTTCCACGCGGATCCCGTGCCTGCCGAGCCCGGGAAAGCCTCTTTCGGGGAATCTCGGGAAGGGCCTGAGGAGAGTTTGTGCGAAAAGGTGAATTCTGCTCAGGAGGAGCTGCTGGACCGAGGAGCCCTGAGGGGGCATCTGGCTCCCACCTCCGGGAAAATCTCCCCCTTCCTTTCCTGGCAGCTCCGCTCGGAGCTGGTTTTCCTCTCCCTCGGGGCAGGGAGTTGGTTGTTTCTCTTCACTCGGACCTCCCCGCAGCTCTGGCTGTGCCTCCGGGGGTCCGCGGTGCCCCCGATGGGAGGAACCCGGGGGTTTGGAGCTATCACCTCTCAAGTGCTGCCTCTGTTTCCATAGAGACCCCATAAATAGAAGGGAATTTCGGTCGTTATTTCCCCGAGAAGTGACTCGGCAGCACCGGAGAATTGTTGTGTATTTATTTCCTAGGAAAAGCCTGAAAGGATGGGGGTTTGCCTCAGGAACGGCTCGGGGAAGGATGAGAGGCTTTGCCTGCACAGTTTGGGGACACGGGATCCCACTGCTGATCCCACTGCTGATCCCATTGCTGATCCCATTGCTGATCCCATTGGTGATCCCACTGCTGATCCCACTGCTGATCCCATTGCTGATTCCTTGCCGATATTCCCGGGTGCGGTGAGAGTGATGGATCTGGACCTTGTGTGGGATTTTTAGGAGGAGGAGCCCGTTCTGTGCGGCCACGAGCTCCTCCTCTGTCTGTAGCTCCTGGAGGTCATGGCTGGAACATCACAGCTCTCCCAAAATCCGGGCTTTTTCCCGGGTGTCCTGCTGGGCTCTGAGGAGCTCCCGGTTCCCGCTGGTTTGGGAGCAGGAATAAACGGGAGCAGCAGCCCTGGGGACGGTCCCTGCTGCAGGGGAGCGGAGGTGGGGTGGCCCTGGACAGCAGCAGGGTCAGGACTGGCGTCCTCGCGGGGTGGTGGCTCCAAAACGGGGCCGGGATCGCGCCTTGTGACCCGCCGGGTCCTGCCAGAGCCTGCTCCAGGAGAGAGAGGGGATTTTTCCTTATCCCAAATCCTTGCTTTGCCGCCTGGAGCAGGGATCTGGGCGGGTGGGATGCGCTGAGCCCTCCGGAGGAGCTGGGAGTTGCTGCCCCCGATCCGCCCCGCACAGGGGATTGCGGAGGGCACGCGGCCAGGACCTCCCGGGATGCAAATCTGGGTGTTCCAGTGGAATCCTGGATTTCCAGCGGCTCGCAGGGAGCCCTGGCCGGGCTGACCCGGCCGTAATCGGCGGCAGGATCTGTTCCACCATCCATATTCATGACTTGGCGGCCGCCCCCGATTCCCGGGAGCCTCCCGTGTGTTTCCTGGGAATGTGAGAGCCGGCCCCTGGGAAAGGGGGAGCTGGGGGGGCCTTTAGGGGGGAGCGGCGTGTCCCCATCTCCTGCTGGAAAGCAGCGGCTGCCCAGTTTGGGCTGGATTTGGTGGCACGGGGCCACCAGCTGTGGTTTCACCCCCAGGAAGCGAGGCCGGCCATGGGAAGATCCCACAGGGAAAAGCCCCTTCCTGCAGCTCGTTCCAGTGAGCAGCTGGGGTGCCAGCCTGAGCCACCCCGAACCACCATCCACTGGTCATCAAATGGCCACTAATATTTAGTATTCCAGTATTTCCACTAATATTTTGTATTTCCAGGTAGCAATATTTAGTATTTCTAAGATTTCCAGTAATATTTTGTATTTACAAGTATTAATATTTAGCATTTCCAATATTTTCACTAATATTTTGTATTTCCAAGTACTAATATTTAATATTCCAATATTTCCATTAATATTTCATATTTCCAAGTACTAATATTTAATACTTCCAATGCAAATATTCCCATCTTACAATAAGTGCTGGCAGCAGGGCTTGTTCCTGTCCATGGATCCCTCTGGGCTGCTCCAGGAGTCCCCAGAGCCCTCCAGGNGGTAGCAATATTTAGTATTTCTAAGATTTCCAGTAATACTTTGTATTTACAAGTATTAATATTTAGCATTTCCAATATTTTCACTAATATTTTGTATTTCCAAGTACTAATATTTAATATTCCAATATTTCCATTAATATTTCATATTTCCAAGTACTAATATTTAATACTTCCAATGCAAATATTCCCATCTTACAATAAGTGCTGGCAGCAGGGCTTGTTCCTGTCCATGGATCCCTCTGGGNCAGGGGGTCCCCAGAGCTCTCTGGGCTGCTCCAGGGGGTCCCCAGAACCCTTCAGGGGGTCCCCAGAGCTCTCTGCGCTGCTCCAGGGGGTCCCCCGGGCTCTCCGGGCTGCTCCAGGGGGTCCCCAGAGCCCCTCTGGGCTGCTCCAGGGTGTCCCCAGAGCCCCTCTGGAAGCCGCAGCGGAGCTTTGCTTTGCGCTGGGGGCGAGCGTGGGCAGCGTCCACGGGGCGATGCCGGCTGACAGGAGCCCTTCCCTCCCTTCTCCCGCAGAAAATCCAGCAGCTCTCCGAGGGCTCCATGTTCGGCCACGGCCTGAAGCACCTCTTCCACAGCCGCCGGCGCTCGCGGGAGCGGGAGCAGCAGAGCTCGCAGGACTCGGGGCCGCCGCCGCCGCCCCCGCACGGCGCCTCGGACCACGAGTCCCCCGACGAGAAGGAGCGGTCCCCGGAGATGCACCGCGTGTCCTACGCCGTGTCCCTGCACGACCTCCCGGCCCGTCCCACCGCCTTCAACCGCGTGCTGCAGCAGATCCGCGCGCGGCCCTCCATCAAGCGCGGCACCAGCCTGCACGGCGGCGGCCGCCGTGCCAAGAGCGGCTCGCTGGAGCCCCAGAAGGGCAGCCCCCACCTCGGGCGCAAGGCCCCCCAGGACAGCGGCCTCACGGCCATCCTGCACCAGCACCAGGGCAGGCCCAGGTCGTCGTCCACCACGGACACGGCCATCCTGCTGGCCGAGAGCGGCGCCGTCTACCTGCTCACCGAGGACACCGAGGGGCTGGCGGATAAGGTAGGGGTGAGGGAGCTGGGTGGAGGGCGGGGTTTGTCCTGGAGGAAAGGTGGGTTTGGAGGGATTTTGTGGGATTTTATGGCTCCCTGAGAGGGGGTGAGGCCGGGGGAGGTCGGGCGGTGCTCGTACAGGACAACAGGACATCACCTCGGTCTGCACCTCGAGAGGTTTGGGTTGGACGTCAGGAGGAGTTTGTGCCTGGAAATGGTGATTAGACACCACAAGGGGCTGCCCAGGGAGGTTTGGGGCTGCCACTCCTGGAGGTGTCCAGGGAAGGCCTGGACGTGGCACTCAGTGCTCAGGGCGGGGATTGGGCACAGCTTGGACTCAATGATCCTGGAGGGATTTTCCAGCCTCAGTGATCCTGGGATTCTGTGGCTGCACCTGGGCTGGGGGCACGAGAACAGAGCGGGGAGCCAGGGCAGGACTGGCTGCACAGCACCCCAAAATCCCGCTGGGATGAGGTTGTCCCTCGGGGCAGGGCTGGCTGCACAGCACCCCAAAATCCCGCTGGGATGAGGTTGTCCCTCGGGGCAGTGCTGGTGGCACCAGACAGCGGTGGCAGCCCCTGGGAACCACTCAGGTTTGGAGCTGCTGGAATTGCCTCTTCTCTGGTGGGGAATTGAAGGCAGGGACAGCATTCCCAGAGTGGGATTTGAGGGAGAGAAAAGGGCCTGGCACCACTCTGTTCCCATGGGATGGGGGGATCCAAAGGCACCTCCGGGGTTCAGCCAGGTGGCTGCGATTTGGTCCCATCCCAAGTGATTCTGAGACCAGGCTGGCGGACAGGACGGTGTTTCCATCTAGTCTTTAGTGCCATTAATTATGCAGCAGCCCAATTAGCACGCGCTGCGTTCGAGGGACAGGCGGTGAGAGGTGCTCCGGGAGCCGGGGGGGTTCTCCCTGTTGGCTTCTCCCCTTGGCCTTGGGAGCCCAGCGGGGGTTCCAGGCCCTAAAGCTGCTCCCTGCAGCTCTCAGGGCTGTGAGGAGCCTTCTCTCCGTGTCTTTAACTCCCCTCCAAGTCCCAGCAGTGACCTGGGGAAGCTTGGGATGGGGAGATGGCCGGGCAGGCTCCGGCAGGGGCGCGGGAATCGTGTCCCAGGGGATGAAAACGTCGCTGCACCAGCAGCTTTCCAAGGAGCTGCCCAAAATCTCCTCTCCCCACCTCCCCGTGAGCAAATCGGGGCACCCCCAACCCTTCCCTGGCGCTCCCTGCTCCTCCCCTCCGGAATGTCCCACCCAGACCAAACGATGCAGCAGCACCACCTCGGTCGTTCGAGCATCCAAAATTCCAATTCACAGCCAAAATTCCTCCCTCGTGGCCTCCTCTGGGGCACGGCCCGTGGCACTGCCTTGCTGGGATCCCAATCCCGCTGGGGTTATGGCCAAAGCTTCGATCCCACCGGGACAGAAGCATCCGGAGGGAGGAAGGGCAGAGCCAGATCCGTGTCCGCTCCCGGAGCAGCACAGAAAGGGGATGAATAATTGACTGCATATGACACAACAAGGAATAAGGAGAGCCAACACCTCGGTGAGGCAGTGGAAAAAAGGACTTATTTAGAGAAACGCGAGCTGGGTGATATTCCCGTGCCGGATTATTTTTCCAGGAGCCCTCAGGAAGCCCCGAGCCTCCTGCCTGCAGCAAACCGGCTCCTTGTCCTCAGGGATGGCTGGGTGGGCTCCAGAGCAGGGGCTTGGCGTCATCCCTGCCCTGTCCCCAGGGATCTGGCACCTCCTCCCTGTTTCCCCCTCCCTCTGGAAGCCCCGCGGGATGCTCGGGGCTCCTGGGAAAGAGCCGTTTTCTCCCCCACACGCGGATTTCATGCTGAATTTTCCACCCTTTCCATGAGGAGCACGCGCTGGGTGGATCCCTCGTGGGCTCGCTCAGCCTCAGCAAGTGCTTTTTGAACAGCTATTGGGTTTTTTTCTTTCCCTTTTAATTTTTTTTTTTATTATTAATTAAGTTCCTGCAGTTCTCCCTTCTCCTGCACTGGTTCCTCACCCCGCAGACCCTGCCAGGGCCCGGCACACACAGCTCCTCCCCCCTGCACCCCCTAATTCCCCCCAGGAGCAGCCTGTGGTGACAGGGGACAGCCAGAGGGGCTCGAGGGGGTCAGTGGGACCGCGAACAGCCTGGGAATTTGCTACTGGGTGTTGGCCCGCGGGTTCCAACAGCCGGGAGCATCCCTGCATCCCAAACATCCGCTCTCCCGGGGGTCCCACGGAGCTCCCCGGGGCCGGGAGCATCCCAAACATCTGCTATCCCGGGGGTCACACGGAGCTCCCCGGGGCCGGGAGCATCCCAAACATCCGCTCTCCCGGGGGTCACACGGAGCTCCCCGGGGCCGGGAGCATCCCAAACATC
>VZRQ01009568.1:569-20967 GCA_013397975.1 Machaerirhynchus nigripectus
GAGCAGGATGAGGCGGGAGAGGCGGGACGGGCAGGATGCAGCCTCAGGGGTACAACAACCCCTCCCACAGGCTCCAAGTGCTTCCAGAGGCAGGCAGAACTGCTGGATCGGGCACAGCTGTTGGGAAGCAGAGGCACCTCCGTGCTGCCAAGGCCGGGCTGCTCCGGAGCATCCCAACATCCCAGCTGAGCCCAGCCCGTGCTGCTGCTGCCGGGCCCGGCTGTGCCCGGGGTTCATCGCTATGGAAATCACATTCCCCGTAGCTGCCTCCCAGGATAATCAGTATTAAAGGGAAACTATTTTCTAGTTCATTAGAGGAAAGCTGCGTCCCCGTGGCTGCTGCTGGCGGCACCTCCTTCCCCTCGGGGGGAACGAGCTCCGAGCACGGAGACATCCACACTCCAAACCTCACCGGGGGAAGGGGGCAGGGAAGGGCCCGCTCTCCAAGGGCTGCCCGTCCTCCTGCTCCTCTGCCATCCTCCAGGAGGGTTTGGGGGATTCCCTTGGATCATCCCTCACCCCACCGGCTCCTCACCCCATCCCCCCTTTCCTTGCTGGTAACCCCAGCTCTGAGCCCTTGTTCTGGTGTTATCCCTGGATTCTCTGCTGCTTGGGAGCCTCCCTGAGAGCCGGGCTCTCCTCATGCACTTTGGTGGCTCTGCCAGAGCCTTTTCCTCTCAGCAGGATGCTGGGAGGTTATCTCGGGGCTGGAACTATGCTCCCCACCTCCCAGACAAAAAGCAGGGTGTGGATTAGGCCTGATTCCCTTCCAGGGATCTCTCCAGGGATTTTTCACCCCATTTTTCCCTTGGGTTTTCCTTGGGTTTTCCTTGGCCACAACATCCTTGTGTTCATCTCATCAATTCCTTCCTTCCTTCCTTCCTTCCTTCCTTCCTTCCTTCCTTGGTGGCTCCCAGGAACCCATCCCTATGCAGGCATGAGGGGACTTCAGCCCAGCCCACGGACTTTGGAATTTCAGGATGATTTTCCACTTCCCTGTGACAACAGGGAGTGACTGGGGGAGGGAACTGCCAGCAAACCCCAGGAATTTTCACCATTTGGGGTTAAAGATGGATCCGAGGGGCCACTCCCAGACCAAATTCCATCAGAGGATGATGGAAGAGCCTCACCCGAGCCCAGGATGGATGGAGAATCCCAGCACAAGAGGATACCCAGCTGCCTCTGCCTTTGGGTGACCCCAGTGCCGGGATTGCCATGAAGAGGGACCACACTCCATGAAGGAGCTCCTGGGAGGCTGAATGAGGACCTTTTCCCTAAAATCTGGAGTGCTGGAGATCCCATCAGGAGAGGGCAGGCTGGGCTTTCCCTGGGTGGGGCCAGGGCAGTCACTGCCAAGGGGATAGGGCCGAATTCCCTAAGGGATATTGCGCCAGCTCCAAGAGCACAATCCCAGCTCATCCCAGCACTTGGGGACACAGCTGGGCTTTGTGGGATCTGGGAAGCAGCCACGGTGTCCCGACCCCGCAGCCGCACCCCAGCCCTCTGCCATCCACCCGCACAGCCGCAGGATTCCACAGCTCCCGCTGGCACAGCTCCGTGCCAGGCATCCTGCACCGCGGGCAGCATCCCTCCCGGAGCTGCCAGCCCCGCATCCTCCATGGAGCCAGGCCTGGACGTGGAAAAGATTCCCAGTTCATCACCAGCAGAGAGGGCAGGGACAGGAGGACACGGATTCAGAATTAGGAGTGGCTTTTTTGGGAATGGTTTCACTGCATATCCATTAGGAACAAGCAAGGCAAAGATACGGACAAACTGAAGGCGTGGAGGGATTTGGAGTCCTCCTGGTGGCATCCCAGTGGGAAGAGGCAAGGAAAAACCTGGGCATGGAGCAGGAAAAGGATGGATGTGTGTGGTGTGGCACCCCCTGCGTGCACCGGGAACGGCTGCAGAGCAAGGAAGGGATCGTGGAGCTGTTGTGGAGCCCCCTCAGGATAAAAGGGAGACTGGAGAGAGCTGGAATGAACATCCCAGCAAAAAAACCCCCCAGTTCTGTGGGAAGAAGCACAAAACCCCCATCCCTGGTCGCTCCTTCCCAGCCACTCCAAGCATGGAAAGGCTCCGGCCGGGGCCAGGATGAGCTCCAGTCCTGCAGGGGCTGCCAGGCTCGGCCTTTCCCGGCTTCCTCCTCTCTGGCTCGTGGCTGTGGCCAGGGATTGCTTGGCAAAGAGGCCAGGCCTGGCGGATGATCCCATAATCAGCGGGATAAGCCGAGCCCAAAGCCCCGCTCCCACCTCGCCTCGTAATTGCTTTTGTTCCCGGCCCGCCGGGGCAGAGCCGGGCCTGGTGCTCCGGTGCCCTTTTTAAGGATTCAGCCTGAATTTCCAGCCAGGCTGTGCAGATGAGGATGAGCTCGGATGAAGCGTTCATCCCTCCTCCCTGGAACCAGCTGGGATCGCTCCGCGGGCGCCAGGAGAAGCTTGGAGAGCATCCCGGTGAGCGGCAGCCGGGCTGCCTCTGCTCTTGGGGAGAAAACTCCGCTGTCAATCAAAGGGAAGCTTTTTTCCAGCTGTTCCCGTCCTCAGACAGAGCCCAGAGCTGTTTTGGGATGTGTGATCTCGGGAAGGGGTGGGGGTGTGGAAGGATGGCACAAACCTGCTGCAGTCTGAGCCCCCGGACGGAGCTGGAGCGGCGCTGGTGAGGCCGTGGGGCTGTGACAGAGCCACCCCTGACCTGCCCCGGGCGCTGCCACAGCGAGAGAAATGCCCTGGTCCAGGTGGGTGCTCAGCCCTGCCCGGCTTGTGGGCCAGGCCTGACAAATCCCAGGATCACTGAGGCTGGAAAAGCCCTCCCAGCCCATCGAGGCCAAGCTGTGCCCCATCCCCACCTTGTCCCCAGCCCAGAGCCCTGAGTGCCACCTCCAGCCCTTCCTGGGACACCTCCAGGAATGGGCACTCCAAACCTCCCTGGGCAGCCCCTGCCAAGGCCTGAGCACCCTTTCCATGGGGAAATTCCTGCTGATGTCCAGCCTGAGCCTCCCCTGGCCCAGCCTGAGGCTGTTCCCTCTCCTCCTGTCCCTGTTCCCTGGGAGCAGAGCCCGACCCCCCCGGCTGCCCCCTCCTGTCAGGGAGTTGTGCAGAGCCACAAGGGCCCCCCTGAGCCTCCTTTTCTCCAGGCTGAGCCCCTTTCCCAGCTCCCTCAGCCGCTCCTGGGGCTCCAGCCCCTTCCCAGCTCCGTTCCCTGCCCTGGACACGCTCCAGCCCCTCCAGGGCTCTCTGGCCATGAGGGCCCAGAACTGGACACAGCCTCGAGGTCCCTCAGCAGGGCCAGCACAGGGGACAAGCACTAAACGGGTCCAGAAGGAACTTGGAAGATGGGAAGAAAGAGCAGCCTGAGACCCTCTCAGCAGGCAGAGCTGAAATCCCCTGGAAGTTGGGATGAACAGCTGGAGAAGATGGAAAACAGGGGCCAAAAGCAGCTCAGAAGCAGCTTCTGCACTGACAATAGCGGGGCTTGAAGCACTTGAGGGCTGAACACTCCTTGGGAAGAGGGGACTAATTCGGAAGTCCTGCCGAAGGAAAGTGAGGAGTGCTCCACTCCACACCCAAATGCTGCTCCTGAGGGGGAGCTGCCAACGGCAGCACACGGAGGAGGTGAATCCAGCGCGGAATTTGCAGCTCATCAAGGGCTGAAGAGGCAATTTCATAATTAGGGGGAGAGCCGTGGATCTGATTGTGATCCGGAACAGAAATTTGGGCCGGAAGGCCCTCGGTGAACCCTCTCCACAGCAATTATCCGCTGCTAGTCCACAGAAACCACTCCGGCTGCTCCCAAGGTTACGGAGGGCTGGCATGGCTTTGGCACGGCGGGCGTGGCAGAGAATTCCGAGTGGCACAGGAGGGATGGGGAGGCAGGAAAAACCCCAGGCGGGGATGAACGGGGCAGGAATGCAGAGAAGGGACAATCCCCTGGCTTGGCCGGTGCCTCCTGGAGAGGGGAGGGGCTGGAAGGCCAGGAATTGCCAGGAATCACCAGGAATCACCAGGAATCACCAGGAATTGCCAAGAGAGAAGGACAGCACTGCTGAGGGGGATGAGAACACCTGGGTGAAAGCACGGAGGGGATAAATGGGTGTGTGCTGGATGAGATGTTCACAAAGGACGGTGCCGGGCTGAAGGAGCTCTCCAGCCCACCCAAACCTCGCTCTGCTGGCGCTGTCTCCATGCAGGATTGTCCTCTGGATCCCAAACCGTTCCCTGGGAACGGGAGAGGCTGCTGTGCCCTTGAGTGACGGCTGCCCAGCCATCTCCAGCACAGCTTAATTTGATAAGAACCCTGAGCCACGTTAAACACTTCAATCATGGCACCTCTTAATCATCTCCTCGGCGAACAAAATAATCCCACTTTGCTTAATCTCTCCTCCCGTGGAAATCCTGTCACTCCTTCATTGTCTAAATGACTTTACAGGGCTCTGTCTCCCACACAAAAATATCCGACTTCCCAGGAATCCACAGAAACAGGACGCTGCTCCCGGTGGGGTCCGAGCAGCTCCGTGTGGCACCTCGGGGGCACCTTGTGAGGGGACAGCACCTTCCCTGCACTCATGGATTGAATCATGGAATCACCTGGAGCCAGTGGTCTGCATGAGGCCCTCAGTGATGCTCACGCTGGGATGCGTCTCCTGCATCCTCAGCATCCCAGGAATGTGGGATGGGTATGGTTGGGAATAATTTGGGAAGCTGGTTTGGTTTTGGGGGTTGGTTTTGGGGTTTTTGTGGTGCTGGGCCTGCAGAGCAGAGGGAGCTGAGGGCGGGGGAGTGGCAGTGGCAGGATGGGACATCGATGCTGGACAGAGGGACAGGACTCCAGGGGTGCTGCAGATTCCCATAAAACCTCATTTCCATGGAGATCTTCCCACGAGGGGCCAGAAAATCCAGTTCCTTCCTTGTCTGACCCAGGAATTGCCCTGCACAGCCAGTGCTGGCACTTGGATTCCTGAGGCAGAAGATTCCAAATCAAGGACTGTCAGGATGTCCTGGCTGCATTCCCATTTTTTCTCTGCAGCTGTGACAGAAAATAATGGAATTATAAATTAAAAACAAATCAATATGAGATTTTTCCTCATCTGCTTTGTCACCAGGATGCAGGATTGGAGGAGGAGCAGCAAACACCTCCCCAGGAATCCATGGGAGCTCACCCAGGTGTTGTTCCCTCACAACCCGGACAAGGATTTTGCCTGGAGAAGGGATAGAGGCGAATCCACCCGCGGGAAATCTGTAACTGCGAGCCTGTACCGGCTCTGCAGAACTGAAATCTTTGTTTTTTAGGGATTTAAAAGGTGCTAGGAATGGTGTTGGCTGCTCCACTCCCACACAAGCAACACGCAGGGAAAGGCGGCTGCTGCTTTTTTGTTGGATCCAGTCTCACAATTCCTTGTGCCGAAAGGAAACAAACGCGACGTGTCCGGATTTCAGGAATCACTGGAGGAAAAGCAGCCGCTGTTTGGGTGGGAAATGCTGTCTCCAGGTTGGGATGGAGCAGCTGATGTCCCCCATCCCAACCCTGTGTCCCTGGTGTGGCGTTGTCACTCTCAGCCAGGTTTTCGTGCCGCCACCAAGGCCGAGCTCGAGCTCCAGTAATGAATGGGTGCTTTTCAGTGGAGTTCATTGATTTGGGAGAGATGGAATTTCATAGCCCTGATGGATGTCTGGAACAGCCAGAGGCACTGCAGGCTGCCCGGGGAGGCTGTGATTCCGTGCAGATTTATTTTCCTGACACTCCGGAGTGGGAGCGGACGGTGCGCCCCAGCTCCCATCACACCCCCGGCCTCACACATCCCATTCCAGAGGCAGGAAGGGAAAACACACCCGTTTTCCTTATTAAACATGAGTGGATGCAGAGCTGGGTTCTTTAGGGGGGTGAAGGATGGGTGTCCCTGGGTACCACCACCGTGGCTGGTGTGTTTCCACTCCTCAGCCAAGGGGTTCTCCAGCAAAGGGGAATCCAATCGAAGCATCACACAATTAATTATCACAAATTGTGTGAATTATACATAATCACAAATTATGGCTTGATCCTGATGGTGATGGGGTTACACACGACTGGTGGGTTGGTCCGACCACTGAAGGGGTGGTCAGACCATTGAAGGGGTGGTCAGACCATGGATGAGGTGATCAGACCACTGGGGGTGTTGTCAGACCAGTGAGGGGATTGTCACACCACTGGTGGGGTTATCAGACCACTGATGGGTTGGGCAGACCATGGATGGGTTGGTCAGACCATGGATGTGGTGGTCAGACCATTGGTGGGGTGGTCAGTCCCCTGGTGGGGTGGTCAGACCATGGATGGGGTGGTCAGACAATGGATGGGGTGGTCAGACCATGGATGTGGTGGTCAGACCATTGGTGGGGTGGTCAGTCCCCTGGTGGGGTGGTCACCTCTGATGGGGTCATCAGACACCAGGACAACCCCAAGCGAAGCGTGGAGGATCCAGGGGTGAGTCAGGCCGGGGCAGAGGGGTCCTGGCAGGTTCTCAGCAGCAGGAGGAGGATTCTGCCCAGTGTCCTGCTGGGCCACCACTGCTGTGGCCACACGGACCGAGGGTCACCCCTGGGCAGTGGCCGGCGCAGGGACTGAAGCGAAGGCACCACGTCCTCCCTCTGCGCTCTCCCTTATTTATTTTTCTGCTTGGAAATGAATATTTGATAACTTTGCCGGGATCGAGGCCTGTGTTTGGGGCCCTGATGATTTATTTATCCACCCATTTATTCTGCTGCAGCGCTGCTGCAGGGGACGGAGGTGTCCTGAGGCACCAGCACGGGCACAGATGTCCCACGTGGGGACTTCCAGGGCATCCCCGAGCTCCCTCTGCTCTCTGAGGGGACAAGAAAAGCAGCTGCAAACAGCTGGGCAAGGCCTGATGGGGCAGTTGCTGGAGAAGATGCTCTGAATCTCCAGTCGAGGAGTGAAAGGGAACAGACAGAGAGAAATTGTGTAAGAATTAGTGGGAAGTGGGAGGAAAACGATGCTAATTTGCCACAGAGATGGGACACGCCGGAGACAAGTGGCCTGTGCTCCCTGAGGGTCACCTCCTGTAGTCTGGGTGACCGACAGCCCCTGGATTTGGAAAGCTGCTGGGATTCACTGCCTGTGGGACACCTGGAGAGGCTGAGCCCCCAGGAATGATCCCAGCTGTGGGCTCTCCTCAGAGCCTGAGGAGGCTCATCCGTGTGCACAGCCCACTCCAGGACAGGGAGAATCCTCCCAGGACAGGGAGAATCCACCCAGGACATGGAGAAGCCTCCAGGACAGGAAGAAGCCCTCCAGGACACGGAAAAGCCTTCCAGGACATGGAGAAGCCTCCCAGGATGGGGAGAAGCCCTCAAGGACATGGAGAAGCCTCCAGGACCTGGAAAAGCCTCTCAGGACAGGGAGAAGCCTCCAGGACCTGGAAAAGCCTCCCAGGACAGGGAGAAGCCTCCAGGACATGGAAAAGCCTCCCAGGACAGGGAGAAGCCTCCAGGACCTGGAAAAGACTCTCAGGACAGGGAGAAGCCTCCAAGATATGTAGAAGCCTCCAAGATATGTAGAAGCCTCCAGGACATGGAGAAGCCTCCAGGACAGGGAGAAGCCTCCAGGACAGGGAGAAGCCTCCAGGACAGACAGGGATCCCCTGCCCGGAGCACAGCGAGCAGGAGAGGGAAGGTGGCTGGAGGTGGCTCTGATCACGCGCCCTGGAGGGAAGCGATTTCTCCCCAATTTGCACCTTTTGTTCGCCCGCTGAATACCCCCTGATTTCTCTGGAGCGGGAACGCGCTCGGGCTGAACGCGTCACAGCCTCCCCCGGCGCAGCTCTTTGCTATTCACGGCCTCTCATCCCGCTCCTCGGGAGCCTTTCCCGGTGATTGGAGCGGGAGGGATGAGCCGTGCATGCCAAGCAGCAGGGACCACACGGGGAGCCCGGATCCTGACCTGCCATCCTCGCTGGAGAGGCAGATGAGCCGCTGGGGATGCCAAACCTCTCCTCGCCATCCTCGTGCTTCTCGGGATGCTGCGCCTGGCAGCCCGAAAACCGAGGTGGTGTCGTGAGGAGCGGCTCGGAGCTGGGCTGCAGGTCCACTTTGGGGCTTGGGTTGGGGTGGGCAAGGGGGTTTTAGAGGCAGAGAGTTCTGGAGTCATGGAATGCTTTGGGTTGGATGCGAGCTTCAAGATTCCACTGTTCCTGGCTGCTCCAAGCCCCGTCCAGCTTTTCCTTGGACACTTCCAGGAAGCCACAGCTTCTCTGGGCGCCCTGTGCCAGGGCCTCCCCACCCTCCGAGGGAACCATGCCTTCCCAAAATCCCATCTAAACCTGTTCCCTTTCAGATTAAAGCCATTCCCCCTGCCCATGCCCTCGGAAAAGCTCCCTCTCCACCTTTCCAGCAGCAGCAGGGCCAGTGTGGAAAATGCTGCTCTCTGGTAGGGGACGGACAGGGACACGCCTGATTCCTTGGAATTAATGATAAAGAAGTGTGCTAGGAGGGAAACAGCCCTGCCTGGGAGCCAGAGTGCCTTTGTGTGGGACAGCATTCCTGCAGGAAGTGCCTCTGGAATGCCGTAATTACCCCGCTGTAACTTCTCGCCCCTCATTACTTGGGCTCTGTGATCTCTTGGGGTTTTGTCACAGCAGCGCCTGAAAGGAGATTTAGGGAGGCTCTTTCAGCAGCTCTGGGCAGCAGCAGATTCCCATTGTCCTCAATTGGACACATCCCCGGGAAGGAGGGATTCATCCTTCCCAAACGTGCAGTGTTTCCCCTCGGAATACAGAGCAGGCTCCTGACCTTGCGCAGTCAAAGGGATTTATGATTAATGGCACCTCCAGTAACAAACCTGGCGTTGTGGATGGGATATTTCGGGTGTCTCGTGCCCTCACTGCGGAATAATGCAGAGACTTCAAAGTTCCTGCGGCATAAACTCCCGAAAATCGGGCTGGAATTGAAGTCAGGAATGGAATGAAATAAGTAATGGTCATTTTCTTTAGCTGCTCTTCATTACTGAGGTTTTTCTCTTTGTCTGACACTGTTTTTATGGGGCCATATCCACGAAAAGCTGCGCTTCCAGGGAAATGAGGGATGTTGACGTTGTTAAGGGGCTGTGGGAAGTGAAGCTGCTTTGGCAAAATGCTCTGTTCAACAGGTATGGCTCAAACGGGAGAGCCAGCAGAATTCCCAGGATTTCACGGGCTTGGAGAGGCTCCTGGGCAGGGAAAACAACTGCTTTGGAGTGGTGGTACTGCCCTGCTCCTGGGAATGTTGATAAATCCAACACCCGAGGCTGCCCAGGGGAAGGACAGAGTCTCCTCACGAGCAAAAATAACCTCAGAGGTTGTTAAGTTGTGGAACAATTGCACAACCAGAGACTAAATAACCAATTAATTCCATTTCAATGGAGTGTTTTAATTGATTACGGCACGGTGGGGCTGCAGTTGGGGAGTGTTTGGGTGACAACAACACATGGCCTTCGTATTTTTAATTGGAATTATACCTGGAATGCACCCTCAGCTCTGACCCTCCCCGGGCACGTTTCTCTGTGATGTTCCTTTTTCCTCAGAGAAAGATTCTCCCGATGCTCAGTGTCCTCATCATCGTCCCTGCAGCTGGAATGGTTCCAGGGAAGGTGATTTTCCGGAGGAGGGGCAGGAGGAGGCCAGGAGAGCACATCCCCACTGCCTCAGTGCGTGAGAACCAAACATTTGGGGCACATTCAGGTTTAGGTTTCGGGGGAAAATGAGAATTGTTTGGTCGCGTGTTGTTGTCATCAGCTGTTAGAACAGAGAGGAAAATCAGAGTATCAGGAGTCAAAACACCCCAGCAGCAAAGCTCTGCTCAGGTTTTGGAGCTCAGGGTCATTCCCTGTGGGAGAGGAAGGGGCTGCTTAAAATTGGGAATGATTTCCCTCACATGGGGTCTCTCATGCCCTCACAACTTCCAGGCTGTGCAATTCCATGTAGGAAAGGAAGGATTTGGTTTAAAATGGGAATCATCTCCCTCATGTGGGGTCTCTCATGCCCTCACAACTTCCAGGCTGTGTCATTCCCTGCTGTCCCCTCAGCCCCTGTGTGACACAGGTGACATTCCGGGTGCTGGCTGTGAGATCCCTTCCTGCCTCGCGGCTCCTTGGGATGGGGCAGGTGCTGCTTTTTGGGGATATCCCTGACGTGCTAAAAGCGGTGCTGATTCGTGTGTCCGTCCTGTGCCACCTCTGGGAGTCACTGGGCATTGGATTTATTCCTCAGATCTGATTTATTCCTTGCCTTTTACCCGGGAATTCGATGGCTCCAGTCCCTGCCTTGATTTTCAGGGAATTCCCAGAGCCACATATTGGTTTGTGTGGGAAGGGACCTTAAAGCCCATCCCACCCCTGCCATGGGCAGGGACACCTCCCACTATCCCAGGTTGCTCCAGCCTGGCCTTGGACACTTCCAGGGATGGGGCATTTCCTGCTTTTCCTTCTTCAGTGGCTTCACCCAGCCCTTGTTTTAATCCCCTCTCATCCCAGGCTGGGCTTTTATTCCAGTGAAAACCATGGAGATGTCCTGATGGACCTGCTCATCCAGGGCCATCCCACCTGACATTCCCATGTTCCTCTTCTGCCGTTCCCCGCACACCCCAGAATTCCCACTCAGTCGCCAGATTCCACACATTTCCTACTAAAACATTCACGCTTTGGAACGATTTTGTGGAGCGATTCCCATCGTTCTCGTGGGGTTTCCCAGGGCTTTGTCCGCAGCTGGCCGGACACACGGGGAGGATCACTGGCCATCTGAGCGATCCCAGACTTCCTCTGCTTTTCCTGCTGCCTTCCAGGACGTGGCTGCCGTGCCAGGCTCCCATTCCTGGCAGCAGGCACAGCCTGGGAATGTCACAGCCAGGAGAAGCGGCATCCCAAGGCGGCTGCGAGGGCTCGGGGCAGGCGCGGCGCTAACGGCTCCGGAACACCAGGAGATTCCATTTAGGGAATGGGAAGGGCTGGAAGTGGATCACGGAGCTGCACAGCCTCGCTGCCATCCCTGCTGGGAATCCCTGGAACGCCGCGTTCCCGTTCATCCTCCCAGCCCGGCGGATCCCGAGGCGCTCCAGCCCAGCCGGACGGGGCACAGCTGCTTTCCCGGGACACGCGGAGCCGGAGGGGACGCGTCGGGAGCAGAGGAGGCCCCGTTAATTACCCCAGACCAGGCCCGGTGGCCTCGGAGAGGGGTTGGGAGAGGAGATTTCACGCGCTGGTTGTGTCCTACATAGCGCCTTGCTGGGAGGGGAAAGGAGCAGCTGGAAAACTCTTGGAAACAGCTTGTTCCCTTTGGAATGTTTTGGTGGGGCTCGGGGCTGCGGGGCAAGGTGGGATGAGTTCGTGTTGGGCCTCTCGTTTAATCCGAGCTCAATCCCTGCCCTGGGATAAACCAGGAGCTCTCCCAGGGTCTCCAGAAGCGGTTCTGGCTGATTTTCCCAGTTGATTCCCACACATGAATTTCCTGGGATTCAGGAGGAGATGCCCCGACACCAAACTCAGTGCACCAGGACAGGTTTTAATCCCCATTAAATCCATTTAGGCCCAGTTCTCGTCGGCATCCTCATCAACCACTCAGGTGCAGGACTCGAAGGGATAATGAGGAAGTTTGGGAATTAGATTGGGAGCAGCTGGTGACTCCCTCGAGGCCCTGCAGGGAGACCTGGATCAATCAGAGGGCGCCAAAGGTGTGGAGTTCAACAAGGGCAAGGGCTGGATTCTGTGCCTGGATGTACGGACAGACTGGGAATGAGAGGCTGGAAAACAGCTGCGGGAAGGAATCTGGGGACACTGATCCATGGCAAGCTGGATCTGAGTCAGCTGGGACAGGGAGCCAGCAGGGACATCCCTGTCCTGGGGGATCAGCCCAGGGAGGGACTGTCCCGCTCTGCTCTGGGCTGGGGCAGCCTCACCTCCAGTGCTGGGGCAGTTTGGGTGCCACAACATCAGAGAGACCTAAAGCTGTTCCAGAGTGTCCAAAGGAGGGAGCCGGGGCTGGGGAAGGGTCTGGAGGGGCCACCCGGGGGGCGGCTGAGGGCCCTGGGCTGGTCCAGCTGCAGCAGAGGAGCTGAGGGCAGGGCTCCGGGAAGGGGAGGAGGAGGGACGTTGGAGGGGGAGGTTTGGGATGGAGACCAGGGAAAGGCTCTCCCCCCAGAGGGTGCTGGGCACTGCCCAGGCTCCCCAGGGAATGGGCACGGCCCTGAGGCTGCCGGAGCTGCCAGGGATGCCCAGGGGGGGATTGCTGTGCAGGGCCAGGAGCTGGACTCATGATCCTTGTGGGTCCCTTCAGCTCAGGATATTCCATGATTCCATGATTTACATCCACATGTGAAACAGTGGGAGGAAATCCCTGTTCCACGAACCAAGTCCTGAGCTGGTTTCTAGGTGGGACAGGAGCGATCCACGTGACTTTTAGGAATAAAGGGACAATGCTGGAGCTCTGGCAACAAAAGATGTCACCCACACGGGGAGATTTGGGAAGGTTTCAGCAAATGCAGGGTGCAGATGGGGGCTTAGGGAGCCAGATAAGCAGGACACGAGTCCAATTTGTAATTCATGTGACCGCCCCACGTTTTGAGGGGCTATTAGGATGGAAAAGTGTCGGGAGAGCATTACTGGCTATTGTATCAAATCCTGGCATCCACGCTTTTATCATGGATTAAAAAAAAAAATTAGAGGGAGCTCAGAGAAGAGCTGGAAGACTGAGAAAAGGCCTGGCAGACCTGCTGGGTGATGATAGGCCTAATGACTTCAATCTCTTTAGCTCATCAGAGAGCAACTTGAGAGGTGACTTGATCGTGGGCTCTAAGTACTTCCAGGGAGGAGATTTTTGATAGCAGAGGGTCCTTTAATCCAGCGGACAAAGCCAGGACTCGGTGGTGACAGGTGGAGCCGAAGGAAGAATAATTCCAGTGGCATTTAAGCCAGCAGTGTTTCACAGGGAAGGTGATTAACTCCTGGAAGTGCCTACCTGGGATGTGCTGAATCCATCCTTAGGTGAGAGCTGGACAGATTTGCTCCCATCTGAACAGGAGTTATGGGCTCAGTGCCCTTCATCCGTGTGGGAATGAGGGAAATCCCGTTCTCCGTGTGTGCACGCGGGGTCCTGCCTGCTCAGGGGGCGGATCTCAGGGTGAGGGCCTGTCCTGCACGATGGGGCTTCCTTCCCTGAGGACATCCCAGGTGTTCCTAATTCCGGGGCCAGGTGTCCCTCACAGAGAACTTCTCCAGTGCGGAGGCTTGGCTTGGCAGAGCTGTGTGGGTCTGAGCCCTTTATCCCCCACGTTTTCACCTCTTCCTTCTGCCCCCCAGCTCGCCCTGGGCGTGGGAAGTGTTGGTTTGGCATCAGGTCTGTTCGACGTCTCCTCCGGCTCCTCCTGCTGCTGCCTCCTGCTGCCCATGCTGGGCATCAAACTCCAGCTGGCCCAGCTGCTCATCATTAGAGGAAAACTCTGGAGGAAAACCAATCCCGGGGGTCTCCAGTGGCCTTGGGAAGAACATCCCAAAGAGCCTTTGGTCCTGGCAGGGGCCAGGGCTGGCCGGTCCTGCTCAGCCTCCTCTGGACACTCGCCCACGCCTTAAAATCTGGGATTGATTTTAAAACCAGCTCTGGGCTCTGCAGTGGCTGTGCCTCCTCTGGAGCTACCTTGGATTTTTACTGCAGCTCACTCCTGGCTGGCTCCATCTCCTTCTGCACCTGTGGATAAACCCTGGATCCTGAGGATCGATCCCTGAGTGTTCCCGGGAATGCTTTAGAGCCCTGGTGCTGCCGAGTCCAGATCCTGTGGGATCCCGTGGGTGAGGACACCCCTGTCCTGGCTCCCCTTCCCTCGGGAGCAGCGGATCCCCGGCAGTGGGAACCCCCCTGCTGGGCAGGAATATTTCCTTTCCAAGCGGAGCCTCCCAGGTGTGGCTGCGCTGCTGCGCTGTTCCCGGGAACTGATCCCTCGGGAATGCCAGTGGTCAGCACATCAGGTGGTGAGCAGGGAGGGCAGGGCTTCCTGCGGAGCAAATCCCGGCTTCCTGGCGGGTTATCCCTGAGAAACGCATCCCAGAGGAAAACTCTCCCTCAGCTGGGGCCTCGTAGGGCTGAGAACGGCCGTGCTGGTGACAGCCGTGTCACCAGGGGCGCGGGAGCACCAGCAGGGATGGGCGGAGCCCTTGGGACAGCCAGAGGAGATCCGGCAGGATTCCCACCGCTCCCTGGGGACCTCCCGTGTCGCCGACTGGGATCACCGGCTTTGGGGGTGACACCTGGGCTGTGTTGGGGCCCTCAAAGCTGATGCAGGAGGGGTCAGAGCTGTGTTCTTCCATCCTCTGCCCATATTCCTCACCCTCTGCCCATATTCCTCATCTTTTTGGCATATTCCTCATCCTCTGCCCATGTTCCTCACCCTGTGGCCGTGCAGGACACCACGAGGAGCCGCTCGGGTTCTGGGGACTCGGCAGCTCCTCCCGGCCCCTCCTGCCGCATTCCCAAGGTGCTGCTGCCCCGGGAGGGCAGGACCAGCACCCAGCAATTCCTCATCCCCGAAATCCCAGCCAGGGCGTGGCAAAACAGGGAATAAAAATGGGAGAATGGGAGGAAATTTAGTACCCTGCTTTTGTTTTCTATGTTTTCCCGAGCTTCCTGGAGCCCCCCAAATCCCTGGAGCCACCGGTAGCAGGGAGGAAACCTGTGGGCCCCTCACCTGGGGGGAGATCACCTCAGTGGAGATCACTGGTGCGTGGCAGCTCCTCAGGCACACAGCCCTCCTTGTGTTTTCCTGGAAAAAAACCAGGAATATTTAAAGCAAGACAAGGAAAAAGCTGTTGTGAGACAAATTCCTGTGTTGCCGGATGAAGCGAGGGCTCCCCAGCTGAATTGTTCGCCCACCCAGCGGCCCCACGGAGCAAATCCTGGCGGGAAGGGGCGTGCAGACGGCTCTGCCTCCAGTGAGCTGCTCCCCAAGGCAAAAACAACAACCAAATTCCTCCAGGGCAGGGGGCTGAGACAGAGAATTCGTTTCTGTGGTGCTCTCTGCAGGGATCCCACTCCTGCCCGGAATAATCTGGACCTGCAGAGTTTCGGTGCAGCAGAGGCAAACCTGGGATAGCCACTGGGAATGCAGGAGCTGTGCTGGGAGAGGCAATCAGGAAAGCTGGAAAAATCCTGCCTTTGCTGCTGCTTCCAGGGCAGCACCACAGCCTCGGATGGTTTGTGCTCAGGGGAAGGGGGAAGGGATTGGTGCAGGAGGCTGCATTTACCCGTGGAGTCATGGAAGGGTTTGGGGTGGAAGGGGCTTCAAAGATAATTTTAATTTTATTTTACCCCTATTACACCTCCCACTGTCCCAGGCTGCTCCAAGCCTCATCCAGCCTGGCACTGCCAGGGATCCAGGGGCAGCCACAGCTGCTCTGGGCACCCTGTGCCAGGGCCTGCCCACCCTCCCAGGGAACAATTCCTTCCCAATATCCCATCCATCCCTGCCCTCTGGCAGTGGGAAACCATTTCCCCTTGTCCTGTCCCTCCATCCCCTGGAAATCATCTCTCTCCATCTTCCTGTTGGCTCCCTCAGGCCCTGCAAGGCCACACTGAGCTCACCCCAGAGCTTCTCCTCTCCAGGCTGAACAATCCCAGCTCTCCCAGCCTTTCCTGCCAGCAGAGCTGCTCCATCCCTCTGCTCATGCTGGAGCCTCCTCTGGCCTGGCTCCAGCAGCTCCAGGTCCTTCCTGTGCTGGGCCCAGGGCTGGGGCAGCTCTGCAGGTGGGGTCTCAGCTGAGGGGCACAGGGGCAGAACCCCCCTCCCCTGCTGCCCACGCTGGGCGCTCAGCCCAGGGCCATCCCTGGTTTTGGGAGACATCAAATCATTCAGTCACACAGGCACCAGGCAGGATTTTGATGTTGGGAACCAGTGAAGAGGTAAAAAAGGGGGGAAAAAAGCAGCCCAGGCTCATTGTGACACTGGAAATGAAAAGCCAGACAAAGTCTGTAAATTCATTCATCCGCATCGCTCATGCTAAGCCTTAAAATGTTCCTGGTAGCCACTGGAAATCATTAAAGAAGTGACAGCTCCGTCCTCTGGAGGAGCAGGACTCAGAGTGGGGGGTACAGGAGATGCTTTAGCAAGAAAAATGCGATGAAGCAGCCTCTAAGTCAGTGATTTCTCTGACTTCATCTGCACATTAAAAATGCAAGTGAATGCCTTTTGGTGTTAGCTCTGCTCCTGGATACGAGATGGAGTCAATTCACAGCTCTTCAGTGGATAATACTTTTTGTTTTTCGCAGAGGCTGTTGAAACAGAATGGAAAATTAAAGCAATTTTTCCTGACAGCAATGCATAAACGCTGACCATGAAATGGCAAAGAGAAAAAAACAAAACCAAGAGCAAGAACAGCTCGAGGAGTGTCTGAATTAGGCAGCAGCGAGTTCATTACAGCTCTCATTTGAATAAAGGCAGGAGATGATGCCCTCGCTGTAATGGAAATGCTCTTCAAGTCCGAGCCATCCATGGCCATTAGAGCCTGGAGAGGGTTGTTTGGGAAGGAGACGGATGTTTGGGAAGGAGATGGATGTTTGGGAAGGAGATGGATGCAGTCCCTTTCCCGCTGGGGCACAGCGCTGCTCTCCCTGTCCCTGAGGTTCCCCCCTGGGTGCAGGTGGGTCCTGCTTGCCCGTGAATCTCTGGGAATGTTCTGCTCTGGAGCATCTCAGACCTTTCCCTGCTGGTGCAGGGGGTGGTCTGGGAGGGGTGATCCAAAGTCCTGCTTGTTGGAGCTTCTGGAAGGGGTTTGGAGCATTGAAAAAGCTTGAGAGAAACTGAAATTCGGGCTTCCCATGTCCCAGCCCCCTGCACATCCCACACGAACCCTGAGCTGTTGCTGCCAACCCCCAGGTTTGTCCCTGGGAGGTCTCTGGAAGCTGGAGTGGGAGCACTGGGTGCATTCCCAGTCTCTGCCAGCACTGGAAGGAGATTCCCAGGGAGGTTTGGAGTGCCCATCCCTGGAGGTGTCCAAGGAAGGGCTGGAGGTGGCACTCAGGGCTCTGGGCTGGGGACAAGGTGGGCATCGGGCACAGGTTGGACTCGATGACCCTGGAGGGCTTTTCCAACCTCAGTGACTCTGGGATTCTGGGATTCTGAGCTGGCCCTTTGTGGGCATCAAGGCTTTCCCACCTTTCCCTCCATCCCTCCCAGTTCTCCAGCTGCTCCAGAGCTGGTGCAGAGGAAAACTGGGATGCTCTGCCCTGTGGTGAGGTCTGCGCTGTCCTGGTGCCGCTGTCCCCATGGGACACCCTCCCCCAGCACCATCCCCTGCTCCCTGCCTGCCTGGGATGCACCTTTTCCCCAAATCCCTGTGACACATCCCTGCAAGGGCACGGGAGTCTCCCAGATTTTCCCACAGGTCTCCACAAGCTTTTCCCTCCCCTTCAAGCAGGAATCAGCGATTCCGTGGCCTCAGAGAGCTTTTCCAGCCGAAGTGATTCCGAGGTTTGCACCACTCTGCAGCAGCTCAGCCTCGCTGGTGGCCATGCCCTCACCTCGGTGACAGCCCCGTCACCTGGAGTGTCCCCTGGAGGAGCATCCGTGCGACCCCCGCGCCGCTTCCCTGAGCTCGGGAGAGCGCGGATGGGCAGGAGGGAGCTCGGGGAGAGCCCGGGAGAGTCTCGGGGAAGCAGGGATGCGGTGGCCAGGCTGCAGCCAAGGTTAAGTGTGCCGTGTGTCCCGGTGCCACTAGATGTCCTTGTGGGAAAGGCCTTGGCGCTGCCCGCGGGCACGGGCGGCAGCGCCGGGAATCGAGGGAATCGAGGGAATTGAGCCCGGGCCACCTCTGCCTCTCTGCCCCCCACCCCCGCTTTGGCACTTCCACAGCCAAATTAGCCACGGGAAGTGCTCCTGGATGCGGGAAAAGCTCCAAGGAGCCCCAGGGATGCCAGCCGGGAATGCTGCAGCCCCGGGGTGCTCCTGAGCCAGCCCGCGTCCCTACAAATCCCGAGCTTTAGGAAAGGCTGGGCAGCTCCGAGAGGAGCTGAGTGGGAGGCGAGGCGGTGCCAGCCTGGGCAGGGAGGGCTTCCCATGGCTCGGATCCCACTGCGGAGCTCCCGGAGAGCCCCGAAATGCGGGAACCAGCGCGTGAACCCAACGTCCGTGCGCTCTGGAGCGTCGGATTTGCGGCACATTTTGCGGGGACTTGGCTGTGACCGCGGTCCGGCGGTGCCACCCCCCTGTCCCCGTGCCCCGCTGCCACCGCGGGCGGCCGTGCTGGGCCGGGAGCGTCCCCCGCTCCCCTCCTGCCGCATCCCTGGCAGTGGCAGCGCCGGGAGAAGGACGGAGCGGCAGAAGGTGAAACTCTGCAGAGAGGAGATTACAGCTCCCGTGGTTTTCCTTTCTTTTTTTTTTTTTTTTTTTTTTCCCCTTTTCCCTTCAAAGGAATGACTCCGTATTTTTGGAAAGAATAGCTGCTCCGAAAATCCTGGTACAAACTCTGCCAGGCTCCAGCCTGCCTTATCACGCGCTGCGCTGGGGCCCTGGTGGGAACGCGGGATTTTAACTCTTGGATGCTTTTCCCAGCTTTCCGAAATGACCCCCTTACTCCAAGGGTTGGAATTAATCCTCGGAGTCGAGGGCAAATCTCAGTGGGAGTCTCGGGAAAGCGGACTCAGCCTGCTGCAGAGGTGCTGGAGACTAAAGCTGGTGGTGCTGGATGCTGGGAGCCGCGTTCCAGCCGCGTTCCAGCCGCATTCCAGCCGTTTTCCAGCCGCGTTCCAGCTGTGCCCGCGGTGTGCCTGCCACTCAGGCTGCAGCCTGGCAACCGCCGGCAGCATCTCCGCGGGAGAAAGTTGCCCAAAATAAGACGAGCAGCAATAAATAATGATTTATGGGTGCACCTCCTCACCTGTGTAGGGATCTCCCCAGGCTCGGGATGTCTCTGGATGGCCGGGAGTGCTGCAGGGCGGGGGGATGCTCAGTTCCAAGTGCTGGAATTGCTGGGAGGAGGGGAGTTAGCAGAGAAATCACATTAATGACAGAGAAACCCGACCTGGGAGAAGGTGCAAACTCCAGTGTGGAGGGGAACACGAAGGAATCCGGGACTGGAGCTGTGATGGTGGAAACCAGCCCTGCTGGATGCAATTCCCGTGTCGTGGGGGGCATAACCCGGCAGCTGAATTCCCCGGGAGTGAAGCACCTGGAGAGTGGTTGCCTGGGGCAGGCAGCGCTCAGCCCCCCGGGCAGGAGCTGGGAATTGCAGCTGCCGTGTGCTGCAGGCCCAGAGGAATTGCAGGAAGAGGCCTCCGTGCTTCCCTGAATCCCAGGGAGGATGTGGTTCCCTGGATGTCTGCAGGGCTGGTCCCAGAAATCTTGGGAAGTGCCAGAAACCTTCCAGAAACCTGGAAACAGGCAGAAGGATGAGGACAGGACTCAGAATCACAGGATCATCTCCAGGGTCGTTGTCCAGCCATCCCCCCAGCACTGCCAGGGCCACCACTGACCACGTCCCCAAGTGCCACATCCCCACTTCCAGGGATGGGGACTCCACCACCACGTGCCAATGTCTGACCACTATTTCAGCACGGAAATGTTTCCTGATGTCCAGCCTGAGCCTCCGCTGGTGCAGCTTGAGCCCGTTTTCCCCTGGCCTTCCATGTGAGCAGGGACTCCCCAGCGCGGCTCAGGAGAGGGAGGAGCTGCTGTCAGCTCAGTAGAGCAGAGCCCGAGCCCATGTTCCCTCAGCCCTCAGCTCCCTCTCCTGCTCCTGGAGCTGGGAGATCCGTGTGCCAGGAGCTCTCCCGGGATGGGGCTGCAGGGACAGCGAGGGTTTAGCAGCAGTGATGTGCTTTGTGTGCCCACCCCCTCCCGAGGCTGCACAGCCTGCTGTTCCCACATCCTCGGGTGGCTGGAGCCAGCAGCAACCCGAGCTTCGGCCTTGCTGCAGAAATAATGGGATCCCAGGGGGCTTCCCGTGACAGAAACCTTGAGCAGAGCAGGACACGGAGTGCAAAAGTTCCCGTTTTTCCACAGGGAAGAGCCTCCTCAGCCTGCCGCGGGCACCGTGGGATGCAGGAGCTGCGCTGCAGCTCGGGATGCAGCACGGGGAGGCTGCAGCAGCCCCGCAATCCCACAGGGACAGATGTGTTTGGGGAGAGCTTACAAGACTGCCAGCCCTTGTAAGCAAAGTATTTAGAGAGGGATTAACACAATAAGGACACGGCGAGGAATCGGCAGCAGGCACGGAGCAGGCAGATGGGTGACCCTGCAGGGACACTGCCCTGCACGTGGCCTGGTTTGTGTCCAGCAGTGCTGGGGACACCAGGCACGTCCAGGGCCTCAGGGGCACTAGGAGTGTCCAGGGCCTCAGGGACACCAGGAGTGTCCAGGGCCTCAAGGACACCAGGAATGTCCAGGGCCTCAGGGACACCAGG
>VZRQ01009568.1:21056-37087 GCA_013397975.1 Machaerirhynchus nigripectus
CCAGGGCCTCAGGGACACCAGGGCCTCAGGAACACCAGGAATGTCCAGGGTCTCAGGGGCACCAGGGCCTCAGGAACACCAGGAATGTCCAGGGCCTCAGGGACACCAGGAATGCCCAGGGCCTCAGGGACACCAGGAATGTCCAGGGTCTCAAGGACACCAGGAATGCCCAGGGCCTCAGGGACACCAGGGCCTCAGGGACACCAGGAATGCCCAGGGCCTCAGGGACACCAGGAATGTTCAGTGTGGAGGGAGCTGCTGGCTCCAAACCTCTGCTCGGGGGGCACGGGAGGTGAGGGTGGGCCCCTCTCTGCTGTGCAGGATTTGCGGCCACCTCTGGACCCCTGGTGAGCTCCAGCTGGACAAGGAGGTTCCCAGGACCTGCACCCCAAATCCAGTGGGGTTTTCTCCTCACTTGTGCCAGGTCTCTCTGCTGAGTGTTTGCCTGAGGACAGGCCTTGCCTGGGGACCCCATGCGGGACAGATTTGTGCCTCAACCAGGACCCCTCTTTCCCCAGGCAGCTCCCCATGTCAGCAAAAATGAGATTTCATCTCCTTTTCCCACTTTTCCGACCCCGCTGGGGATTCAGTGACACCCTCAGCCCCCACTGTGCCGTGCTGGAGGAGGATCCGTTTTCCTCAGAGCTCATGGCAGGAGCTCTGGCACCCACATGAAGCTTTCCAGGGATTTTGTTTGCAGCCACGGGAGCCCCAAACCGGTGCTGGGGTTATCAGCTCCCGGTGCTGCTGGAGAACCCCAAGCCTTGGGGAACAGCCACATCCCAAAACAATTCCGGCTCTGCCGCTGGAAGCACAGAGCAATTCGCAGGGTAACCCACTTGCAGAGCCCAGGATGAAGTGTTACATCCTGAATATGAGCAGGGAAATTACCAGTGGCACCTCTGTCAATGCCGCTGAATCCCCCTGAAATGAATTCTCGGGAAGGAATGAGCCTGTTCGAGGAAGAGATTTGCTGAGCGCCATGGATTTGCTTTGCCTTGCTGTGAGCAGGGGCAACGCAGCCTGACCTTGCTCCAAGGTCGAGACCATCCATGTGGGCTCTCCAGCAGGTTCTTCCTGGGGTGTTTGCCCTCTCTGCTCCCGGAACTGGTCCGAGCCCGTTGCTGGCAGGCAGGAGGAGCTGCCAGCGGGTTCAGGGTGCCTCCTGCGGGGCACGGGTTCGTCCGGCCTGCCCGGCCTGCACCGGGCTGGGGTCGAAGCTTCCCGGCAGGAACGGGCTGCTCCCCAGAAAGGAGCTGGGATCGGGGCCTGAGTGAGGAAGAGCTGTTGGGACAGCCTGGAAGAGGGTGAGAGAAGGCGGTGACCCTTCACACCCACAGCACAGGAGGGTCTTGAATTCCCACAGTGGTTTGGGTTGGAAAGGACCGCAAAGCCCATCCCATTCCCACCCCCTGCCGTGGGCAGGGACACCTTCCACTCTCCCAGGTTGCTCCAAGCCTCATCCAGCCTGGCCTTGAGCACTTCCAGGGATGGGGAGTCAATCTTCCATGGGGTCCCCTCTCCAGGAAAGGCTGTTTCCATCCTGGACTGTGCTTGCTCATCCCCCAGTGCCCCCAGGAGCAGGAGGGGCTCTGCCCCTTGCATCCCGCCCTTCCTGAGGGCTCTGGCTTTTGGGAAGGCTCAGAGCAGCTCCAAGGTGCCTTCAGTGGGGTGTCCATGTCCTGCTCGGGGTTTTTGGGTGGCCCAGCCGTGCAGGGACGTCCCTAAATCCCTTGGGCAGATCTTCTCCCCACCTGAACGAGGCAGCAGGGCCACCATGGGCTGGTGGTGTCTGCACTGAGGCAGCCAGTGGGAAAGGGATGTTCCCTTCTCCTGGGGGGTTTATTCCCTCAGGAAGAGAACAGGAGGAGTGAGGCACATCCCGGGACCCAGATTCCATCCCTGCTGTTTCCCAGCTGCTCCTCTGGCTGGTGCCGGTGTCCCCTCCTGGCTGATCTCCCAGTTCCCCTTTTCCCTGTGTTTTTGGGAAGTTGGTCAGGCATGTCCAGCCTTGTGCTCCCGTTCCTCTGTGCTTTGGGATCTCCCAGGAAGACCTGGAGGACGGAATCCTGCAGCTCTTGGTTGCACAGCTCCCAGCGCATGCTGTGCTCCAGGAGGGGGTGGGGGATACACAGAGAGACCCCAGAACCTGCACCCCTGCGAGGGGCAGGACACTGGCAGCTCCCTCAGGTTTGGGATTGGAACCCAGTTCCCTGGATTTGGCTGGGATTGGGGTTGGAACCCATTTCCCTGGTGCTGGCTGGGAGCGGAGCAGAGCAGGCCAGGAGGATCCGTCTTGGAGGGCGCAGCGGCCAAGGGGAGAGCGAAGCAGAAAATCCTTTTTGTTCCTTTTTCCTGCCACCCTGGGAGCTCTCTGCTTCCAAAGTGAAGCCTTCCCATCGGGAATCCAATAAAATGCAGTTTCCAGGCTGGAAATCCCTCAAAAGGGGTGAGGGAGGGTGCATGGAATTGTGTAGGGCAAAGCAGCTCCCGGAGCTGTCGTGGTGTCACACAGCCAGTGCTGGGAGCTGAGGGAGGAGCTCCACAAACCCCTCGGATGTGGCTGATTCCAGGGAAGGGAGCACACAGGAGGAATTTGGGAGGGTTCATGCAGTGTCCAGGTTGGAATCCCCCAAAAGGAGCACAGGGGGTGTTTGGGATTGTGTAGGGGCCCCACTGCAGAGCAGCTCCTGGAGCTCTCGTGGTGTCCCAGAGCTGGGAGCTGAGGGATGAGCTCCACAAACCCCTCAGATCCAGCTGATTCCAGGGAAAGGAGCACACAGGGACAAATTGGGCGGGATCAGAACCTCTTGGTGGAGAGGAGGCTCCTGCTCGTGGCTCTCCCCACTGGGTGTGCGGGATCCGCCTCACCCAGGGATTGCATCCTGAAGGACTGGTGGCACTAGGAGCTTTTCCAAGCCCACAGCTCCATCCCTCAAAGGCGTCAGACGTGGCCTGGGGTGACCCTCTGCTCCCTGGCGCTGCCCGGAGCCTCCTGCTGGCTGCAAATCTGCTGGGGCTGCCGGCAAATCATCCGGGCATCAGCACTTGGAGGAGAAATTAATTTTCCCTGCAGGAGCAAATTCCAAATCAGAGCCCAGCTCCCCGTGGCGGGTCTGCAGCACGGTGACAAATCTGAAACGCGGTGGCAATCGCATCCCCCGCGCCCTGCAGAGAGGGAGCAGCATCTCCCTGGATCTGCCAGGGATCCAGCGGGCAGGGAAGTCACAACAAGCAGCGGAAAGAGAGACCCTGGGACGGCTTTTAACTTTATTCCAGAGGGCTGGAAGTCCTGAGGATTCCTGAGCTTTCCCTCCGCACTCAGGGCAAGGACACGGAAGTGCAGATGGGGGGAATGGGGTCACAGGTGGGTGAGGAGGGAAATATTTTGAATAAATCTGGTATCGTCTAATTAGGAGTGTCTGAGTGAAGAACAAATGCCTTGCTGCTAGGGAAGAGGAAAAATTGAACCCCGAAGTCTTAGGCCAGGCTTAAAATAACGTGGAGGGTTTAGGACAGAGGAAGCAGGAGCAGAGAGGGAAGGGAGGGACCTGAACACAACAATGAGATGGAATAAAATGTAATGGGACTTCACCAGCAGGAGATCAAGCGAGATAAAGCTGCTCTCTCCTTTCTGGGGCAGATAACAGCTCCCTTTATTTATTTATTTTTGGGAATAGAAGGGAAATGCCGGAGATTGCATCTCCCTGAAGCCCAGCACTTGACGTGGCACCGTACAAAGCTTCCCTGTGCCTCTGGAGAAGCCAAGCTCAGGCAGGTGAGGAAGAGCCCGGGAAGGTGTTTTGGGCAGATAGCAGTGCCAGCTCCCCAGTCGGAGCCTGAGGGCAGGCTCAGGGCGGCAAAAAGAACCCCAAAATTAAAGGAACAGATCTGGGAAGGGCAGCACTGCCATCCCTGTCTCCAGGGGGAGATGGTGGATGGGGGAAAGCACTTCCCAAGAGTTTTCCTGCCCTTTGCCAGCCCAGGGAAGGAGCAGGAGCATCCCTCTGGAACCAGAGCTCCTGCAGATTTCTCCTGCTCCTCCTGCATCCCTAAAAGTGGGGGCAGATCCACACACCAGCTCCAGCCCCATCCCTTTCCCTCCAGGAATCCTGTGCAGCCCAGCCAGGAAATGCCATGAAAACTACTTTAAAAATCACGGGAAGCTCCTGGAGAGCGGAGCAGCACCTGTCCCCCCTCCCTGCAGCCAGGCAGGGATTGTCCCCCGGGGGGGCAGCGCTGTCCCTCAGTGCCACCCCCGCGCTGCCACCGGCGCTCTGCGCTCAGCCTCCCGTGAGCATCAACATCCCTGCAGCGCTCTGGGGCAGCTGGGGCTGGGTTTTCTGTGAGCAGGAGTGGAAAGGAAATGAATTCTGCTTCTCCTCTCCACCCTGAGATGGGAATGATTTGCCAGGGATTTGTAGGGGGTTTTGTTTGAAATCTGCCTGAATGGGCTTTCTGTGGAGAGAAAGAGAAAGGCTCCGAGAGCAGAAAATATGGTTCTGTCCTAACAGGATAATTCGTTAGTAGGGACAGTCACATCAAAGCCAGAGAAAACACAAAATAACATTCCCCAGCAGCTCAGAAACGCTGCTGCCATTGTGGGGCCACGAAGCTGATGGGGCAGGGATTTCTCCCAGCCCAACATCCTTTGGATTCCTGCAGAGCAGTTCCTGGACAGAGCAGGGCTGAAGCAGGCTGGGCACCAATGCCTGGGCAGGGATCTTCCCGACGAGAGCCTGGCCCTCCGGAATGCTCTGCAAACATCTCTGCCAGCCCACCTGCTCCCGCTCTCCCTGGATGCGGCCTGGGATTGTGCCAGGATGCTGATGGCACCGTGGGCCCCCGAGCCAGGTTTGCTGCTCGTGTCACACTCCCTGCCCTGCAGGGGAGTTGATTTTCTTGCAGTCTGAGAGAGCTTCGGATGCAGCTGAGTTCAGGGGCAGAAAAAACCAGGCTGTCACCTCCTCCACTGCGAATGTCCCCGGTTTGGTGACAACTGAGGGCCTCGGGTGCCTCTCTGCTTTCTTCTTTGCCAGTCCTGGGAGCTGTGAGGGATTGCAGGCACAGCCAGCTCTGCCCCAAGGCTGCCCTGCCAGTCCCAGAGTCACCGAGGCTGGAAAAGAGCTCCAGGATCATCAAATCCAACCTGTGCCCGATCCCCACCCTGTCACCAGCCCTGAGTGCCACGTCCTGTCCTTCCTTGGACACCTCCAGGGATGGGCACTCCAAACCTCCCTGAGCAGCCCCTGCCAATGTGCTGGGACCCATTCCCAGGAGGATTAACTCCAGAAATGACCCCAGCCTGGAGCAGGGATCAGAGGGGACACAGGGAAAGCTGCTGAAGCGGGGGTGGCACAGGGAGATGTCACTCTGGGGAAAGCCCAGGCGGCTGCGTCCCTGGCACTGGCAGGACCCTTGTCCTCCAACTGTGTTCCCTATCCTCACACTCTGCTCCTTGTCCTCAAACTGTGCTCCCTGTCCTCAAACTGGGAATTTCTGGTGGCTGCCCCACGTCCTGTTTGGGTTTTCTGCCAGCTGAGCCGGGCACAGGCTGCAGGGCACAGCTCGAAGGACACTGCCCGAGCCTCACTGAGCTGCAGCCACAGGAAGGTGTCCTGCTGTCCTTGTGTCCTGCTGTCCTTGTCCCCTGCCAGCTGCCTTGGGCCCGCTCTTATCAGCTGATAAGGTGCTGTCACAGGGACCTGGTGAGAGGACAAGCTCTGTTTTTCCCGTTCTCCATCCAACCTCGCCTGCCTGGCTCTCCTTGGCACGCTGGGATCCACGAGGGAATGGGAACACGGCTGGAGGGACACGAGGTTTGCCCTTTGAGGAGCAGCGAGCTGTGAGCTGGAGCCGCCTCCTCCCGGGGAGCTTCCAGGTTCCGTGTCACGGGACTGCTGGGATGCCTTAATGAGCCAGCCACAAAGGTAATTAATTGCTAATGACCAGGGAAGCTGAGCAAAGGCTCTGCAGGTCGCTGGTCCACTGGAATTCCCTCACTTCCCCCGAGGTATTTCACAGGAGCCCAGCGGTGCCTGGGGTCCCTCTGGATCTGGGAACGTGCTCAGCTCTCTCCTGAATCGCTCCCCGGGAATTTTGGGGAAGGAAGGGCAAGAGGCAGCGGGATCCTGGCGCTGGGGAAAGCCATGGCACCATTTCCCATCCCGCCTCCTCTCTAGACAAACCCCCCAGCCGTGTTTGAGGAGAGGTTGTCCCTTCTCTCCTGGTGTCCAGCGGGGCTTCCAGGGGTGCCGAGCACACGCTGGGAGAAGGCACCGGGAAGGGTTTGTTTGTGCCAGACCCTGCAGCCCGTGGGTCACTCTGCCCAAACCTGGCGCCTCCCTCCTGACAGGCAACCGAAACGCAGCTTCTGAGCTCAGAATTCCCTCGGGCATGGATTTGTTGCCATGCTGTGGGAGCAGCTGGAGGCGTGACCCTTCCAGGACGCTCCGGAGGAGATGGCAGAGCTGTGCCAGGAGAGCTGATGGACACGGGAGTTTTCCTGCAGCTCTGCGGTCACACCTCCCACTTTCCAGCCAAACCCCACAGCTTTGCGTCCCTCTCTGCGCTTGGAAGACTTGGGATGAGCTGCTTCTTCCAGAGGGGCCGCTGTTGGTTCTTTCCTGGTCACTTGAGTCCAGGGCAGCGCTGCTTTTCCTGAGGGAGATCTCCTGTCCTGCTGCTCTCCAAAATTCCCTCACCCCTCGCCCGAGAGTGGGGAAGCTCATGGAGGGGGTGCTTCCCTTGGCCCCGTGTGGTGCAGGAGGGATCCCGTGGGATGTGGGAGCTTTCCATAGGGACCAAACCTGCGCCTGGCCGGAGCGGCTGCGGGGATGGGGCTCCGCGCTCAGGAGCTGCCGCTTCCTCGGTCCCACACGGAAAGCAGAAGTGACCGATCCCCCCCCTCCATTCCTGATGCGGGAAAAGCCTCTCCGATATTAATAAGAATCTAATTTTCCATTTATTGTTCCATGAATTAATTACATCGCGAGCGGAGTTACCTTTTACACAGCCATTAAACTTCAGGAAGGCCTCTTTACACCACTCCATGGATAATTTAATTAGCATACTAATGTCTTATTAGCTATAAACCCAAAGCTGGTTTAGAATCACTTAAATCCAAACTCCGAAGCTTTCAGCCACCCCCCAGCCCCTCAGCCTGGATGTGGGCAGAGCACGGCAGCGGGCACTGATCCGGGGAAGAGTTTTCCAGGGATTCTCCCCAGCTGGCAGTGGTGGGATGCAGCACGGCCTGCCCAGCATCCTCGGGGTGAGATCCCAGGGACGAGCCCCCAGCTCCACTCCTAACTCTCATTTCATCCCCTTTAACTCTCTTGGAATTTGCATTAATTGGGCGAGGCTGGAAGAGCCGTGATAATCCATTAGGGATGGGCAATTAAAGCCACACAGGGGACGCTGGGAGCTGGGCAGGAGCAGCTGTGGAGCTTTGAGGGGTCTCATCCCCATCCCGGGGTCCCTGGGGGTGCAGGTTGGTGTCACCTCCTCTGTGGAACACCCCAGAGCTGAGGATGGGATGGATCCCCAAAGGATCCACCCAAGGCAAGCAGGAGCAGAGGGGTTTGTCCCCTTGGAGGGTGGTGTCCCCTCTGTCCCTCACTGCCAGGAGCTTTGGGACCCCCCAGTGAACCGGATCTGTGCATGGAGCCGGGATTCTGTCACCGCCTTTTCCCGATCCCAAACATCCCACTCGCACCTGGACCAGGCCTGGCCCTTCTGGACCTTCTGAACATCCCAATTTCTGTGCGAAACCCTTTCGAATCGCCCCTCGTGCGATCCAGTTCCTGGGTGGAACTTCTTTTTCCCTTTGCCCAGATCTTCTGAGCTAATAAATAGCTTCATTTGGAGGCTGGGAAATTGACTCAGAGGCAAAGTTTAACTAAATTGAAGAGCAAGACTTCTGCTCGAGTGTAATAATCTGAAAATAATTGATTAATTTGCATGATCCTTCGTAATTGCTTCAATTTACACCCAAGAGGCCACTGTCATCAATAGATGAATAAGACATAATTTTTTAAGTCTCAATAATGCACGGAATGGAATTTGGGAGATTGGCTCATCCCGCGGCTCCGGCTCAGCCCCGCTCCCAGCCCACGGCGGGCACGGCGCTCGCTGTGGGAGGAACTGGGCTGGGATTGGATTCGCTCGTTAAGGATGGAATGACATTCGTTATCCCTGGGAAAGAGGAGGCTCCAACCCCGCCACGCTGACTCCAACCTCGGGGCGGAGAGATTCCAGCGGGACCGGGATGGCAGCAGGAGTCCAACATAAACAGATGAAATCCCAAAATTTGGCGCGGATGTTCTTTGAGGATGACAGGGCCAACACCTCCTGCAAGGTGCTCAACCCCCAGCCCGGCTGTAATTGCAATTAACGAGATTGCAGCAGGAATCTCTGCTCCAAAGGGGCTGGAGCCGGCGCGGGTGGGAGCAGAGGAAGGCCGGGATGAAGGCAGGTGCAGAGCAGAGTTCAGGAAGGTGTTTGGGCCAACAATGGCCCTTCAAAAACTGCACATCCAACCTTCACAAGGTCAAGGAACAGAAAATACAGCATGAAAGAGGGGAAACAGGAAGCCGGCGAGGAATAGCAAGGAATGGAAGCAAACAATGGATCATTCAAGTCTGGCAGGAACAGGAAGGGTTGCAAAGGAACCAGGCAGCTCTGCTGGCTCCCCGGGAGTTAAAGGGAACAATTAAGGAAGATGAGGACACAGCTGAGAAGTGAAATGATTTCATTTCATAAGTTCTCACCTCGGGGGATGTCGGGAAAAGTCTGCTCCCGGCTCGCTCCGTGCTGGTAATAAAGGTGAGCTGCTATTAAGGATTAAGGGATCAAATGGAGAGGTGCTGGTGCAAATAGGGAATTTAGAGAATATTGAGTGCCTGGGCCTGGGTGGGACATTCGGGGGGTTGAGGAATCCTGATAATGCAGAGGCTGAGCTGCAGCAGTGCTCATCCCTGGAAAAGCTTCAGTGGGATCAGAGGGCGGCAGGGCAGCAGCAATCCCTGTGTGTGTGCAGAGGGACACTGGGAATCCAGGAAGCGCCGCCTGGAGAGCCTTGGGAGGTTCCAGGCACGGGGATTGTGGTCAGGGTTGTAGGAGGGTAAAGCTCCTGCTGGCTGTGATCCATCCTCGGGATGCTGAGGGAACGTGGGCACGGGGGATCCACCTCACCTTGAATTGCTCCTTTGCAACTCCTTTTGTCCCATTCCATAGAATCCCAGAATGGTTTGGGTGGGAAAGGACCTTAAATCCCATCCAGTCCCACCCCTGCCATGGGCAGGGACGCCTTCCACTATCCCAGGCTGCTCCAGCTGGCCTTGGACACTCCCAGGGGTCTGAGCAACCTGAGGCCTCTCCAACCTCTCAGGGAAGTATTCCTTCCCAGTATCCCATCTAAATCTTTCCTCTTTCATCCTTAATCCCTTCCCCTTCCTCCTATCACTCCAGGCCCCTGTGAAAGATCTTTGCAGGGCTCTGGGCTGGTGGAGACCAGGCGGCAGCAGCCGAGGAGCTGTCCAGGTTCTGCACCTCCTGCGGAAATCTCCCCAGAGGAGACGGCAGAGCCGCCAAAGTGGAGAGACAGAGAAGGTATTGAGGCAGGAAAAGGATTCAGGTTGGAGGCAGTGTGTGCTCAACCCTTTGTACTCATCTCTTACGGTGCAGAACACGGAATTATTCCATTCCCCTCAAGTCTCCTCCCTAAAATCCGGCTTGTTGTGCCTTCAGTTATAATTTTTTCCACTCTGACGCTAAGAAAAGTGGGATGGGGTCAGGATAGGGAGTTCCCCGCTAGCCTGGATTACCCCACAGCCACGGGATCTTCCCCCAAAGAGCTCTTCCGCAGAGGAAGCCCAGACACTCCCAGCTGGGGAGATATCCCAGATTCCAGGTGATTCCTCTACCCTGGACACATCTTTCCATCTGGGGCTGTTCCCCACAGTGCTGCCGCCACTGGGTCTGGGGTTCAGACCTCTGAGGAGCTAAAAGGAAGTTTCTTTGGTGATAACACCCCTAATTTCAGAGGTCCTGCACAGCTTCTGCTGCCAGGAGAGGTTCCTGCCTTCGAGGGACCCCTCAGCTGCAGCCCAGCTCTGCTTTAGACAATGATTTCCAGGAGAAACCTTGGTATAAAATCCCAGCCCTAAAATAAAGGATATTTTCCAAACCCTGGGCGTCCCTTGCCGTCCTTTGCGTTCCATGTGGAGTTTCCCAGCCAGAGGGCACGGCCGTGATCTCCAGCAAGGTGTGGAGATGCAAACACGGGACTTGGGACACCCTCCCGGTGATTTGTGGGCTGCAAATGCCACCGAGGCACGAGGAGGGCTGGAACACTTCAGTGACTTTTAAAAATCCCTGTTCAGCTCCGCTGGTATTTAGAGGAGAGATAAATTTGGCTCTGGCTGCGCTGGCCGAGGCAGGGAAGGGAGGTGGCTTGGGAGCCGTAAAGGCTCTGTCCTGCAAGGACCTTGGATCTGCTGCTGATCCCACACCTGGGGGGCAAACGGGCTCCCTGCTGCTCCTGCCTCCCTTTCCCTTAGGATTTGTAGCCATGAGGCCTAAAAAAGATTAAAAATCAAATGGAAAATAAAGTGTGTTTGTGGCTCTGCACAGGGGCAGCGGCAGCAAAAGCCCATCTTTGGGGAAAATCATCCTGGGTGATTCCAAACTCAGGGAATCCTGGAATGGTTTGGGTTGGATGGGATCTGAGAGATGGTTTTGTGTTTGTTTTCCACTCCTTGCCATGGCAGGGTCACCTCCCACTATCCCAGGCTGCTCCAAACCCCGTCCAACCTGGCCTTGGGCACTGCCAGGGATCCAGGGGCAGCCACAGCTGCTCTGGGCACCCTGTGCCTGAATTCCCTCCCAGACAAGAATTCCCTCCTAGGATCTGTCAGACATCGCAGCACCCCGGGGTCGTTTTCCCCATTCCTGGATTTTCCTTGTTAAATATGGAGTTTATAATATTTCTATCCTACTGCTTTTCTGGGGCCCATAAATACCGGCTGGAAAGCACTTCCAGAATCCCTGGGATGCTGGGAAAAGCCTGAGAAAAGATGTTCCAGCAGTCAGGAACATCTGCAAGCTGACAGCCTGTGAGTTTATCTGGGCAGCGCTGCATCCATGTAGTGCTTCCAATTTAATTTCCATGTTTTCCCGAGAAGAAGAAAAATGTCTTGTGTTTCCTGGGTGACTGGGGGAGGTTTGGCTGTGCCAGCTCTGATCTCCTCCTGCAAGATTTCCTTGGTGGCAGACAGGGAGCAGCAGGCTGGCTAGACAGGGACAAGTGGGAAAGGTCTGGGAAAGGGATGTGTTTTAGGGATGTGGGGTTTCAGCACATCCCGCTCACCTGTGATAGAAATCACACAATTGAGGTTTGGGGTCTCAGCCAGCCCCAAATGAGACCCAGCCCCAAATCCCTCTCCACTCCCAGACAGCCCCAAATCTCTGCCCTTCCCTCCTGGAGAAGTCCCAGCTCTGTGCTGATGGCCCGGGGGGGAATTTTGAGGGATGCTGATGGAGAAGGGCAGGATGGGGCTGGATCCAAGGACAAGGAGCAGGTGGAGCGAGCAGCGATGCAGAGGGAGGGGCTGCAAAATTCCAGCACTCCCTGACGGAGCTCAAAACCTTCCTGTCAATCCTGACATCCAGCGTGTGCCTGCCTCCAGAAATTCCAAGAGGATTGCCAAAGTTTTCACCCTCCCAGGAGTCTCCCAGCTTCCAGCTGTCCCCTCCTCAGCAGGGAGCTGCTTCCCTTCAGAGCCGAGTGAAGGGTGGAAGGCAGGAGAGAGGGGAAAAAAAAAAATCATGAATATTGATTTGAACTCGAGTGAATTTCAATTAGGCCTCGTTCGGGCTCCACAAATATTTGAGCAGCGCTACTGCAAACGGGGGGGGAGAAGCAGATCTGTAACTTCAGCACGCAAATATTCACAAAAGAGAAATTCCGAGCCCGCTCACGCCGGCTCCGCTCGGATCCCACTCCTGTTTCCAGGCCCTGCTCGGGGGGAGGAGGCAGCAAATGGAACAAATATTCCGATTTAATGGATCCTGGGGGTGTGGGGGTTAAATGGCGAGCTGGGAATGCTGAGGCAGGTGAGATGCCCTGGTTTCCTGCCAGCCTCAACAGGGCAAGGGCACGGGGCGGGAATGGGCTGGATCCAACAGGGATGGAGCTCATGGATGGGGCTGCAAGGGCTGGGCTGGCAGCAGGGAGCGACTCCCAGGAACGTCGGGTCATGGAGAGCCAGGAATGCCCTGTGCATCCCAGCACGGAGAATCCCAGGTCACTGATTGCAGCTCATGGAGCATCAGGATCATCCCAGAATCATGGAGTGGGTTGGGTTAGAAGGGACCTTAAAGGCCATCCAGTGCCACCCCTGCCATGGGCAGGGACACCTCCCACTGTCCCAAGCTGCTCCAAGTCCCATCCAGCCTGGCCCTGGGCACTGCCAGGGATCCAGGGGCAGCCACAGCTGCTCTGGGCACCCTGTGCCAGGGCCTGCCCACCCTCCCAGGGAACAATTCCTTCCCAACATCCCATCCATCCCTGCCCTCTGGCAGTGGGAAGCCATTCCCTGTGTCCTGTCCCTCCATCCCTGGGAAATCATCTCTCTCCATCTTTCTTGCAGTCTCCCTTCAGGCCCTGCAAGGCCACACTGAGCTCATCCCAGAGCTTCTCCTCTCCAGGCTGAACAATCCCAATTCCCTCAGCCTTTCCTTGCTGGATACAGCAAGCTCCAGGTGATATTTTTCTCCACAATTCCACACTCCCTTGGCTGCACATTCCCACGGCAGATATCCAGCCAGGGGAAGGTCGGTGTCACTTTGTGAGGAGCAGGGTTTGGGCAGGACCCCGGGGATGGGGAAATCCCACCCTGAGCAACATCAGCATTCCCAAGGGCAGGGCCCTTCCATAATGGGAACCTCATCCCTGTCACGGCTGGGCTGGGAGGCCTCACTCTGCACTGGGGCTGGAATTTGGCCGGATTTCAGAAGGAAAAGGGAGAAATAAGCAGGACACAGGGGCTGCTGCTGTTCCTTCGAGGTGGGGACAGGGAGAAGCCACCCAAGCCCCGATCTGTGCTGCACCGTGGGCTGTCCCAGCCCAGCAGGAGGTGGGCAAACCACAAATCCTATAAATCTGCTCTACAGGGCTTGCCTGGATCCCAGATATTCCCCCTGCCCAGGGACTGAGGCAGCTGGATTCAGCTGCCAGTAGGAAATCCTTTTCATCGGGAATCTGATCCTGGCACTGCCTACAGAGAGGGAAGTACCTTCTCCCTGACTCTGGAGGTCTCTGCTGTGCCCCACTCAACCCTTCAGGTTGTTTTTAGGGGAGAAACGGGCACTTCACGGCTGGGTTGTTCCGTCCTGGGCTTGATACTCCAAACGCATCAGGTGGGTCACACCCTCCACTCAATCCCTGGAAAAGGAGAGCAGAGGAGCGGCTCGAGTGTAAACACCTCGAATGGAAAAATCCCCCCTTCTGAGTCCTTCACCTCCCTCTTTTTCCTGGGAATAAACGCTTTTTCTGTCCCCTGGTCGAGCCTTTGGGGTGAGGGATATTCAAAGGCGAGGCAGCTGCTCCCGCGGACCCGCATTGTGAGGCCGGGGAGCTGATGGATTGTTCTCTTCCTTGAGAACCTGAGCCTGGCTCTGCATTTTCACGGCGCGGCTGAAAACGCTGCAGCGGCAGAAAGGAACAATAACGGCGGCAAATAAAGAGGGGAGAATGGTGAGAAATTAAATCTGTGCCGCAAATGATTAATAGGGCATTTCCTGAGGCAAACAATCACCGTGTGCTGGGCTTTGGGGGGGTTTGGGGGCTGCTGAGGCCTTTAGTGACTCTGTAAATAAAATAAAATAAAGAATGGGGGTGGGGGATCCCCTTCACGGCACATTGAGCGTGGGCCCTGGTTCCCAAGGGAGACTCCGTGAAGAGACGTCCATTCAAGCCGGGCCTAACAGAGCCAGGACTAACAGGCGGTGTGAAAAACTGCAAAGGGCTTCACACTTCCAAAGGTCGTGGTGATGCTGCAGTTTTACACCTACGAATGAATCCCTGCGTCCTCCTCCCTCGTCTCCTCTGCTTTCCCAACAGGTCCTGGGGTGGATTCTGTCATTCCTGTAACCGTCTGACGCCGATGCCTCAGGGTTTAACTTCTGGGTGTTCGAGCCCCGTGCTGCCCGGGGTGTGGCTCTGCAGGCCCCTGTGGCTCGGCAGCTGCTCCCAGGCCAGGCAGACACAGCAAAGCCTCTCCGAGCTCGCTGCTCGAGGATGCTCCGACTGTCCCGGGCCCAAAGGGGCAAACCGGGGCCTCCGGAGGGGTGGAGAAATGGAAGAAATGACATCATTAGCTGAAGTTTTAATTGGCGAATTTATGCCGATACGCAAATGGCCCAAACCTATAAAAGTGAGAAGAACTCGGGGTCCATCCTGGGGTCCATTTTGGATGCAGCCTCTGGATCCCCTGAAGGCCTTTAAATAAATCCCTGCCTTCATTCCCTGACTCCTGTCCAGTCTCTGGTTTTGGGTAGCCACTCAAGGCATCACTGCTGCCTGAGGAATTCATTTTCCATCCTCCCCCAAAAAAACCCCGTGCACTAAGTCAAAGAAATTAAATTTTAAGCTGCCTGTCGAAGGAGAATGAACGTGAGAGACGCGGTCTTTTTGGTGAAATTCCCTTCTTTCAAGCGCTGCGATTGGGGCAGCCCCAGCTCCGAGGGGAAGTACACAAAAAGCTGCCATCCAAGTGACCTCTCCCAAACATAAAGAGGAGTTAATAGGATTGCTCTGAATTCCAAAGGGGCGCTGCACGCCCGGCACGAGTGGGCCTTGCAGTGGGGCATTTATAATCTGCAATTCCATTAAGCAATTCTAATATAGTCTTTGAGGGTGGAAAGTGGTCGTTAATAAAAGTTTAAATTAAAGCCTGCTCGCTGTCGGATTAGATCATTAAAATTGCAGGGTCCTGGCGCGGCTGCCGGGCTCGGCGGCAGAGACAGAGCTGAACCCACCCTGGCAGGAGCGGGGAAGGGCTCCAAAGCAAACAGGGAGAAAAGGAATAAAACAATTCGATTCGTGTGAGTTATGATTCGATATCATGCTTAATGAAGAGAAAAATGTAATCATATTTCATCGGCGCCCGGGGTAATTAGCGAGTGCGAGCAGCGGGGATGGGACACGGAGGGAGAACCTCCTCGTGGACAGCAGGACCAGGGCAGCTCCTGGATTGGTGAGGATCATTCCCGTGGGGCAGGGAAAGGGGGGAATTCCCTCCTGAAATCCACAGGCAGGACTGGGCTGAAAATTCCCGGATCGCTCCACGCGTTTCCTCGGCAGAAAAGCAGCTTGGATTTCCAGAAAGGGTCACTTCCCGGGGATCGGGGCAGCAGCAGCATTAACACACTTCTCCTGGAAATACTTGCTCAGAAGATTGAGGGATCACCCTGGAAGGAGGTCCTGGAAACCAGGATGGAGAGCTGAGCATGCGTCACTCGAGGATGTGCAGCAAACATTTCGGAGGAGAGATATACAGGAGACATATATTTATAGGAAACCAGTCATATATTTATACATATTTATAGATACTTATATATTTTTGTATATATTTTATATATTTGTATATTTATATATTTAATATAAGTTTCTATGTTTATGTATTTCTAATATATTTTATATTTTTAATATATTTTTATATATTTATATTTATTTATAGGAAACCTGTTGCTTCTCTTTAGATTTTGCATCTCATGCAAGGGTAAAGAGAACTGGGCTTGCTCTGCTGTGCCTGACACTGGAAAAAAGAATCCAAATATTTTTTCCCCAAAAGATGCCAGAGAGAAGCTGTGGCTGCCCCTGGATCCCTGGAAGTGTCCAAGGCCAGGCTGGATGGGGCTTGGAGCAGCCTGGGACAGTGGAAGGTGTCCCTGGGTGGGATGAGATTATTTTTAAGGTCTTTTCCAACCCAAATTTCATTCTGGAATTTTTTGAATAGAGGAAAGGA
>VZRQ01009568.1:37134-51471 GCA_013397975.1 Machaerirhynchus nigripectus
ATGGAAGGAAGGAAGGAAGGAAGGAAGGAAGGCCCATGAAGTCAGTCAGGTGTGCCATGGGAATCAGCCCTCGAGGTAAACCCTGGGGCTTCCACCTGTTGGGACAGGGAATGGACAAAGAGCTCGGGATGGGAATGTTTGGAGGGATGGAGCCACCTCTGTGCACTTCAGCAAAGTCCTGCACCTCCACTGTCGGCCAGAACAGAGAAGAAATAAATAAAGAAGAGTTGCAATGAGTCCCATGAAGTAATTTTGGTGTGTCATGGGAATCAGCCCTTGAGGGAGACATCGGGGTTTCCACCAGCTGGGGCAGGGAGGGGACAAGGAGCTCGGGATGGGGGACAAGCAGCGATGCTCGGAGGGCTGGAGCTCCGAGGAGCCAAGGAAAGCCTGCTCAGGTTCTCAGCAGCAGCGCGTCCATGCCTTGAGCAGCTCCCAGCCCTTCCCAGGAACCGCTCGTGAACACATTTGGCTGCCCATGAATTATTCATCGCCGTAAATGATTGGGCAGATGATTTGTGCAGCACTCCCCGGCCCGCGGGGAGGGTTTTGCTTGTACAAAGAGCCGTGCTGGAGGTGTCCGACCGGGGCACTCGCAGCTCTACATGAGCGCTTGTGACATTTTCCCTTCCTCCGAGCTTTTAAGTAAACAAAGCGCGGCCGCCTGAAAGTCTTCCCGGTGTCAGTGCGAATCTGGGCCCGGATGGAGAATGAATCCCGCTCTTTGGTCCGTGGAAAAACATGCTTTTGATGTGGAGCCTCGCTGGTGAGCGGTGCCTTCACACAAAATCTTCTTTCTTCTCCGAGCAGGCTCCCCGACACGACGCGATGTGAGCTCTCGGTATTTCCCTCCGATGGATCGTCCCTAATTGTGTCTCCCTGGAAAATAAACATACAGAAGAAAGGAAGAGCAAGGCAGAGGGGAAGTGAGCGGTACCTCGGCATTCCAGAAGGAAATGGACCCTTTGGAATTCAGCGGGATTGGCAGCAGGACCCCCCCAGGGATGGGGCGGCAGAGGTGGCCTCTCACTGTGCGTCCTCTCAGTGCGCTGCAGTTCACTCTTTGAGCTGCTCCTCCGAGTCCTGGTCTCCTGCAGCATGGCTACGTTTGAATCATTCTGGTCTTTGGATTAAAAAAAAATATTAATTTTTCCTCTTCGCCTCCCGCGCAGGGGAACGGCGGAGATTTTCCTGGCTGAGCTCCTCAGCTGCCTCTCCCACGGGACCAGGCTGGGAATGGCAGCGCTTTGGTGCAGGATTCTGCTTTGCTTTGGGTGGGGAACGCAGAAGAGCCTTTGAGCTGCACTCCCTGGGCCTGCAGATGCCTCATTTAAGGCAGAGTGACCAGAGACTCATCCCATCCCACCCCTGCAATGGGCAGGGACACTTCCCGCTGTCCCAGGCTGCTCCAAGCCCTGTCCAGCCTGGCTTTGGACACTGCCAGGGATCCAGGGGCAGCCAGAGCTGCTCTGGGCACCCTGTGCCAGGGCCTGCCCACCCTCCCAGGGAACAATTCCTTCCCAATATCCCATCCAGCCCTGCCCTCTGGCAGTGGGGAGCCATTCCCTGTGTCCTGTCCCTCCATCCCTTGTCCCAAGTCCCTCTCCAGCTCTCCTGGAGCCCCTTTAGGCCCTGGAAGGTGTTACAAGGTTCTGCTCTACCATTCCCAACCTGCTTCCCTGTGCTTTGGTTCCTCACTGCAATGCCAGAAAGGGGGGTTCACCACTTCCCATTTTCTTTCCCCAGAACACCAGGACAGACTTCCACGGCCCATCCAGGCTGGACAACCTCAGTCTGTTCAATTTTTTAACATCCCTGGGCCATCCTGTTCCCGTTTTTATCTTTTCCTTCTGTATGCTTTATGAGACGCAGGATCAGCCACGCAGCCAGGACTCAAAATAAAGACGGATGTCCCCTGGATGTCCCTGCTGGCTCTGGGGACAATTCCTGCCCCGTTCTCTCTGTCCCAAGTGCTCCCAAACATCCCCCTGGCTGTATGAGCAGGCACGTGCCGGCGCAGCATTCCCAGGGCACCTTCCCAGGGCTCTGTGAGCTCCGGGACGAGCAGGAACAGCTCATTCAGAGTTAATCATTGTTTCAACTCCGTTCCCACTCCGGATTTTTTCCCCCTTGCCTGCCGTTACCTTCCATGTATTTACACTGAATTTCACCTCCTGTTTTATTGTCAGGAACTCACTCCCGGCAGATCCTCCAGAGCTTTTCACTGTCACTGTTGGATTTCATGATCCTGAATAATTTTGTCGCATAGGCAAACACTGTCACTTCATCATTCCCCACTTTTCCGGATCATCAAGGAGTGTTCCACGCCACAGAGCCCAGGACAGGCCCCCGAGGATCCCCGTGGCTGCTCTGGGGCCACCAGGAGCAGAGATCAGTTATCCTTCCCTCAGTGTCATGGTTTTAACCGCTCTTAAATCCATGGAGGCGCTTCCTCTCGTATTCCCTAAAATCCCAGTGGCTCCAAGTGCCTTTTGCGAGGATTTTGAGTGGAATTTTTGGGAAATGCAGTTTAACTGCGGCCAGTCCTTGCCGGGACCAGTGTTGCCACCTCCAAAGGAATGTCACAGATTTCTGGGATATTTAGGGGATGTGGCTTCCCCTGGAGAGGCCCTGTTGACTCTTCCCAGTACATCCACACCTATCTGGCTCCCGTTAATTCCGGGGTTTATCACGATTCCTCTGGATTTGCCTGCCATGGAAAGCACATTCCCCGTCTCCAGCTCCTTCTGCCCATTTTAAGGAGAACTGCTGTCACATTTTCTGCCTCCCACACGACCAGGAAAACGGGAAGGTGATGCTTGATCCCGTGGCCTCCTGAGGGATGAGCGCTCCCTCAGCAGCAGGGGAAGCCCTGCAAGTCTCCAAACCCCAGGCGGGCACCTCCATGGATTCAGATAGGCACCTTCCCATCCTCCTGAGCAGCTCAGGATGCAGGAAGGGCAAGGACAGGATTCCCTCCGAGCTCCTTAGAAGTTCCACTTCTGCTTGGGAAGACCTGGATTGACACTGGAGTGGCACCACTGCCCCAAACTTGCCCCTGTGTCCTGAGCAGGACAAGTCCCCGGCTGAGGTGCCAGCACAGGGATGTGTCCCTCAGGGTGGAACAGAGAGTTTGGGATTGGATATAGGGGAAAAAATCCTCCTGGAAAGGGTGGCCAGGCACTGGAAGAGGCTGTCCTGGGTAGAGGTGGAGTCACTGTCCCTGGGGGTGTTCAAAAGCTGTGGCACTTGGGGATATGGGGAGTGGTGGGCTTGGCAGTGCTGGGTTAATCATGGAATCCTGGAATGGTTTGGGGTGGAAAAAACCTTAAATTCCATCCAGTGCCACCCCTGCCATGGGCAGGGACACCTCCCACTGCCCCAGGCTGCTCCAAGCCCCATCCAGCCTGGCCTTGGGCACTGCCAGGGATCCAGGGGCAGCCACAGCTGCTCTGGGCACCCTGTGCCAGGGCCTGCCCACCCTCCCAGGGAACAGTTCCTTCCCAAAATCCAACCTAAACCTACTCAAGAAGCCGCTGTTATTCCAGCGCCTCATCCCAGCCTGATTTTCCCTGATTTTCCCGGAGCCTGGAATATCAAACCCTATTTTTTCCTGCCACTGCTCTACTTTGTTGCATCCTTTCTGAGATTCCTGCCCCCAGCCGAGCTCTGCAGCCATGGGAGGAAAGCTTTGCCAGCAGCGGGTTCTTCCTGCACAAAGCCCAGCGTGCTCCACAGGGATGAAAGGCAGGAGAAGGCAGGATCAGGGGCAGGAGAAGGCAGGACCAGGGGCAGGAGAAGGCAGGATCAGAGGCAGGAGAAGGCAGGACCAGGGGCAGGAGAAGGCAGGATCAGAGGCAGGAGAAGGCAGGACCAGGGGCAGGAGAAGGCAGGATCAGAGGCAGGAGAAGGCAGGACCAGGGGCAGGAGAAGGCAGGATCAGAGGCAGGAGAAGGCAGGACCAGGGGCAGGAGAAGGCAGGATCAGAGGCAGGAGAAGGCAGGACCAGGGGCAGGAGAAGGCAGGATCAGAGGCAGGAGAAGGCAGGACCAGGGGCAGGAGAAGGCAGGATCAGAGGCAGGAGAAGGCAGGACCAGGGGCAGGAGAAGGCAGGATCAGAGGCAGGAGAAGGCAGGACCAGGGGCAGGAGAAGGCAGGATCAGAGGCAGGAGAAGGCAGGACCAGGGGCAGGAGAAGGCAGGATCAGAGGCAGGAGAAGGCAGGACCAGGGGCAGGAGAAGGCAGGATCAGAGGCAGGAGAAGGCAGGACCAGGGGCAGGAGAAGGCAGGATCAGAGGCAGGAGAAGGCAGGACCAGGGGCAGGAGAAGGCAGGATCAGGGGCTGCTGGGAGCTTGAAGTGCCTGTCATTGTCTGCTTGGGAATTCTGGGTCACTGCAAGCCGTTCCTAAATGGATTTGTCCCCACCAGTGGCTGATCCAGAGCAGCCCTGCTCTGTTCCGTGCCTCTGAGCCACTGGAACTCCCCACCACACCCAAGTGGAATTTTCGTCCAGGTTTTCCCTCTGGGTTCCACAGTTTGGGATCTGCTGGGAGCTGTGGAGGTTGCTCCTATTCCAGGGAAAAGAGCTGCCTGCCTTCAGCGTGGCTGGGTTGTGTGGAGCTAACTTGGACACTCTGGCACTGGTTGGATTTCAATCATTAATAAATCAGCAGGAGCAGCCCTGGTGGCGGAATGATCATTCCCAATGCGTGTTCAAGGATTCTGACTCCTGGGTTTAAGCTCCCAGCTGTCCCAGGAGGCCACGAGATGCCACATTCCCCCTGTCCTCAGCAGATGCCGGAGACATCGAGCTGGCAGGACCAGCCCAGCTCCAGCTGAACATCCGGAGCTCCGAGTTATTCCAGCTCCCGAGGCAGCCTCGGAATGTAAAAGAGGTGCCACAGCTCCTCCTCGGAATCAAGCAGATGAAAAAAAACCCCAATGCATTTGAAAGAGAAATGAAAAATAATGTCTGGTGGAGCTCGTGTTGCTCCTGCCAGGGCTGAGCCTCTCCCGGCAGCCCTGATGAAGGAAAACAGCTTCCCTGAGAGGGGGATTGAAGGCCTGGAAAACGCAGCTCCAAAGGTGACCTCGGGGCGAGCACGTCATTCCTGCTGCTCCCACGGAGCTTTGTGAGGGTGACTTGGAGCAGAAAAAACCGGGCCTGGCGTGGGATCGTCAATTTGAACCCACCCCGAGAGCTTCCAAAGCTTTTGGGATGCGGGGAAGGTGTGGCTGTGCGGCGGCCCAGGTGTCCCGCTGGCTCTGCTCCTCCTCGGAAGCCCAACTCCGGGAGTTTTTCCATTGATTTCAGTGCAAACAAGATCAATTGTCTCTTTGGGCTCCTGTGTGGGAATGAGATTATGTTGAATATTAATTTGCCTTGCGATGGGCCCTGACTGTAATTTTCTATCAGCAAAGGAGAATTCATGTATTTCCATAAATTCAGATACTTCCATCTATTCATTCCACATATTCATAGACATTATCTCAATTCCCAGCTCTAGTTCAAACAAAAGTTAGTTCCTTTTACAAATAAATTATTTTCCACTGCTGATGATATTTCTAATTTTTGTAGGCAAATTTATCCATTTGAACAAAGGAGACAAAAAGTATCTTTGATGTAGCAAAGCCTTTCTGAGAGCCGTGCGTAAATTAAAGGAGAAAAGATAGTCTGGAAAATTTAAGGAACGGATGGGAATGATTCCAAGTTACCTTGTACTTAATTGAAGTTCTCAGAAATGTTCTTTTCTTGTTTTCTGTATTGGAGCTGTTCCTTGAAGTGTGTCTGAATGCCTCTTCAAGCTGGCATTTAATCTTTGACTGCATATATTTATTTTTCCCTTGTGGAAATGGAAGGGCCCTCTCTGGAATTTCTCCTTTGGCATCTCTTCACCTTGGGCCTTGGTTTTTGGGGAATGTTGCCGGGAGATACGGCAGCACCGGATGGTTCAGAGCGGGATTTTCCCCAATTTCTGCTGTGGGTTTCTGGGAGAGTCTCAAACCAGTACAAGTCTGCCTGGCTCCACTGCTCTCAGATTATCCTGCTGGAGCATTTCTTTGGATGTCTTCACCACAACAGGACAATTTGGGGTGACTGAAGGTTTTAAGCTGCTCAGAGGTTTCATTCGCTGGGGCTGGAGGAGCCGCAGTGCTGGGATGAGACACAAGAACTGAGCTGGGAGCATCAGGAATTGCTTCATTCCCTGGAAACCGTTTGGGGAGGTTCAGGCTGGGAGGGCCCACAGGGCTCACCTGGTGCCACCTCCCTGCCCCAGCAGGGCCATCCCGGAGCACAGGGCACAGCAGCGTGCCCACACAGCTCTGCAATATCCCCAGGGAGGGCACCCCACGGCCTCTCTGCACAATCTGCTCAGGGCTGGGCACTGCCCAGGGCAGAGGTTCTGCCTCCTGTGCAGGGAATTGCCGGGCTCAGCCCCTGCCCGTCCCTCTGGTGCCACTGCTGGGCCCCGGAGCAGAGCCCGGGCCCTGCCCGGAGCCCTCCCTGCAGCCAGGGACACCCAGGCCTGAGGGCCCCTCTCGGCCGGGGCTCCTCTCGAGGCTGAGCAGCCCCAGCTCCCTCAGCCCTTCCTGGGCACCGAGATGCTCCAGGCCCTTCCTCAGCCCCGCAGCCTCCGCTGGCCCCGCTCCAGGAGCTCCCTGGCCCTGCTGTGCTGAGGAGCCAGAGCTGGGCACGGCACCCCAGAGGTGCCCCCAGGGCTGGGCAGAGGGGCAGGATCCCTCCCTGAGCTGCTGGGAATGCTCTTCCCAATCATGGAATCATTAAGGTTGGCAAAGCCCTCCAAGATCACCACGTCCACCCTTCCACACAGCCACAAATCCATCACTCTAATCCCACCTCTACTCCTTTTTTGCCCAACATTTCCAGAGACTGTGACTCCCCCACTGCTCTGGGCAGCCCATTCCAAATATTCCAGTGAAGGGATATTTCCTGATATCCAACCTGAGCCTCCCCTGGCGTTCCAGCACCCAGGCCCAGCCTCCCTGTGTGCCATTACTGCCTGCATCGGATACCTTGGAATAAACAGCTCGGAGCAGGGATGTGCCAGACCTGCGTGGAGCCACTCCTTCTTCCTGCAGTAAATTAATCAGGGTAGTAGAAGTAATAAAACTAATGGGAAAGTTGTCCTGGGTGGGATATTAAAATCCAGGAGAGTCACAGCTCCCGGAGGAATCCTAAAAAGCCCCATAATTGAGTCACAACAGAGAGAGCTGCAGAGAGAGAGTGAGAGAGGCAGGGAGAAAAGCTGCAGACAGTGGGACTTCAGTGCTGGCACTCGAGGAGCCCAGGATGACAAAACTTCCACTCAGAATGGAATAGCAGGAGGCGCCTTGGAATTTCTTAAGGCTTGGAGGAAAAGAATAGGGAGCAGAGGAGCTGTGGTGGAAGGTATTGGTGCAGCCAGGGGTGTGCAGGACAAAAAAAGGGATATTTTGTGAAAGCAGCTCAAAGAAAACCACTGCAACAGAGCGGGGAGGGGGGGCTGGAAGCAATGTCAGCTCAAAGTCCTTGGGATGCTTCATTCCAAGCGGGAAAAATGGCGTGACTGGAAAAAAAAAACCAACCCAAATATTTCAAAACCCAAAGGGTTGCTCATAAACAGTGCAGAAATGGATGTGTGAAAAATTAAATTTGTTTAAAGAAGAGGTGTGAGGAGCAGGGAGGAGAATTAGCAGTGATTTATTGCCACGCTGGCAATTCCCTGGGGAAAGAGACGTGCACTGGAGGAGAATAAAACACTGGGAAAAGTCAAGGGTGGGAATTAAAATGGAGCTGGAGGAAGAAACATGATTTTAGCAACTCTCATAAGTTAGGATGACCTGAGCCACTGGAAAATAACAGCCAGGGAAGAAAAACCCTCAATCTCCCCCCAGCTAAGAGATAATGGAGCAAGAAGGAATAAACAATGGAATTTTAAAAGGAAAAATCACCGTGGAGTGACTGGCTTGGAAAATAACAATTAAAAGAGATGATTTCATCCAAATCCGCCTCAGACTCCTCCCCAGCAATGCTGTTACTGACAGGCAGCGCTCCCGAGCTCCGGAGAACTTCCTGCAGCAGGGCAGGTGTCTGGATCCCGCCGTTTTTGTGGGATCAGGGCACTTGAGGGGCGTGGGAATGTGGGACGTGAGTGCAGAGCTCCGGCCTCAGTTTGTGCAGGGCTGGGGGAGAGGAGATCTCGCTCACGGAAATTCCCTCAGAGGTGCTCAAAGAAGAGGGAGAAATTGATAACCATCTGTGTGCAGCTAAATGGGACAAACAGGGAAAAGGGGATTGTTTGGGGTGGCACCGGGAGATGGAACTGGCGCTGCCGTGACGGGAAACGCTAAAAATCCTGCATGGCAGCGGGGAAAGGTGAATTTGGGAGAGGATCCAAAGCTTCCCCCGGCAGCTGGGCTGGGCTGCACGGGCTCCACGGCCCGGAGACGCCGCAAATTCCCTTAACCAAGTCATTAGGAAGCACTGAGCGGGATTCATTAGGAGATGCGGAGTGGGATCCGCGCTTCTTCTCGCGCAGCGAACGGCTGTGAGAACCTAATTAGTTATTTCAATCAGCCTCCCCAGAGCCAGGCACGTCTGGATTCGCCTTGCTGGCTCTGGAAGCGGTTTGTTCCCGGGTTTGGGGTCGGATGGGGAGCTGGGAGCCCCGGGGGCTGCGACAGCGGCGGCGCAGGGCGGGTGCAGGGCAGCGGTGCCACCGAGCCCGGGGGCAAAGAGTCAGGAGGGGAGAGGGAAAAGCGGAGGTGACAGCGGTGGCGTGAAAAGGAGGGCACGGGGAGAGGTTTCTGCAGGAATAAAGGAGACCTGGCTGCAGATTCCTGCTCTTTTCCACATGAACAGCCCGTGCCCGAGCCCTTTTCCAGGCTCTGCATCCCACAGGGGTGGTGCCGCTCCTGCCACCATCGCCCCCGGGGCCTGGGCAGCTCAAGTGCTCTGATTTCCAGGTGTGTGCGTGCAGAAAGCTTGGGAAAGCATGGAGAAGCATGGAAAAACATGGAAAAGCATGGGAATCCCAACCAGGGAAGGTTCACTGAGCTGCCCTGGTTTGTGTTGTGGGGTCAGACTTGGCTCTGGGGCAGGCAGGAACAAACCAGGCCAGGAGTCTCCCTGCAGAGAGCAGTGAGATCCCAGGAGCAGCTGGATGCTCACAGCTCCAACCGTGCCACGCATTTTCCTTTGCAACTGAAGGAGTTTTGCACTTTCTGAGTCTCGTTTCAGCCCCTTCTGCCCAGGCCACATCCCTGCGGATTCAAATCCAGCTGCAGGCACAGGAGCACGTGTGTGGGACTGGGAGCATGGAAGGCAGGGAGGGATTTAGGCCAGGTTTGTGGTGCCTGGGGGTACAAAGTTTGCACAGGGGAGGCTCAGGCTGGACATCAGCAGGAATTTCCCCATGGAAAGGGTGCTCAGGCCTTGGCAGGGGCTGCCCAGGGAGGTTTGGAGTGCCCATCCCTGGAGGTGTCCAAGGAAGGGCTGGAGGTGGCACTCAGGGCTCTGGGCTGGGGACAAGGTGGGGATCACGCACCACTTGGACTCGATGGGCTGGGAGGGCTTTTCCAACCTCAGTGATCCTGGGATTCTGGGATCTTTATCCATACGGAAAGGGAGGAATGGACCAGGGGAGCCTTTAGCAGGGCTGGAGGGATCATCCCACCACAGATTCCATCCACGTGTCGGACAACAGCTCCCAGTCCCAGCACGTGACACTGACCCCACCCAGGAAAACACAGAGCCAGGACTGAATTCCCACAGGGAACAGCCAGACTCTGACCCAGGGCAGCCTGAGGGAGGTGCTGGCTCCTGGATTACACACGGCCCAGCTCCCATCTTCCCTGCAGTTTGCGGGTTGGATGGTGGGTCTGTAACCAGGAATGGTGGGTTTGGAGCTCTGGGATGGGTTTGAAGATCTGGGATGGTGGGTTTGGAGCTTTGGGAATGGTGGGTTTGGAGCTTTGGGGGTGGTGGGTTTGGAGCTTTGGGAATGGTGAGTTTGGAGCTTTGGGAATGGTGGATTTGGAGCTCTGGCATGGGTTTGGAGCTCTGGGATGGATTTGGAGCTCTGGGATGGGTTTGGAGCTCTGGGGACAGTGGCTTTGCCACTCATGGGACAGTCCCAGTGGCCTGTCCTCTCCAGTGTTTCCATCATGGATCCTGTCTCCCATCCCAAAAGGGCCACATGACCCAGACACTTCTCCTAATCCAACTGAGCCCAATAATGCGAGATAAAGCAGTAAAAAAAAAGCCTGTCCCAACATTTTTGTGACTTCCAGGATTTTCCCAGCTTTCTGCTCCATATAAAGGATTTGTGAGCAGTGGTGGGAAGGCTCAGTCGTGTCCTGGCCATCACTCCCCACATGCATGGGCTGGAAAAGGGGAATGTGGGCACTAGGAAGGATTTCAGGGATGGCTCTGTCCCAGCACAGTCAGGGATTTGTAGGGCTGGGCCCAAACCCTCCTTAGCCCATCCCACCAGTCTGGAGCTGACTGGGAGCACTGGGAGCACAGTCAGGGGTTTTTAGGAGTTGGTATAAACCCTCCTTAGCCCATCCCACCAGTCTGGAGCTGACTGGGAGCACTGGGAGCACAGTCAGGGGTTTTAGGAGTTGGTACAAACCCTCCTTAGCCCATCCCACCAGTCTGGAGCTGACGGGGGTCACTGGGAGCAGCCAGGCACGCTGGGGAGCGCTGGGGGCTGCAGCCACGCTCCGTAGATGGATTTCTTTTCTTAAATTATGCTTTAATTTCCTCCCCTTCTGGTCCCAGCGCCTGTGTTTTAATGAGCTCGCTCCCCCAGCATATCAAACACGGCTGATCCCTGGTGCTCCCTGTTTGCAATTCCCAGTGGCTCCCAAGCAAGAATTGTGCTGTTTAATTTTGCCAGACTTCCAGTTTACTCTGAAGCCTGAAAAAAAACCCCACACACAGGCGCAAGGCCCATATTTCTCCCGGCCTATTGATAGAGCGTGATAGGTATTAAATTCTATAATTCTTTCACTGGCCTTTAAGCAGCCTGGGTGTTAATATTTAATGATGAAGGATGCTGGTAATCAGCCCCGTATCCCAAGTGTCTGGATGCTTTATGGTCTTGCCTTTGGGAGCCTAATTGTGAACCCAGCCCGCCAGAGCTTCCCACCCCAACTTAATAAACTTCACCGTCGCTGCCCAGCACATCATCTGTCTCCAGGCAGGATCCAGCTCCGGGAGGAAGGATGGGGTGGGATGGCGATGAGGGAGAGGCTGGGGAGGCACAGCCCACTCTGGGCTGGGAATGTGGCCCTGCCTTGGGCACAGCTCCAGCTTTGGGGCACAGGAGGCACCACCGACAAAAGCAGCGTCGGCCACGTCCTTCCCAAGACAGCCAGGCCTGGGGGCTGCATCGGCCACCCCCTGCGTGTCCCAAATTCCTGGGGGTTGCTTCCTTCACCCTCGGGTGCCCCCACATTCCACCTCCTGCCCATCCCACCTTCCTGAGGGATGTTTCCTTCACCCTCGGGTGTCTCTCCCATCTCCCAGGCAGTCTGGGCTCCTGCACCATCAGCCTGGATAAAGCCAGGCACTTCCTCCAGGACTCCCAGCTCCAGGTTTCCAGCGTATCCCGAGGCTTGCACAGCCAGGTACTGCTGCCAGTGATGCTTCACTGGGCTGGAATGGCCCGAGGCAAAGGCAGGAAGGGGAGCTGCTGCTGGTTGTTAATAACACTCAGCACTTACACGGGCACAGCCACTGGAATTCAGCTCCGTGTACGAACATGATGCCCTTAACTGCTGCCCTGGGAGCAGGGGCTGCCAGCCCAGCCAGCTGGCGCGGAAACTGAGGCACACACACAGCCCTGGAAACCTCACCCGTGTGCCATGGGCACTGCCACCACCCCCAGGGGACACAGTGGCACTGCACACAGCCCTGGGCTCTTTAAATGCCACCAGCGGGCTGGTCCTTAACCCTGCCGGTACCAGGGCAGGGACCTTCCCACCCCACAGTGAGCTGCTGTAAGGTCGGGGATGATTCCACCCGGAGGTGTTTTATCCCGATTGAAGAGATGCGATAATTCTCTCTTATTTTGCTTTCTCTCTGCCTGCCCGGGGTCTCTGCGTGCGTAATGAGATGAGTAAGGAACCTCGCCGGCTGGTTTTGTTATATGGCCCTGCCAGGGCCTGGGAGCAAATCTTCCCTCCCGAGCGCGACTCTGAGGGAAGCCTGGCAGGGAGGAATGAGGAGAAACGAGGGCCTGGAGCAGGGAAATGTGGGATTCATTGGCGTGGGGGGCTCACAGCTGCAGCTGCAGCCGCAGGTGGGCCAAGAGGAGCTCCCCCAGGAGCAGGAGGTGCCGGAGGGATGGCGGGAGAGCCTTTCCAGCTCATCCAGGTCACTCAGGGTATCCCATTCCCCTTCTTGCAGCATTGTTTAGTCCCACACAGAGTCCCCCCTCTGACAGGCGGTGGGAAAAGAGGTGGGGAAGTCTCCTCCCGGTGTCACAGAATCCAGGGAACACCTCTGCCTTCCCTGGGAGCAGAGTGGCCCTCCTGAGCTTTTGCTCTTTGTACACCGGGGAGTCCTGGAGCGGGACTGGGCTGCTGGAGCTGGGAGCACTGGGAGGCTCCAGCAGGAGGAGAGTCCCACAGTGACTGCACAGATCCATGGAAACTGCACACAGCCATGGAAAACACAGCCATGAAAACTGCACATATCCATGGAAAACTCACATCCATGGAAAACACAGAGCCATGGAAACCACACATATCCATGGAAACTGCTCATATCCATGGAAAACTGCACACATCCATGGAAAACACACAGCCATGGAAAACACAGACATGAAAACTACATCCATCCATTGGAAACTGCACACATCCATGGAAAACTGCACACAGCCATGGAAAACACACATCCATGGAAACTGCACATATCCATGGAAACTGCACATATCCATGGAAAACTGCTCATATCCATGGAAAACTGCTCACATCCATGGAAAACTGCACACATCCATGGAAAACACAGCCATGAAAACTGCATCCATCCATGGAAACTGCACACATCCATGGAAAACTGCACACTTCCATGGAAAACACAGCCATGAAAACTGCATCCATCCATGGAAACTGCACACATCCATGGAAAACTGCACATATCCATGGAAACCGCACAGAGCCATGGAAACTGCACACAGCCATGGAAAACTCACATCCATGGAAACTGCTCATATCCATGGAAAACTGCAAATATCCATGGAAAACTGCACTCATCCATGGCAAACTGCACACATCCATGGAAAACCGCACACATCCATGGCAGCTGCACCCCAGGCAGCCGCAGAGCCCGGGGCTGGTTTGGTGGGGGCAGCAGCTCTGGTTGCTGCTCTCGGGCGGTGCCGGGGCTCCCGGGCTCCCCAGAGGAGACGCTGTGGGCACAGAGGTCAACTTCACGCTGGCCAGGGGTTCCTGAATCCCTTGCTCCACTCCCCCAGTGAGACAGGGTCTGCTTCCCAGAGCAAGGACTTTCGGGATTTGGCATCTTGGCCCATCCCAGAGCTCCTTTCCTGCAGGTTTTGTGAGCCCCAGCCCGCCCAGAGCTGCTTCCAGGCAGGAAAATGCCGTTGGGTGACGCTCATTCCCTGCAGTGTCCTCACGTCTGAGCTCCCGACTGCTTTGAGCGCCTGCAGGGGCCACAAGATTCGTTTCCAAGTGCTGGAAAGCCACGAAATTCCCACCCAGGCATCCAGGTTTGAACAAAAGGGTGGAAGAAATGCCGTGTGACAGAGGCATCTCTGGGAGGGTGAGTCCTGCTGGAGGTGAACTGGCAGCTCCCACCTCCTGCTTCCCGGCGGGATGAGGAATGGGGAGCGGGAGATGTGCTGGGAGAGCACCAGGCTGGAGGCTGAGGGAAGCAGATAAGGATTCCAGGTGCTGCTGTGCAGGGAGAGCTCCCTGCCAGCCCCGGAGCTGTCCTGGCTGGTGTCCGCAGGGCTGGGATGTGGCACAGCCCGGTGTCACTCCCTGGTCTCGCTCTCTCTCTGCAGAGCCAGAGCTCTCCCTGTCCCTGAGGCCACCTGGAGCCTCCCCTCGGTCCTCAGGTGCCCTGGGTGGGGTTCATGATCCAGCAGATTCCAGCACAGCTGGTGCCAGGCCCCCCATCCTGCAGGCACCTCGCTGTCACCCAGCCCTTGGCACCTTCTGGGCACTCTTCTGGAAGGGGCTGGAGCCCCAGGAGCGGCTGAGGGAGCTGGGAAAGGGGCTCAGCCTGGAGAAAAGGAGGCTCAGGGGGGCCCTTGTGGCTCTGCACAACTCCCTGACAGGAGGGGGCAGCCGGGGGGGTC
>VZRQ01009568.1:51537-61840 GCA_013397975.1 Machaerirhynchus nigripectus
GGAGGGCTTTTCCAGCCTCAGTGATCCTGGGATTTTCTCTCCCCACACACATCCAACACACGCCTTTCCCCTCCTTTTGCCTGCCCGCTTTTGTCCCCAGCCTCCCACCTTCATCCCCAGCTCTGTGACCCAGCACTGCCCATCCCAGCATCCTTCTCTGCACCCAGGATTTTCCCAACAAGCCCCATATAAAAAAACCCAAACAAACCACGGCAGGGATCAAACCGGGAATCTTTGATTCACCGTGATCACTGTGAATCTTTGACTTCTCCCTGCTCCTCCAGCCTGGAATATCCCAGGCAAGCTACGATTTCCAGCACGGAGCAGGAAGGTGCAGTGTAAACAACGTAATGAGTTTAGTGCCAGTGAGAATAGCCCCAGCTATTCCATCTCTCTTCCCAAAATGAGCAAATCCTTCTGATCCAATTTACTGCCATCATTAGCAGGGCTTCCGGCGCTGCTGCTGAGCCTCCCCCCACCTCTGCTTCCCATCTGAAGCTCCCAGGCTTAAAATGTTATTGTTTTAATCTTTACATTGCGGGAGCAGTTCGGAATCGGGAACGAGCTTTGTCTGGGGGCACGCCTTGGAATGCTCATTTTCACCTGAAGGGCTGCAGACGCTGGAGTAGAACAAGGACAAATTAACTTTCAGCCCCAGCAGCCATTCCAGGGAAATCTCCACCTTTCGGGGGCTCAGGGTTTTGTTACAAGGCTCCTTCCTGTACTTCCTGAGGGCAGCTGAGCTGCTCCAGCCGTTCTGGGCAGTGCTGAGGTGACCCAGTGACCTTCAGCCGGGAGGTTTGGAGTGGCAAAAAGATTGAGCAAAGGAAAAAAAAATAAATAAAAAACGTAGAGGTTGGAATTTTACACACAGAAATACAAAATTTCTGCCTCAAATTCGATGCTTGCATTTCTGAACGAAATGCAAGCATCAAAACTGCAGAGCGCCCAGTTTGGAGGGACTGGAGAAGAAAGTGGAGTCAGGATGGTTTGGAGTCCATCCTTCAGTCCGTTTCCTGTGGAGACACAGGACTGGAATATTCCTGATGGAATATCTAATGAATATCCAGAGGGATCCAGTTTGCACTCCAGCTGTTGGCCTGCATGGTGCCGCTACTCCAAAACTGCTGGAAAAACTGCTCCTGGAACTGCTGGAGGACCACAGAACAATGGAGTTTAAAAGCCCTCAGGAGCTGTCCAGTTCTGCTTTGTGCTCCAAGCAGGGCCAGGTTCAAGCTCAGCTCAGGGTGCTCAGGGCACTGCTGCTGGACTTTGGAGGATGAAGATCTTGAAGGATGAAGGATGACGATCTTGAAGGATGATGGACGAAGATCTTGAAGGATGAAGCATGAAGACATCAAAGGATGAAGGGTGAAGATATTGAAGGTGAAGGATGAAGATGTTGAAGGATGAAGTTCTCAAAGAATGAAGGATGAAGATCTTGAAGGGTGAAGATCTCTAGGGGTGAAGGATGAAGATCTTGAAGGATGAAAGATGAAGATATTGAAGGATGAAGGATGAAGATCTCACAGGATGAAGATCTCAAAGGATGAAGATGCCTCCACTTCTTTGGGCCGTTGGCATGGTGCTTGACCTGCCCCATGGGGAAGAACCCTCTCCTCGTGTTTTACGGTGTTCCCCTTGTGTTTGTGCCTGCTGCTTCCTGAACTTTGGTGTGAACTTCCAGAGGAGCCTTTCTCCACCTTCTCCATAACCCCACAAGATTTCCGTGGTTCTCCAGGGTTGCGTTTTACTTCTGCTGCTGCAACAAGATCTGTTCAGCTGCTGCTTTAGCAGCAGAAGTAACTAAAGAAGATTTTTCCAGAGAAATCATCTTCCATCTTCCATTACCCTGCCGGAGGGATCCCAAAACGTGACACCGGATAGATGGGAGGACTTCCAGAAACACAAAGGTTTCCTGGTTGTCTTCCAGGAGAGATTTGATTCTCCACTGTTGGGATTTCCCACCTCAGGAGCTGCCCTGGAGGTCCCTGCCTGGCTGCTGGCTGCACAGAGAGCCCCTGGATGCCCAGCTCTGTGTGGGGCTGGTGCTCCTCACCTTCCTCCTCCTCCCTCGGGCACAACGCTGTGCCCAGGTTGGCATTCCCATTTAATTTGGGAACAGCTGACTCCCGTGGAGCCGGTTCTTTTCCAGCCAAACTCGTCAGGTCTCGTTTGTCTGCCCCTCCTGCCCTGCTTTGGAGCCTCCGTCTGGAGAAATAAGAATATTTAAACCCTGGGAGCAATTTCCAGGTCCACAGCCTCGGATCCCTGCTCGAGCAGGACCTGTGCACACACATCCACCATTCCATCTGTTCCAACGCCGCTTCCCATTCCCTCCACAGCTCTTTGTCCAGGCAGAAGCTGGGGGATGTCCTGGCAGGTGACAGTGCTGACGGTGTGTGAACCATTATTCTGAAGGTGCTTTTGGGATGGAGGCAATTCCCTGTCCCTCAGGGCTGGGAGGACCATCCTCAGCAGTTTCCAGGCCAAATCATCAGAGCTGAGCCAGGTTTTCCTGAGGAGAGCCAGGAGTATTTATCCATGACCTGGAGGGGAGCACAGTCTGGAGAAATAAGAATTAAAGAGGGTACAAAACCCAGCAGGGAGATAAACGTGGCTGGCACAGCATGAACCACTTGGAGGCTGAATTTGTTCCAGGAGTCTGAATTTTGGGTCAATGCAGCAAAGATCCACACTTCCAGGAACAAAGATATCCACACACTGCTGGACATGGATTAGGAACGTGTAGGGAAGCAGGTGGGACCTTCTGAACTGCAAGTTCCTGAAGAAAAGAACTTCCCAGTTCTGTGGGACCATGCATTGCTTTGATGAGAGCACTGGGTGTGCTCAGTGTCCACTTCCAGGGTCACACTTAATGAAAAGGTGGAAAGAGTCCAGGAAAGAGGGATAAAAGTCAATGAAATTTTAAGAAGACACCAAGACAAACACCCGCTTTTCTAATGAAAGGCTTAATGAAAAACACTTTGAATCCTTGCTTGGCACAAGGCTGGGAGTCCCCAGCAGAAGAGAATTTATTTGAGACTCGAGAGCTCTTTAATCTGGCGATCAAAGGTGTAACAAGACGTGGTGGCTGGAAGCTGAAATTAGACAAATTCCACCTGAAAAGGAGACACATTCCAGCAGGGAAGAGAATTAGTCATAAACAACCCGTGGAGGAGGTGGGTGATCCTTCCTCGCTTGGAGTTTTCCCTTGAAGTTGGATGGCTTTTGAAAGGAGCTGCCCTAACCAGCTGGGAATTGTAGGGTGGACATGGGAATGAGCTGGGAAAAGCCTCTGGCCTTGGGAATAAGAGAGGACAGAGCTCCTTCAGGATCACTGATCCCTGACCTCCTGCACGGGGACATCGGATCATCCCGATTTCCAAGGCTCCAAGAACCACCTGAGCACAGCTGCTCACAGCTGCGTTACCTTGAGGTGTTCACAGGTTACTCCACGCACGGAATGGCTCTGGAATTCTCCAGCTCCAGGAATGTCTGTGTGATCCAGACAGATCTCCTGCTTCTCCCTGTTCAGCTTCTTTTCTGGGATTTCACTTTCTTTCTTTGCTCCTCCGTTTATCCCAAAGAAGTTACTCCAATTCCCCGGGGAAATCCCCCCTCTCCAGGGACAGCAGGGACATGCTGAGTCGTGCACACCCCCGGGGGCGCTGAGGGATGCGGGATCTTTGGGATCACGGCAGGACAGAGCTGAGCGTGACCCCCCGCGGGGCTCTGTCCCTGCTGCCGGGGCTGCTTTGGGATGCTGGCAGGAGCTGGGGCACTCCCAGGCCGGGGAAGGGACAAAGCCAGCCCTGCCTGGGCCCAGCGGTGGCACAGAGGGGACGCGGTGACACAGAGCTGCAGGCTCTGCTGACCTTCCCGGCTCCAGCGTTGGTTTTATCTGGATTTGCATAATCCAGCATGGCAAACAGCAGTGGGACGGGACTGAATGAGGGGCAAAAAGAGGGAAACACAAACAGATTTAATTCAAACGCTCAGCAGCTCTCGGAGCAGCCAGGAGCTGCCGCCTGCACTCCTGAAGGGCACGGCCTGGAGCCGGGGGGAACTGGGAGGTGAAAAAGGGGGAAGAGTGTGGGAGAAAAGCAGAATCGCTTCCTTAGGGGTGAGATATTCTGGCTCTTCCCGGCTGGGAAGGGTTGTCTGCCCCAGGAACGTCCCCTGGGCTGCTCAGGTGCGGGGTGAGGCTGAGCCCAGCCCGGGGGAGCCGCAGGGACGGTGGGATGTGGAGAGGGGATGGAGGTGGGAATGTGCAGGGCAGCCTGGGCGGGTTCTTCCCCAGCACCTCCTCATCTCTCGCCTCTTCTCCTGCTTCCCCAGCTCCAGAAGGAACAGTGGGAACCATGATGGGAACAGAAGTTCCTCTCCGGGATGAAGGCTGAGCACATCTGCGCGCAGGGAGCAGGGTGCAGAGAGGGGCAGGACTCAGCATGCGTTGTTGGAATCCCAGGTCGCGTTTTGGTAAAGAGATTCGGACAGCAAATTTGTTTTAATTCCACGGCTTTAAACAAACGCAAGCACTGCGTTTCATTGTGGATTTCACAACAATCCCACCCCAAATCCCTTTTTCCAGGCTTTGTGGCAGGAAGAGACCTGAATACACTGGCTTTGGCCAGTGGGGTGTGTTTGCTTTTGTCCTGGCTGGGTGAGCAAACTGGGAATAAAGGATGGCTGCACAAAGCTCTCCCCGCCAGCAAAGCCGGGAGTAGGGATTCAATCCTTGGAATGCGCTCCCTCCCGGGGAGCAGGAGCCAGGCTGCTGCCGAGGTGCCTAACAAGGTGTATGTTTTATAGGGGAGAAGGTTTTAATGGGGTTGAGTGGATCTGAGAGTCTCCACTGTGTCATAAATTCCCGAGACAAGCTTTTGGTGTCACATTGCTCCTTGTGATAATGAAGGGGATTTGAATGGGATGTAATGGAGTCGGGAGCTAAGCTATGGCAGCAATTTATCCCGGGAATCTGCAGCGGCGCGGGGGGAAATGAAGGCTTCCTTAGATATAGATACAGATGGATTGGAAATGGACTCGCCTCTCACACAGGAGGCTCCTTTATCACCGATAACGTCGGGACAAATCCTGCCTGGCTCTTGGCACAGCCTCTGATCGCACCAACAGGGCTGGGAGTGGGGCTGCTTCCAGCCAGGAGCTCGTTCCCAGCTCAGCCCCTGGCACAGGCAGCGGGGTGCCAGCTGCTCTAGGTGTGAACATTGTCAGGAATGGCATTTCGGGAGCAGAAGTTCCGGATCCGCTCCCATCTCCCTCCACAGCGAGTGCAGCTCTTTGCTTTGCAGCTCCCCGTTCCCAGCTGGGGCCGGGTGCAGGAGGGGAGGAGAGGGAAAACTCCAGGGGAGTCAGGGAAAGGCTCAGCCCTCGGCATCGCATCCTTAACAGTGGCAGAGCAAGGGGGGGCGGTTTGAAACTAAAGAGGAGAGATTCAGGAAGTTCTTTCACCCCTGCCATGGGCAGGGACCTCCCACTGTCCCAGGCTGCTCCAAGCCCCGTCCAGCCTGGCCTTGGGCACTGCCAGGGATCCAGGGGCAGCCACAGCTGCTCTGGGCACCCTGTGCCAGGGCCTCACCACCCTCCCAGCAAGGAATTCCTTCCCAATATCCCATCTGAATCTCTCCTCTTTTACTTTGAAACCATTGCCCCCTGTCCTAGCACCAGCTGTCCATGTAAAAAGTCACAGGGAAGAACTTTTTTCCTGATATCCAGTCTAAACTCACGCTCTGGCAGTGGGAAACCATTTCCCCTTGTCCTGTCCCTCCAGCCCTTGGAAATCATCTCTCTCTACCTTCCTGTGGGCTCCTTCAGGCCCTGCAAGGCCACTCTGAGGTCACCCCAGAGCTTCTCCTCTCCAGGCTGAACAATCCCAGCTCTCCCAGCCTTTCCTCCCAGCAGAGCCGCTCCATCCCTCTGCTCATATGGGGGACTGGAAGCATTTTGGGGCCAAATCCAGCCCTGGAGGTGCTGCTGTGCCCTGGGCTGAGCACAGACCCCACAGAGGAGAGCCCCACACCCTGCAGGGACCCACCGGTGCTGTCACAGAGGGAAAACCCTTCTGGATTTCTGGAAGAAGCTTTCCCCGGCACAAATCCTTATTTCCCGTGCACTAACCCTCGCTGCAGGTGAAGCAGAATTGACCTCCTGGCAGTCTGGGGAGATGGAAAAGGCTTCCCTGCAGCACCTGGGCTGTGCTCAGGGCGGGAGGGGGAAGCTCCTCGTGCTGCTCTGTCACTGCCTGTGGGGTTTCTCAGGTGTCAGCTCCGAGGGATGTAAATGCTGCAGACATCAGGTTATTCAGAATTTGGCTGATTCCCTTTTGATCTCATATTTGTGTCTTTTCCAGGGCTCGGGATGTGTTTATGCACCCCACCCCCCTTCACTTCTTTCTTCCCTTCTCCTTCTGACTCTAAACATCCCTTTTAGCTTCTAAAGATAGGGCAATGCTGTGCTAAGGAAACAGTAATTCTGCAATTTGACCTAAAAATGGGCATGTTTGGAGGCAGGCACTTCTTGGAATGCAGCTTGGGAATTAGACCCAACTTCCAAAAGTCCAAATGCAGCCTCTGTGCTGGGCAGAGGGGCTGGTGACCCAGGAACACGGGCCCTGGGGCTGGGGCTGGAGTCCAGGAGCGAGCAGCAGGCTGGGCTGGAGGTGGGGTGGGCTCGTGATGGCTTTGATGGCTTAAAGGAGTGTCATGGCAACAGTGGGAGCTGGATAATTAATATTGCACGCGGAATTACAGCGCAGGCAGAGCTTGAAGCTCACCAAGTGCCCCTGTGTGGGAGCCTGCTCTCCCAGCTGGGTGGGGACCACGGAATTTTGGGATCACAGAGCCATGGGAAAGGGCAGGGCACCTAGACCCGTGCTCCAGCTGACCCTATTTCTGGCACGAGGTTTGGCCTGGGGACACAAACCCACGGGAAGGAGCAGGAGGGGCTGAGCTCCCAGCTGAGCTTCCCAGCAGGAAAAGTGGGATGGCAAAGCAAAAAGCTCTCTGGGATGTGTCCTGCAGGTGAGGGGAGCGAGCCTGGCAGGATATTTTGGTGCCTTGCTCTGATGGGAGGTTCCTGGGAAGGGGGAAACTGGTGGGGGGCAGGATGGGAACGTGGGAGAAGCCCCTCCAAGAAGTGTTCAGGGGCCTCTGGGGGAGTTTGGCTCCGTTCTGGCAGATCAAACCCACGAGCAGGGGCAGGGTCACCACTCCTGCACTGCTCCTCTCCTCCAGCTGAACAACCCCAGCTCTCCCAGCCTTTCCTGCCAGCAGAGCTGCTCCATCCCTCTGCTCATCCTGGAGCCTCCTCTGGCCTGGCTCCAGCAGCTCCAGGTCCTTCCTGTGCTGGGCCCCAGGGCTGGGGCAGCTCTGCAGGTGGGGTCTCAGCTGAGGGGGCACAGGGGCAGAACCCCCCTCCCCTGCTGCCCATGCTGGGGGATCTGGGTCGGGACAGGTCCAGCTCTCACCCCCAAATCCTTCTCCCAGGGCTGCTCCAGCTGCTCATCCCAGCCTGGATTGATCCCAACCCGGTCCTTGTTGTTCCCTTGCCTGTCCTGCCCCTGGATCCTCCCTCCAGCTGAAGGCTCCCCGTTCCTCCGCAGCAAGCAGCGCTTCCAACCCCTTCCCAAACTGCAGCAGGGATGAGGGGAGGGTTGGATTTCCTCCCCGGGGTTTTTAAGCGAAGCCAGAACACAGAATCCCCGGGGTGAGGTGTGAACAAACAGCTCCGCTGCTCATCAGCGCCGGGAAGGGGCTGCTCGATGTGGGAAGGAGGCCGGGAGTGCTGCGGGAGCTGTTAACGGGAATTACCGCGCCCTGCTGGATCGGGAGCTGTGTCGGGGCTGTAATTGCGGCGGCTGTAACGAGGAGCTGGGGAGCGGGGCTGATAAGCAGGTAGATAATAAACTAATGAGAGGAGGGCCGGATAGGAGCGCCAGAGGAGCGGCTGAGGAAGCTGCAGGTGTCGCACGGGGAGGAAGAGTGGGCCGGGAAAGAGCCGAGGAGAGCTCGGGAAAGATGTATGGCGTGAGCGGAGCACTTAATGCTGATAATAATTGGAGCTGGAGGGTGTGCTTAGTGTCTGAATAAAGTAATTAACCAATTAAAAATGCACAGGAGACGCATGATGGAAAATGATAACCAACAGGAAAATGATGGATGCCCCGCACGGGGAGCGGGAACGTTCGCGGAGTTATCAGGGAGAAGTGCGAGCGTTCCCGACCCCGCACCCACCGGGTGCTCCTTGATCGATGCCGGCCCTGCCACCTGCTGAGCTGCCCTGGTGACAAATCGCCTGGAATTAATCCAACCCCCTCCCACCCTCTGCGAGGAGCAGACTCCGGGAAGTGTGTGGGATCCACACGGGCTGGCTCGGGAATGGCCGAGCGTGTGGCAGAGCCCTGCGGAGCAGCTGCTTTCCGGGGACGGGGGTGCCTGGAGGAGGAGCAGCCAGCACCGGGTGGCACAAGGAGAAGTCCCCAGATGGGCCAGGGGGGTGAATCGGGTGGGTCACAATTGGATTTTCCTTTGTTGGAGCCTCTTTTTTAAGACCGCAGCCAGCATCAGCCACGAAAATGAAGATTTCACTGGCTGTCAGTGCCTTATTTTGAATTCTGCAGCAACAATCTGCCTGCCTTGGGTTTGTATTTCTGGTTTTATGGTCGTCGTTTCCTTTTTTTTCCGGATCCAACCCACTGGGAATGGGTGTGGAGTCAGCCAGGGCTTATCCTGCAGGACCCTCCGTCTGTGGGAAAACTGGGAAAGTCTTAGGGAAGAAGGTGAAAAAGAAAAAAAAATTAAAATCTTTCTGGTGGGAAGGATTTAAAAGAGTGGATGCCAGGCTGGAGAACCTCATTTCCCTGTCCCTGGATCCCTGTATGCTACAGCTCTCCAGGAATTCCTGAGCCCTGGATATTCCACTGCTGATTTCGGAGGTGTTCCTCATCCCCTGGGTCTGGCTGAGGCCTGGAATTGCTGAAGGCTGAGGGGCTGTGCCACAGCTGGAGTCACTGGGAGCCTTGCTCTGAACACATGAGCTCTCTGTAGAAAAATTTGCCCTCAAAAGAAAAAAAAAGGGGGGAAAAAAGGAAAAAAAAAAGAAAAAAAAAAAGGGGAAAAAAAAAAAGAAAAAAAAAAGGAAGAGTAAAAGGAAAAAAAGGGAGAAAAAAAGGGAAAAAAAAAAGAGGAAAAAAAGCCAACCTTCCCCCCATGATATGAGAGAAAAACCAAACAGGGAGCAGGTGCCTCGAGCTGGGTATCTCACACTAATGGATCTGTTCCATCCTCATAAAGCCCCTCACGATGCGGAACCTGGTGCAAACGAGTTCCTGGGGGTCCCAGAGCGATGGGTCTGGGAGGGGAGCAGGTGAGGCCATTCCCATTCCCATTCCCGGGCTGGCTGCAGCCTGGGACTGCAAACGCGGCAGTTCCTGCATGGCAGAAAAAGAGGGAAACACGAATCCAGGAGGCGGAGCTCACTCGGGAGCTGCTTTCAGGCACAGGACTTCGGGCTGGTTTGGTCCCTGCTCCTTATGGGGTTGGATCCGTGTTTGGCCCAGCAGCCAAATCCTGTTTAATCCCTGGCATGGAACGGCTGGAGCAGGACAAGGCTCACATCCCTGCAGGGATCACTGGGAATGTGGGGCTGAGCAAGGGGCGCCGGCTGACGGACGCTCGGTCAGTCTGGAGCCGCCATCCCTCACTCTGGAGCGCTCGGGATTTTGTTTCTGTGGAAAAGGGGAGGTTGGAGCCGAGGACAGAGGCGCTGTGGCCTCTCCAGCAGCTCAGGAAACCCCTCGGCAGCCTGGGTGGAAAGAAATCGGAGCTGCAGTGATGCCACTTTGACATTCCTCAGCACCTCCGTGGGATCCGGGCAGTGATTCCCATTCCCACACGGGATGTGCTCCTTCCCTGGGATCCAGGCAGTGATTCCCATTCCCACACGGGATGTGTTCCTTCCCTGGGATCCGGACAGTGATTCCCATTCCCACACGGGATGTGTTCCTTCCCTGGGATCCGGACAGTGATTCCCATTCCCACACGGGATGTGCTCCTTACGGATCCGGGCAGTGATTCCCATTCCCACATGGGATGTGCTCCTTCCCTGGGATCCGAGCAGTAATTCCCGTTCCCTCGCATGGGATGCGCTCCTTCCCTGGGATCTGGGCAGTGATTCCCATTCCCCCATGGGATGTGCTCCTTCCCTGGGATCCGGGCAGTGATTCCCGTTCCCACACGCGATGTGCTCCTTCCCTGGGATCCGGGCAGTGATTCCCATTCCCACA
>VZRQ01009568.1:91820-112168 GCA_013397975.1 Machaerirhynchus nigripectus
AGGAATGAAGGACAGGGATGGAGGACGGGGATGAGGGACGGGGATGAGGGACAGGGATGAGGGACCGGGATGAAGGACGGGGATGAGGGATGGGGATGGAGGATGGGGATGAGGGAGAGGGATGAGGGAGAGGGATGAGGGAGAGGGATGAGGGAGAGGGATGAGGGAGAGGGATGAGGGAGAGGGATGAGGGAGAGGGATGAGGGACAGGGATGAGGGACAGGGATGGAGGACAGGGATGAGGGACAGGCTGGGGGCCACAGGACCCCTCTCCAACAGGGAATAGGAATAAAGACCAGGCAAACAGACACCATGACCCCCCCCAGTCACCCCCATCCTCCCGCAAACCGCAGCTCAGGGGTTCCCAGACCAGGCATCATTAGTGCGTTGTTAATCACCCTCCTGGGCTCCTCTCCACCCCACGTGCCCCTGATCGCGGGGGTTTTTAACCCACCTGTGCCCCCGCACCCCTCGGCGCAGCAGCGAGCTCGGGAGAGCCCGGCGCTGCTTTCCTGCAGCACCGCGGAATCCGAGACGGCACCGAGGAGGGCGAAAGATTCCTGGAGCCTGGGATGGCATCAGATGGTGCTGAGGGCGGGGAGGGAGGCTGGAAACCGGACCCTGGAGGCTCCCGCCTGGATTCGGTGGCTGCCAGGGTCAGGTTTCAGCAGGAAAAGCGGAGGAATCGTCGCTGTCCCTTCAGGACACGCAGTTCCCGCGAAGGCGGGGAAGCACCACCCTGCCCTTCCCAGCTCTGGGACACTGCCCGGGCCCTGGGATATTCCCGGCTGTGTTTCCCACACCTCCACCCTGCCGTGCTCCTCCTGCGCTTGGTTTTTGGTGTTCCCAGCCATCCCAACCTCCCCAGCAGCACCGGGAGCTGCGGGGCATCCCAATCCCAGTGCTGTGGGAAGAACAGGCTCCCCGGATCTCCATGGAGCTCTGGGTTCACCCACATCCCTTTGCTCCAGAGCGGGAGGGGAAGCTCAGCCCAGGTCCTTGCCCACGGCCCAGCTCCCAAGGGGCTGCTGGAGACATCCAGGATCCCACGGGATTTTCTTCTTTGGCTGCTGGAAGTTTGTCCTGTCCACAGGGCTTTTTCCTTCCCGGTGGCACGGAGAGCAGGGCACTTCCAGCCCTGCCAGGGCCGCCAGCCTCAGCACAGGAATGCCGCAGGGATTAGTGCTTCCCCTGACCTGAGCCGCTCACCGAGTCTTGTTTTCGTTCGGGAGCGAATGGATTAGGGACTCCTATTTCTTGGTTGTAATCCTATTTCGGAAGATACTCGGAATCCCCCCTGAGCAGGGAGGACCTGCCTCCAGCTCCTTTCCCAGCTGGCATCCCGGGCACCTCTACCCTTCCCCGGGGCTTCTGGCACCCACCGGTACCTGGAGCGTGTGGGAACACCCTTCCCTTCCCTGGGAACTGCACTGGGAGAAGCCGTCCCACACCACGGCTCGGCTCCACTGGACTTTTATCTCAGGCTCTGGTTCTGACCCACGTCCAGTCTGAGCAAGGAATGCTGCTCCCGCCTCCACTGAGGTATCTCCCAAAGCCTCCTGGATTCAGGGATTTTTGTCTCCTTGCTGGTCCCTCAGTGCTTTGTCCCAGTCCTTCCCTTCCAGCAGCTGAAATGTCGGAGGAGCGGAGCTGGAGCACATCCCTCACCCCTCTCTGCTCGCTCCCCATTCCTCCCCACCTTTCTCCAAGCTTTTACCCCAGGTTTCCCTCCAGCACACCCACCCCACGTCTTCCCTGGCATGCTGGTTTCTGCAAGGGCTCACATTTCCTGCAATTTGCTCTTTCCAGAGGGCTGGAAAAATTGGGAAATTCGAATGTCTTGTCAGCCACAGGAGAAACCACAGCATTGCTGGGATTGCAGAGCGTTCCATGGGGAGTAGCAGCAATCCCAGGATTGTCCCACAAACCTTTCCTGGCCGTTCCTTGCTCAGGGCTGGGACTCACAGTTCCAGGGAGGGGTGAGGAACTCCAGACACCTCTTTCCATGGAATTCCCTCGTTCTTTTTTAGGCAGGAGGGGGTTAGTGCCATTGTTAATCCATGGGAAGGAGTGTTTATCCATGGGAGGAGTGTTTTCCAGAGCTCTCCCCTCAGTGCTGCTGACTCGGTGATGTTCTGGTGCCCATTTAGGAGGGGACACTCTGGGATGTTTCCAGAAAAATGAGTTAATGCCTTCCCACTCCCAAAAGTCCTGGTGGTCCTGAGAATGCGCCAGAAATGCCCGGATGCAGGGCAATTCCATGCTGAGACTGAGAAGCCCTAAGGAGATGTGGGATCACAGGATTCAGGCCCCTCCACTGGGGTTTGCTTGAACTCCTGTTGAGGAACGCAAATGTGGCAGGGCTGGCCCAGAACTGCCCAAAGCCAGGGAGTTTTCCCCCAGCTGCAGAGCCCGGTGGCTCTTCCCAGCTGCTCTGGGAAATCTCATTTTCCATCTGCCTGGCAATTGGGAGCGTCCCAGCACGGGGCAGGGAACGCTGAGCCTTTGCAAAGCGCGGTGGCTCCGCTCCTGAACCCCATAAATCCCGCTCCGGGCTCCGAGGCAGGTGTGAAATACAGGATGCTCCTCGCGTGTCCCGGAGCTGGGCAGGATTTACTCCGCGCCAGGCTCTGGATGCACATTTCTTATCTCAGCCCCGAGATTTATGGAGTCCCTGAGATTTATTCCGTCTGTAAAACGCTGTTAAATGCGGGGCTGGGCTGTGCAATGGCCATTGTTTGGGAATGCTTTGTGTCCGCTGGCAGAAAAACGGGCACGGCTCTCCCCGAGCGGCTGCCAGGTGGGAAGAGGCACGGGAGGGATGTGAGGAGTCAGATGCTGCTGCCAGAGGGGTGGAGAGGGGCCGGGGATGCACCAGCATCCCATCCTGGTCCTGCTGAGGAGGGATGTGGGCAAGGGGGGTGTCCAAGGAAAGGGGGAAGCACAGAGGGGGTGAGGGGATGGTGAAATCCCGGTCCTGGGGCTGCTGGAACTGCACCTCCATCCCACCCTGCTCCTCCTGAAAGGGACGCTTGGACAAGGGGATACTGAGCCAGAGAAGCCAAAAGATGGGGAATTCCGGGGAAAGGGATGGAGGGAGCAAGGGGCTCATTAAAATCTCGGTCCTGTGGTGCTGGGGCTGTGCCACCCCCCTGCTCCTGCTGAGAGGGACACTTGGGGGAAGGGATACTGAGCCAGATAGGCCAAAAGATGGGGAAATCTGGGGAAAAGGGATGGAGAGAGTGAGGGGCTGGTGAAAATCACGGTCCTGTGGTGCTGGGGATGCACGACCATCCCACCTGCTCCTGCTGCAGAGGGACACTTGGGCAAGGGGATACCGAGCCCAGAAACGGGGAATTCTGCGGAGAAGGGATGGAGGCAGCGAGGTGCCAGGGACGAACCCAGCCTGGTGCTGCATCAGCTCAGTTCTGCCGCGCAGCACCCACTCAGGGGCGGATTCCCGTGCAGGACGAGGGCACAGGGGCGGCGGGAAGAGCTTCCCGAGGTCCGGCTGCGGCCACGCCGCTCCCCGGGCGGGGCTCGGTCCCTGCCGGGCTCGGTCCTGGCTGAGGGAGGCGGCACCGGCGCTGGCGGCAGAAAAGGGTCTTTTGATGGAAAGGAAAATGTTCCCTTTTGAAAAACCTGGAGTCGGGGAACGAGCCCGGGGGTTACCATGGAAACCCAGGGCCGAGCCGTGCCGCAGCAGGAGCCGCAGCCGCGGCGGCTCCCAGGGCTCGGGGACACCCCGGGGCTCATCCCGGGCGCATCCCGGGAGAGCAACCGCGCGTCCCACCAGCGCCGGGAAAAGGGATCGGCGGCCGGGAAGGGCTTGGTTTGCGCTGCTGGGAGCGGGCTGGAGGCAGAACCCCGCCGTGCTCAGCAGAGCAGGGGCCACCAGCCCGGCGTAAACAAATCCTGCGGAGTGACAGCAGCGGGAGCCGCGGCGCCGATTGGCTCCCGCTCCTATCTCCGGGAAGATCGATAGAACAAATTAGAGCGCGCGGAACAATGCGGGAGAGAGCCCTGCGAACCCCAATTACCCCAGAGCTAATTAATGTGTTTTTAAACAAACATTATGGCAGCGCTTCAAACGGCGTTGGGGCGGCCGCAGAAGTTCCGCGAGGGCGGCGGAGCGATTCCTGAGCCCGGGGCGATGGGGTGGGCAGGATCCCAAAAGAAGAGTGAGGAGGGAAAGCAATTGTGCTGTCCAAGCGCGGCTGGGGGAAAGAGGGAGCTCTTCCCAGCGCACAGCACAGGGACTGTGCTCCCCCCGCATCCCGCGGTGCTGCGGATCGATTGTCCCGGAGAAAAACAGGGAATGGGGAAGGAAAGGAGGAAAACGCACGGCAGCGGCTCGCCCAGCCCTTCTAGGGAGAAGCAGACAAAGGGATGCAAAGCCCGACCTTCCCGAAAGGACTGTGACCCGGAGAGCTGACCCCCGAACAAAACGGGATCCTTGGGAAAACAATGGCACTGGAACACGGCGCTGGTGGCTCCTGGGACCGCCGGACAATGCAGGAGCCTTATCCCAGGCCGGGGCTGAGGAAAACACAGGAAGCCCGGCACCCCTGCACACCTCCAGGACATCATCCTGCCCGGCCAGCTGGACACAGCCCGGGCAGCAGCTGGAAACCGCCCCCAGCCACAGCACCCGGGAACATTCCAGCAACAGGAGCACAATCCATTAGAGCCCAATTGGATCCTCCCTGGGAAGAGCCAGCCACCACAGCTCCAGATGTTCAATTACGGACTGAGGGGCGTGTTTGCCTGCCTTGGAGATGGAAAAGAAGAAAGCTGCATGAGGGAACTGGGAGAAAATCACCTGACAACCCTGAATCCATGCGTGGATCCATCAGGCTAGGGATAAAAATAAAGAGGCTGAACCCAGGCCCGGGGTGAGCATGGAGCAGGCACCAGGAGCTGGGCATTGCACAGGAAACATTCACTGTGGATCCTGGAAAGCTTCCAGGCTCACAGCAGCCTAAAGGGGCTCCAGGAGAGCTGGAGAGGCAGGGATGGATAGGATATTGGGAAGGAATTGTTCCCTGGGAGGGTGGGCAGGCCCTGGCACAGGGTGCCCAGAGCAGCTGTGGCTGCCCCTGGATCCCTGGAAGTGTCCATGGCCAGGCTGGACGGGGTTTGGAGCAGCCTGGGACAGTGGGAGGTGTCCCTGCCATGGCAGGGGTGGCACTGGATGAGCTTTAAGGTCCCTTCCCACCCAAACCGTTCCATGATCCTGTGATTTCTCCAGAACTCCCTGGCTCCCGCCATGTGATTCACAGACAACTCCCACAAGGGTTGTGTTTTTTGCTCAATCCCAACTTGGCACATTTTTCTCCCAAGAATCTGTCGAGGCTTTTAGCGCTGACTCGCTTCTCCAGGCTGAGGGGGGAGTCTGTGGCTGGGGAGGGATCCTGGAACTGCCCCGTGCTGGTGGCCCAGGCCCTCAGCCAAAGCGTGGAGATGGCAGCTGAGCCCCTGCTGGGAGTCCTCTGCCCCTCCTTAGCCCAGCAAGGCCTTGCTTACCCCTGGAAAAGCAGCTGGAGGACCTCCAGGAGGGATTTCACTGCCCAGCGATGGGGGACTGGGTTGGATGGGTCCCAGTCCTGCAGCCTGGATGTGACAGGACACAGGGAATGCTGCATCCAGCCCCAGTCCTGCAGCCTGGATGTGACGGGACACAGGGAATGCTGCATCCAGCCCCAGTCCTGCAGCCTGGATGTGACAGGACACAGGGAATGCTGCATCCAGCCCCAATTCCTGCAGCCTGGATGTGACGGGACACAGGGAATGCTGGATCCAGCCCCAATTCCTGCAGCCTGGATGTGACGGGACACAGGGAATGCTGGATCCAGCCCCAGTCCTGCAGCCTAAGCCTGAAGTCCCCTGGGGTCAGTCCCTACTCAGACGGGGTCAGTCCCTACTCAGACAGGGTCAGTGTTGGAGGCACCTCTGGCTCTTGGCTCTCCTTCCCTCCTGATGGTCCTTGCCGGGTGCAGGGGACTGCCCGATCCCCAGAAATCCCATTTTGGGGTCATGCCCCCACTTCCAAGCTCCCTGCCAGGACACCAGGAATAAGCCCCCAGCTCCAGGCGCTGCCAGCACAGGCACCCACCCCCAACCTCGGTGCAGCTCCTCCTTGCTCCCAGATCTGCCGGTCCCAGCCAGCCCGGGGTCCCCATCCCGCCCGGGATCGGATCCACAGGGACGGGATCGCTGGGAAGAGGCGGCCCCAGGCAGGCGGGGGAGGTGTCACCCCCCGTGCACGCCAGGCTCGTTCCTGCCCGATCCAGAGGAGCTGTCAGGCGCTTAATGAGAGCCAGCGCCACGCTCCCGCTGCAGTCGATTAGCGGGGTTTTAGCCGGCTGCTCCCTGTTTGGGATAACTGATGGGAACAGGCCGGGAGAGAGGCAGCAGGAAGCCCCGGGAAGGAGGATCTGTGCTCTGGCTGCTGTGGGGGAGCGCAGTCCCACGCTGTTCCTCGCCACCTTTTTCAGCGTCTTGTTCATCTCCTTCCCTCCTGCTCGGGCAGCGATGGCCCCGGCGGAGCAGGAAGCAGCTGGGCCTGGATTACCTGGGGAAATTCCGTGCCTTGACAAAGCTCTGGAAGGAGCAGGAAGGAAGCAGCACAATGGCCCGGGGCCGGAGGAAGGGTCCGTGCAGGAAGGGACCCCTCCCTCCTTCCCATCCCTCCCGTGTCTGGGGACCTTCCCCAAGCATCCCTTCCCTTGGAGCCCTTCCTTTGGATGCTGGCCACGCTGGAGGAGGGGGAGCTGAACCTCATATCCTCATTTCCTCCTTTCCCTGTGCTCCAGGTGCTGCAGGATTGCAGCCCCGGAAGCACAGGTGAGCCGCCCAGCCTCGGGGCTAACAAGGAGATGCTGTTCCACGAGCTGATCCTGCAGGAGGCTCCTTGGCAGGGGTTGGGAGAGACCCAGGAGCAGGTGGTGGTGGTGCCCTGGGCGGGCTGTGTGGGGTGTGGCAGTGCCATGCCGGGGGCACTGTCCCCGCTGTCCCACTCAGCCCACGGGTGGCGATGGGGAAGCACAAAGCAGGATAAGCGCCAGGGGAGGTTTGGATTGGATGGTAGGAAAAATCCTTTCTCCAAAAGGTTTGGAACCGGCTGCCCGGGGATTTCAAAGCCGTGTGGATGTGGGCCTTGGGGACATGGCCAGTGGTGGCCTTGGCAGTGCTGGGGGAACGGTTGGACTTGTTGATCCCGAAGGTTTTTCCAGCCTAACCGGTTCCATGTCCCCCCGTGCAGCCAGGCTGGACCCCCCTCCCGCAGCCCTGGTGGGCACTGCAGTCCCCATGTCCCTGTCAGTGTCCGTTCCCAGGGGGCCTCTTCCCCGTGCTCCATCCCATCCTCCCTCTTTTGTTCCCCCCTCTCCCTCCCCGTTCTCATCCAGCGGATCCCCAGGGCTCCCTCTGCCTCCGAGCCGCCCCCGGGGCCTCTCCCTCTGCTCTGCTCAGGTCCTTACTCCTCAGATTTCCTTTTAAACACTGGCAAAGCCTCCCGAGGAACCTCTGGGTAGGGATCAGGCTCACCTCCGCCCGGGCTCCCTCCTCCCCTGCCCGCCCTCGGCCCCCCAGGCGCTGCAGAGGTGGGAATTCAGGTGTTCGCCTGGATGGCTCCCAGTAATGAGGCATCAAACGGGGACGGAGCACAAAAGGCACCGGGGGGAAAAGAAAAGCTCCTGATGCGTTGCTAAGAGGGCTGAGGGGGGACAGAGCCTGGCTGAGTGCGGGGAAGGAGCGGGATTCCAGCAGGATTCCAGCAGGATTCCAGCAGGATTCACCCGCTCCGCGTCGGCACNCAGGATGCCCCCGCCCCGCGTCGGCACAAGCAGGCGGTGGGAAGCGAGGGGTGCAGGGGTGGCCTGCCAGGATCCGTGTGAGCAGCGCCTGCCCCGGCCTGCCCCTGCCTCGGGACACGGAGGCAGCCAGTGGGGGAGCGGAGCTGCTGCTGCCGCTGCCTGTGGGAATCTCCGATTGCTTCCTGGAGCGTGCTCGGGTAAATGGCACCGTGGGAATTCAGGGCGGGAAGCCGGGGACGAGCTCAGCGCGGCTCTCAAAGGCTGGGCTTTGCTGGGCTCGGCGCTGGAGGACTCCAAGGACGTGCCATGAGCCTCTGAGGAGACATTTGCTGGGATCTGTCCGTCCCTTCCGACCCGCGTTCCCCCGGGACAGCTCTGGCTGTTGTTTCCCGTTCGGAGCCGGGAGCTCGCACGGATCAAACCCCGCTGCACTGCCCTGGAGCCTGTGCCAGGGAAGGGCGGCAGTGCCAGCTGCCCCTCCTGCTGGGGTTTAGAATCCCAAATCCTGAGTGCTCACATCCGATTCCTCCAGCAGCGCCCGGAGCCTGCGGAAGGGACTCTTCCAGTGAAGCGTCCAACGCTCCGAGCTACTCAGCCTCAGCAGAGGTCACTTCATTCCAGGACATCTGGCCCTGTCCTCAACCTCCTCCAGCCCGGTGCCACCCCCAGCCCTGCTTCCCTCCCTCTCCTCCCCTCCCTTTGCTCCTGGATGGGCCAGCTGCTCCTCCTCCCCGCTCCCACAGCCTCCCCCACAGCCCGCTCTGACATCCAAGCGTTATTTAATGTCTGTTTCGCTTCTCAAAACGCGGTTTGGTGGCTGGACATGGGGAGGGAACCACGTGAGCAGCAGCAGCAGCATCCCCACGGATCCGTGGCAGGCGCTCAGCCCTTCCCTGGCGCCCCAGGGAGCCAGAGGCAGCCAGGCCTTGGAGCACCCTGCCTTCCAAGGGTTAATGCCTGCTGCGGAGCCCCTGCTTCCTCCCTCACGGCATTTCCCATCCCTCTGCCAGGACATCACTTGCGAGTGGAGTGGGCACCCCCAAACCGCTGATGCCGCTGTCCGTGAGCTCAGGATTGGGGAGGGGAAGCAGAGGGAGGACCAGGAGCATCGCTCTCCCCACTCCGGGAGCCCTGAACGCACAGGCAGATTAATTTAGCGTGAACGGAACGCTCCTGCAACACAAATGCCCTGCAGCCACAGGGCCCGGGCGCTGCTCCGGGGCTGGGATTTGTTCGGCAGCGGGAATGCTGAGGCTGCCCTGGCTTTGGGTGCCGGAGCGCCCCGGAGCCGCGCCTGGGAAGCAGCAGGGATGGAGGAGGCAGGAAGGGTCACCCAGGGAGCCTGGGAGAGGGGCTGCGGGCGGTCCCTGGTGGGAGCAGAGCGCGGAAATGGGAGGCAGGAGGCGAGGGATGCTGCCAAGAGCTGTCCCAGCATCCCCGACACGGGGCGGAGGGGACAAATCCCTGCGGGATCCAGGCTGGGGGCGGGAGGAGCAGGGTGCGGGCTCTGCCCCAAGGACAGCGCCCAGCCTCACCCTGCCCGGGGCACAGCCAGCCCCGGGGGGTGCAGAGCAGCATGAAATACTCACTTGCACCATAAAATCATCATCCCACCGCGCGGGGCAAGGCGGGCTCCGGGCAGGGGCAAGGGCAGGATGTGACAGCGAGAAAACAGCGCTGCAAACCAGCGGCGGCGGCTCCCAGCCCGGAATCCGAGCGGGATCAGCCGGGAATCCGAGCGGGATCAGCCCGGGGCTGAGGCAGCAGCAGCGCCAGGGGCAGGGAACGGGGCTGAGCCACTGCTCGGCTCCGGTTTCCGAGTGAAGCGAGCGCTGCAAACACAGCAGAGGCTGGAAAGGGTCGCTGGAGGTCCAGGAGTGGGAGAGAGATGAACTGACAGGCTGGGAGAGTTGGGGATGTCCAGCCTGGGGAAGGGAAGGATCCAAGAAGACCTTAAAGCCTCTTCCAGGGCCTAAAAGGGCTCCAGGAGAGCTGGAGAGGGACTTGGGACATGGGCTGGAGGGACAGGACACAGGGAATGGCTCCCCACTGCCAGAGGGCAGGGCTGGATGGGATATTGGGAAGGAATTGTTCCCTGNCTCTGGCAGTGGAAGCCATTCCCTGTGTCCTGTCCCTCCAGCCCTTGTCCCCAGTCTCTCTCCATCCTTGTCGGCTCCCTCAGGCCCTGCAAGGCCACACTGAGCTCACCCCAGAGCTTCTCCTCTCCAGGCTGAACAATCCCAGCTCTCCCAGCAGAGCTGCTCCATCCCTCTGCTCATCCTGGAGCCTCCTCTGGCCTGGCTCCAGCAGTTCCAGGTCCTTCCTGTGCTGGGCCCAGGGCTGGGGCAGCTCTGCAGGTGGGGTCTCAGCTGAGCAGGACAGACTTTATCACGGTCCCCTCTCTTCTCCAGGCTGAACAGGTTCCTCGAGCCACTCCTCAGCACAGAGGTGCTCCACACCATCTTCAATCCCATTTTTCCTGTTGCCCAGGAGAGGACTTTCCTTTTTGACCCATCAGGAGTTCATTTCCCAGCGGGTCTCTGAGGGACGTTGCCCAAAAGCCTTTTGAAAATCCCCACAGATCCTCTTGAGCAGCTCCCCCTGCGCCCATATTGATCCCTTCAGTGAGCATCCAGGGATTCCTGATGCACAGTTTCCTTCCCCAGGCACTGAAGGAACATTTTCCTGTTAGAACCCATTTACCCAGGTACCCAACAGCTCCATTTCCATTTTCCTGACACAAACTCTGACCCACTGCTCTGTGAGGATCGACATCCCATTTAATCCTTAAATAAAACCCCACACAACCCCCTCGGGCCACATTTGATCCCTTCCCTCACTTGGCCACCGAGCCCATTTCCAGCAGTAGGTTTTACATCAGGAGATGGGAAATGTCGCCTTTTCTTTCTGTTCCATTTTTTTGGGTGAATCTCCCTGGTTCTGGCAATTAGTTCCTATTCACGCCGTCCATTTGCTCTGAAGTCCCTCTCCTAATGGCACTTCCATCTGAACCAATTCCTCTGATTCCTGAATATCACCCTGCAGTGGTGCCTGAGGCCCAGCCCGCCTTGGGGACCCCACCAGCCCCATTTTCTCCTTCTTTCCCCTCTCCCTTTAATTCCCTTCCCAACTCTCCAGCTGAGTTCTCCCCCTCCCTCCCTCCCCGGGCCTGGGTTTGTCTCCTGCCAGCCCCGGTGTTTTCCCGGGATTTACAGCCTGGCTGTGCTCTCAATTAGCAGATTCTCAATTAGCAGGTTCCTTCCAGCTTTTGTGGCTTCCAAGTCACAACATTTTCGAGGCTGTGGCAGCAGTTTAGAGACTGCACATGGAAAACAGGTATTAAAACAGGCATTAACTGCATGGAGATCTCCTCAGCCTCGGAATTCCCAGCTTCTGGGAAGGCCCCACAAGCCTTGGAGGCAGATGTGGCTTCAGACCACGCTCCCTAAATTACCTTTCCTGGAGCATCCCCGGGAACAAAATCCTTCCCGCCTTTCACCCCCTGCCTTGGATACTCCTCTCGCATCCAGTTGGAAACAAATGTCCTTCCTACCCCTCCCCTGATTTTCCCTCTTCCTCCCTCCAGCTCCTCGGGAGTCGGGCAAAGCTGGAGAGCCCTCCCTGCTCAGATTCACCCCTTTCCCAGGACAAATCCCTGCCGGGATAAGGCGGAGCCTGGTGGGAGCAGGAGGGAGTGAGGAATCCTCTGTGGATGGAGGCAGCCCGGCCGCCTGCAGAGCTGGGATGAAACACCCTGGAGCAAGGGATGGCTCCCCGAGGGGAGGTTTGGGATGTCAGGCTGGAATTTTGGGCATCCAGGACCCTCTTTCCCAACCTCCCAGTGGGGCTCTGCTGGGATGGGCCCGGGTGTGATCCCTGGGCTGGAACATCATGGGGATGCTGGGGGGAGGGCTTGGCTTGGAAAGGCATCCCTGGGGCTCTCCCACTCCGGGAATTGACCTTGGAAAGGCATCCCTGGGGCTCTCCCACTCCGGGAATTGACCTTGGAAAGGCATCCCTGGGGCTCTCCCACTCTGGGAATTGACCTTGGAAAGGCATCCCTGGGGCTCTCCCGCTCAGGGAATTCGGCGCTGACCGTGCACAGAGCTCTGGATCTCCCTGCAGCCCCTGCTGGGATCTCTCCCGAGCTGCCAGGCTGATCCTGCAGCTCTGCTCCCGCTGCCGCTCTCCTCTCTCCCTGCCCAGCTTTGTTAGTTCGGGAAATGAAGCCGAACTTCCCTTAGGAAAAGCCTGGAAACTCTGCCTGACTCGCTCGGCTTCCCCTGCTGGAAGGGGGCTGGCGAGGCCGGGCGAGGCTCGGTGGAGCATTTCCAGAGGCAGGAGATAAATGCCTGGGAAGATAACGGGGAGCTGTTGGCTGGGCTGGGAAGGGTCCTTGTGAGAGTCCATTCACACCTGAGCGAGGCTGGAATTGCCGGAACTGCTCCTGACCCTGGAAGTGCAAAGCAAACAGGGTGGAAGGGCTGGGAAGCAGCAGAGGCTCGGCCAAGCTCGGCCCTGGGAGGAGAAGTGGCTCAAGCAGTGACCACGAGAAATCCTCCCCTTCTCCCTTCAAGCTCCGCCTATCGCCAAGCAGGACAACACTCAGGAGCTGTGACCCCCGGCGAAGCCAAAGCCAATTAATCCCGAGGTCGTAAATGCAATTAGGGACGCATCCACGGACGTGATTCCTGAGGAGAGGGGGTCAGGACATCCCAGAAACGGGAACTCCCTCCTTGGCAAGGTGGCTGACAGGAGCACCGGGCTGGAGCTGGCGGCTTTGCCGAAGCCATTTGGACATCAGGAATGCGAGGGAATGTCTCCGGGTGTTCGCTCTGCTCCCAAGGCGCTCCAAAGAATAATGGCACTGATCTTGGAGGGATTTCAAGCAGCTGAAATTAGAATGAATGCTGTTTTTAATTTGGACTAACGAGCTTAAAGAGCAAAATGAAAGACTCCCAGCAATTTTGCAGAGTCAAGACACTTAACACAAAACCGGGGAACATCAGAATCTGATCTTTGCAATGTTTCCCATCTGATCTGCAGAGAGAGCAAACAAGCCCCAGTGTTTGAGTCGGATTAAATGGTTAATTATTACTGCTATTGTTGAACCCTGACAGTGTGGCAAATCAGTGATGGATGGCAGAGAAATAAAGCCGGGCTGGCTGGGAGCCGCCCGCAGCACTCGGCAGAGCTCGGCGAGCGCCGGGGCCGCGCAGCGTCACAGCTGGGCCAGTCCCTGTCACCCCACTGCTCCCGAGGGACACGGGGACCTCCACGGGCGCCTGGCTGCACCAGAGGGTGGCCCGGGAGGGGAGTGTTAATAAAAACCCCAAACACCAGCAATACCCACGTTTATTGGGATGCTCCCTGCTCAGCAAAGCTCTGTCTGTGGCACAGAACCCCCGAGGGATTTGCAGGACGCTGGCATTGTCCCCTGAGCAGCCACTCTGGCGCTGAGTTAAAATTAAAACAGCTCCTGCCTTGCCGCAGCAGACTCCGAGGTTTGCTGGGAGAGCATCTGGCCATATTATCGGGAAGAAAATGTGCAATTACAGCAGCGGCGAGGTGCAAAAAGGAAAATAAACGTCCCCAGCTGTGTCACCAAGGCTGTCGATGTGACAGCCCGTGTGCCAGCTCCTGATTTCCGGAGAGCCAGGTCTGTGCAGCTGCTGCTTGAACTCCCTCACACAAGGGGGAAGCCAAGGGGTCAGTGAGGGCGGGGGGGCCCTGCTGCCCACGGAGGCAGCTCAGGTGCTGAGATTCCTTTTCCTCGCACGAACAGCTCCCAGCCGGCACCGCGGGGCTGCGGCTGAGCAGTTCCTGGTGTCACCGTGTGGCACGGGCAGCGAGAGGGCACGGGGACATGTGACACGTGGCCACGGGGCAGGAGGACAACCCGCAGCTCTCCAGCCCCCAAATCCCCTGTGCAGGGCCAGGCCTTCATCCCACTGATCCCATAAACCCTTCCTGAGCAGTGTCACAGTGTCACAGTGTCACAGGGTCACGGGGTCACAGGGTCACTCTCAATGGGATCATCCCTTGGATGATGGCTCCAGACTGTTCCAGGGGGAATTCGACTGTTCTTCCTGTGGAGCTGAGTTAAGCCTGGCAGGAACCTCCAACACTCTCAACCAGGCCTTGGTGGTGCCTCTCACCACCTCTCCAGCTCAATTTGTTGCAAAGAAAATCCTTAAGGGAACCCTCGGTGTTCCAGGTGGACACCAACACTCCAAGGGTTTTCCAGTTTGCCGGGATGGTGGTGCTGGGGTGAGATGAACTTCCAGGCATTTGGGGAGCTGGGATAACTTCCTGATCACATCCCAAAGGCTCTTTGGGATGTGTTAACCAGTCTGTGCCAGGCCAGGCCACCCCGGGAATCCCCCCTGGTGTTTTTGTCAGGATGGGGAGGAGGCACATCCTGATTTCTTATGACAAAGATCCAAGTGTGGCTGGAAATCCCTCTTTCTCCCAGCTCCATCCAAATCCCTTGTCCTTCCCTCACTCCTGAGCTCTTCCCTCTGCCAAACCCTCCCCAGGAAGCAGAGAGTGCCTGGGCATGGAGCAGAGGGAGGGATGAGCCCGGAGCTGGGGCCCTTCCCACCTTTGAAGAGGCAGCTCCGAGCGGGGACCGCGCCTGTTCCAGCTTCAGGTGATGCAGAAGCATCTCCATCCTCCTGGAATCCCTCTTTTCCTCATCCCCAAGCCCTCCTCCAGCCAAGAGCCTCCTTCCCCACCTCACATCCCGCTGGGAGAAGCCATCAAGGTGAGGACGGGGAGCCGGGTGGGACCTGCCAGGCTCTCAGGGCCAGCAGGGTGGGGAGGCTTGAAACAATCCAATTTAGCCGGCGCTGCTCCCAGGGACATGAATAATGGGAAGCTGATGCTAAACTGGAGCCATAATTTTCATACCAGTGCAAACAGATCCAAATTGTGATAAAAGGTTTTCATCTGCCGAGGCTTGGAGAGGCCCCCGCGCGCTGATTTACGGTGCCTCTTAATGTCGCATCTGACAGCGCTTCGCCAACAAAATGTTCTGCCCATAAACTCGCAGAGAGCGACTCCGGGAGGCTGGGGGAGGGGAGGGGGCAGGGAAGGGGTGAGGGGATGCTGCCGGGGCTCCGCAGCTCCAGGTGTTTCCCAATCTTCCCACCGGGGCAGCCGGAGAGGCTGCGGGAAGGCAGGAGGAAGGTGAGGCTGAAGCTCCGGGGAAAGCATCCATCCCCTCCTGGCCACACCCACGGGGTGTCCAAATGGCAATTCCCATCCTGGAGGGGAGTCCGTGCCGGCTCCTGCTCTCCCAAGTCAACAGGAGCAGGGAATTGGCTGCTATGGCTGGGAGTATNNGGAATTGGCTGCTCTGGCTGGGAGTATCCGTGGCTTGGCAGGGCCACGCTGCCTTTCTCTGCCCCCTCCCATGGGAATTGTGCACTCGGCAGGTCTCCTTTAGCCAGGTCCGCGCTGCAATTCCGTCAGATGAGTCCTTTCGTCCTGGATCACGGCTTTGCACTCTCCCCAGGCTCTGTGACCAAGCCCAGGAGGATTTGTTGTGCTCTTCCTTGGTCCTTCCAGCCCCTCTCCCTTCCCCCTGCCGCGGGCACGGCACCACCCCTGTGCCCATGGTGCCCCTTCCCTGCCCTGCCGCCTTCCCCTCCTCCTGCCTGACCCTGACAGGGAGCAGGGAGCCGCATCCGCAGGGAAAAGCTCCCCAGAGCGAGCGGGAGAGCTCCCAGAGCCCAGCGGGAGAGGCGTCCCCGGTGCCCGTGCCCGGGCAGGGCTCGGGGTGTGCCGCTCCGGGGCCCGGAACGGAGCCTGACGGGGATGCCGCGCTCCTGGGGAAGCGGGCTGAGGATGCAGGAGCTGCGGGCTGATGGATCACAGCCCCGCGGGCGTCTGAGCACGCAGATCTGCTGCAGTTTGCACCAGTGGAAGCTTTCTCAGCCTGCTTGGCTCCCTTCCCGGAGATAATGAGCTGCAGTAATTGAGCCCGGAGGTCAGGAATGTGCGGCTCGCTGCTGCCAGAGAGGAGAGGGCACTGTCTTGTGCGCAGGGAAGCTCGGCGGAGGTGATGCCGTGTCTCCATGGATATCGGGATGTCGAGCAGCGAGGGCCAGGACATCTGGGAAGAGCGGTGCCAGGCACACAGGGCCGGAGCGGACACTCGGGCGCTGCCTCGTGCGGGAGCAGAGCCGGCAGGATCCCGGGGTCCGGCCGGCGGCTCCAGGGCTTTGCAGGAGCTGTGGCCCTGGGTGGCAGGGTGGGGGACAGCCCGGTGCTGCTGCTGGGTCCCCTGTGCTCCCTGCCAGCTCCGGGGCCGAGGTGGGATCTCATCCTGCTTTTCCCGTGTGGAGCCTGGAGCGGAGCTCTGCTGCTCGTGCCCAGCTCCCCCTGCCAGGTGCCACCCTCCTCTGCTGCGGCAAAAAGGACAAAACCCAGCTCGGTTCTGGGGCGAAGCCCTGATTCCTGCAGCTCAAACTGGAACTGCTGCCTCCGGGGGGTCCTGCTCTGGTGTTCCCCAGTGGCCGTGGGGTGCTGGATCAAACCTCCCCAGTCCTGAGGAGGGTGGCAAAGAGGACAAATCCCCCTCGGTGTTTCCATCCGAGGAAATTCCCGATCCACCTGCTCCTGGAGCCGCTGGGAGGGCTGGGAGGGCTGAGCAGAGAGCCCTGGAGCTCTGCCACAGCCTCCCCGAGCCCAAGGCCACCCCAGCCCCGCTCCTTCCTGAGCGGCACAGCAGCTCCCCACAACAGCCCCTCCGAGGACAGGCCTGCAATCCCTTCAGGAGCTGGTTCCGAAGGAATTTTCCAGGTGCTCTCCCCCTCCTCGCATCCCCTGATTGCCCCTTTCCAGTTGCCTGACTCCAGCACTCCCCAGCTCTGAGGTTTTTCCTCTCTTCGGCCACAGGTTCATGACATGGAGAAGGTTTTTTTGCTGCCTTTTGGTCGCTGCTCAGTGTGAGAATTCAATGCTCATAAAGCCCCCGCTCTGCTCTGCCGGGCTCTGCTGGGTCCCTGATCAGAAAGGGCTCCTTTATCCCTGTGCCAAACGAGCCAAACTTCACCATTCCCACCGCCTCCCTTCCCGGGAATGCCTGCGGGTCCCTGCCACACTCGGAGAGCCTTTGAAAATCCTGCAATTCCAGCAGCCACGCTGCTGCTTTCACCGCCGGGGTCACGGCTCCTCCCCAGAGTCACTGGTGTGCCTCTCTCCGGCCCTGAAAGCTCTCTCCTATAATGTTCTGCCTGTGTTTGGAAAGGATTTTCTGTGGATTTGCTGCTGCCGGGGGGAGTTTTCCCTGGAGTAGGGCTCACGGTGCCCTTTGGCTCTGCCCCGGGCTGGAGGGATCTCTGAGGGGCTCCCGGGTCTGGGGATCTGAGAGGAAAAAAATCCGCAGGACGGATTTCCCAGGGTCCCGGGTTCCCAGGAGGGCGGCTCAGGGCTCCTCCCAGGGCTGTCGGGACAAACAGGCACCGGTTCCAGCAGCTCCAGGGCACAAAGTGCAGCCTGACCCCCGTGCCGGGGCTGTTCCCATCCCCGCTGGACTGCTGGGCTTCCTTCTGTGTGGGGTTTGTACCCAGGGCTGCAAATTCCTGCCCCAAAGGGCTGAGCATCCCTGCTCCAGCCGGGCTTTTCCCACCCCGCTTGGGACAGCCTCACCCCGCTCGGAAAGCAGCTCCTGCTCTTTGTTCCCTGCGCTTCCCACAGTCAGCAGCACATTCCTGCTCTCCCCTCTCCACACCTCGGCCAGTTTTGCCCAGGAAGAGGGAGCTGGCAGCTCCTGGATCCCACAGAAAGGACGAGGCAGATCCAGGGGAGCGGTGGCAGGTCCCATCTCCTGTGGGACAATCCAGGTTTGCTGCTCCTTTCCAATGTTTCCTTCCAAGACTCAGCCGGTGCCGTCTCAGCTGCACCTCCCGGGCTGTTGTCAGACCCACTGCAGGCCCCACCAAAGTCCTGCCACATTCCCAGGAGGGATCCCTCTCCCTGCGGATCCCTGAGAGTGCACGGGGATGGTTTATGGCCCAAAGAACGCAGGATTTTCTCCTGGCTCAGCTGAATGTGTGATCCCATCCAAGGGCGGCCCCAGGGACCTCGTCTGACCCATTTCCAGATCTCACCCTCCTCTGATCCCTGCTAAACCCACATCCTCAGGCGTTCCTCGTGGCCACGGTCCCTCCAGCTACGCTTTTGCTATACATAGGAAACCGATTCCTTTTATCTGCTTTAATTAGGAGCCTTCTGCTTCCCGGCTCTGGCACTTTCCTTTCCACTTGGAGAGAGGGGGAAACAGGGATGGGGCTGCTCATGGCACCTGTGATGGAGAGGTGCCTGCACCACATCCAGGCCAGCACCTCCCGCCCACACAGAGCGAGCCCAGTCATGGAATTCCAGAATGGTTTTGGTTGGAAGGGACCTTAAATCCCATCCAGTGCCACGCCCTGTCCTGGGCAGGGACACCTCCCACTGTCCCAGGCTGCTCCAAGCCCCATCCAGCCTGGCCTTGGACACTGCGAGGGATCCAGGGGCAGCCACAGCTGCTCTGGGCACCCTGTGCCAGGGCCTGCCCACCCTCCCAGGGAACAATTCCTTCCCAATATCCCATCTGCATTTCCCCTCTTGTAGTTTTAACCCATTCCCTGTGTCCTGTCCCTCCAGCCCGTGTCCCCAGTCTCTCTCCATCCTTGTCGGCTCCCTCAGGCCCTGCAAGGCCACACTGAGCTCACCCCAGAGCTTCTCCTCTCCAGGCTGAACAATCCCAGCTCTCACAGCCTTTCCTGCCAGCAGAGCTGCTCCATCCCTCTGCTCATCCTGGAGCTTCCTCTGGCCTGGCTCCAGCAGCTCCAGGTCCTTCCTGTGCTGGGCCCCAGGGCTGGGGCAGCTCTGCAGGTGGGGTCTCACCTGAGCAGGACAATTCCTCTCCGGTTCCCTGCAGGCCAAGTCCCTGGAGTGCAGCACCTCCATCCCCCTGATGCCGGCTGCTTCCCAGCATTCCCGTATTTACACTCCCAGCTCATTGTCCCTGTGCTTCTCCAGGCCTGAATTCCCTTCGTTATCCATGTCCTATCCCAGGTCACTGTTGCCTTTTCCCCCCGTGTGACCAACCAAGGCTTTCTCCGCCAGCTTTGTGTCCCACCTCCAGACAAAATCTGTCAGATCCTCCCGAGCACGGGAGAAAACAATTCCGCCTTGGGAAGGCAGGCAGCACCTCTGGAACAGGGGACACGTGGGATGGCAGCGGGGGGGAGAGCTCATCCATTAGCTCAGAGCCCGCAGGAAAATCAATCCCGCGGTGTTGAGTTCCCCCCCGCAGGTGTGGACACCGTGCCACGATTCCCGGAAAAAGCTGCTGCCCCGCCCGGCTGTGCCCGGGGTGTGAGTGTCGGCAGCGATGAGCTCCGACACCTGAGCTGGATGTTCCCACTCGGCTCTGGGTGGCCGTGGCTCACTTCTCGCCGCTGGTTCCCGTTTCATTCGCGCTCTCCGCGGAGGAGAATAAACTCGCAGGCACGGCGTGTCTGACAGGGTCTGGCACACACCCCTGAGCTGCTGCAGGACGAGCCCAGGGGGACTAACGGGGGTGAAGATCCCGCCTCCGGCCCGATTAGTCTGACCTGTGTCTGGTTTCATCTCCTCAGGAAGACAGTTTTGCGAGGAGGCCCAGTGGCACAAAAAGCTGCAGCACGAAGCTCCGTGAGAGCTGGGAGCTCTTCTTCCTAAATGGAGAGGAAAGCAAAGAGCTGAGAAAGGTCTGTGAGGGCTGGAAGGAGTTCAAGCCTCTGTCTAGAGGCTTTCTAGGAGACACAGAGCGATGCCCTACAGGCAGGAAGGGTCAGAGCCAATTGCCTGGAAGCAGCAGCTCTGCCCAGGGCTCAGATGTTCGGGCAGGGTTTCAAGGGCAGCCTCCAAGTGCCCGATGATGGCTGGCAAAGGGGTGAGGGCCTGACCCCCAACGCGTCTGCCTGGAACCAGGAGGCTGCGTGGAAACGGAGAGGAGCCAACGTGCCCTGGCCTCCCTGGCACCGGGTGAGGGATGGGGGGCCTGGAGAGCTGCCTGGTGCCCAGAGCCGGGGCTGGCACAGCACGGCCCAGCGCCGAGCCTGGGTAAGGCGTGGCAACCCTGCCCTTCCACATCCCATGGGAGCACAGGCTGCTCCCAACCGGCTCCAGGGCACCCCCTTCTCCTGCCACTGCTGTCACCCCCTCTGTGCAGCCGTGGCTCAGGGCCGTGGGGCACGGGCAAGGCAGGGGACGAACCACAAGGGAGATGAACAAGGTGGGGCAGGCAGGGGATGGAGCAGGCAGGGGATGGAGCGGGCAGGAGGATGAGGCTGTCAGGGGGATGAAGCAGGGAGGGAAATGAGGGAGGGAAATGAGGCAAGGCAGGGAGATGAGGCAGACACGGGATGAGGAGGCAGAGGATGAAGGAGGCACAGGGATGAAGCAGGCAGAGGATGGAGAGGCAGGGGAAGAAGAGGAAGGGGATGAAGAGGCAGGGGATGAGGGAGGCAGGGAGGGAAGCCGGCAGAGGAT
>VZRQ01009571.1:954-47575 GCA_013397975.1 Machaerirhynchus nigripectus
GGCCGCGCCGGGAACGGCGGCCACGGCGCTGCGGGGACACCACCGCGACACCGTCGCGACACCGCCGGGACACCGCCGGGACACCGCCGCGACACCGCCGGAACTTCGCCGGGACACCGCGGGAGAGGTCTGGGCCAAGCTGGTGTTCCAGCGGGACCGGGGTGGAGGGAAATGTAAGCGGTCAAAAAAGGCGAACTACGTACTAGACTAAGGGGATAGTTGATCATTGAATCACAGAACGGTTTGGACTGGGAGGAGTCTTAAAGATGACCTAGTCACAAGTCCTCCTTGCCACCCCCATCCAGCCTGGCTTTGAACACTTCCAGGGATCGGGTGTCCACAGCTTCTCTGGACAGCCTGTTCCAGTGCCTCATCATCCCCAGTGTGAAGAACCTCTTCCTATTATCTAATCTAAACCTACCCTCTGTCAGTTAAGCCATTCCCTCTATCACTAGATACGTGCCCTTGTAGAAAGTCCCTGTCCAGCTCTCATGCAGGTCCCTTTTACACACTGGAAGAATGCTACAAAGTCTCCCAGGAACCTTCTCCTCTACAGGCTGATCAGCCCCATCTCACTCAGCCTGTCTTCATGGAGAGCTGGTCCAGCCCCCTGATCATCTTCATGGCCTCCTCTGAACTCACTCCAACAGGTCCACACCCTTTTTACACCAGGGGCCCCAGATGCTCCAGGGATGCAGTACCCTGGGAGTGGGGTGACAGTGTCACCAGAGCAGAGTAGAGAGCAGAATCCCCTCCCTTGCCCTGCTGCCTACGCTGATTTTGATGCAGCCCAGGACACCGCTGGCTTTCTGGATTGCAAGTGCACATTGTCAGGTCATGCTGAACTTCCAGTCAAACAAAACCCTCAAGTCTCCTTAGGAAGTGGTTTTGTCCTTTTTGGGAAAATAAAGGAGGGAGGCTGGCAATTGAAAATGCTTAATGCAGACTTCCTTTTCCAGCACCTTTTAAAGACTAATCCCAGTTCTTCCCCAAGTGCTCTGTTATTATTTAACCCAGAGGACAAGAAATGAAGCCTCAGACCAGCAAGAATTCCTCCTCTTCCTTTTTCTCCTCCTCCTGCTGCAAAAAGGCCTTAGAAATCATCTGCAGGCCTCTAAAAATAGGTGTTTTTCTCACTTTAGCCCATTCTTTGTTCCCAGGGCAAATGTTATGTCTACATGTAAAACTCTGAGGAAGCTCCTAAACATCTTGTTTTGCTCTAACATGACAGGAGACAACCTTTCTTTGCCACCTCCCAATCTCCACAACTCTCCAAGATGTGGTAGAGAGTGGGGCAATACACCAACACAGAGTCTTTTAATACTGATGGCTGGTAAGTCAAGTTTCAGTGTACAATTCCCGAAAATCATGTGGCTTTTGAGTGAGTCACATTAGCATTACCCTTTCCTCTGCATTTGGACTCCTACATACACCATGGTTTGCTGCACAGCCAGAGTTCATTAGCAGAAGGTATCAGCATCATAATCTTGGGTCATGAAGAATTAAATTAACAGTTTGGGGGTTTTTTAATTGTTACAGTCATACTTACATGGACTCTTTGTGGAGTGCATGAAGCATGCATTGAGGCCAGTTGAGTGGCTTTGTGCTTCTTCCATGTCCAGCTACCTCTGATGCCCCCTTAAAATGCTCTGTCTAAAAACCTCCAGAAGTTCACTTGCCATTGTAATTTTAAATAAAGATAACTGCAAGCTTTGTGTTGTTTTGTCCTCTCTTTACCTACCTTCCCAGTTCTCTCTGAACCTAAAACCTAGGTGGCAGCAGAGAAAGATTCCAGCTTGACTCACTCAACTATAATATGTACAGTTTTGCATCAATCATTCAAGGAATTATAGGGCCAACAGCATGAAAGTCATTAGGAAAAAACCAGAGTATTTTAATACTGCCTATTTATTTAACATCAGCTTTCAACTTTACGTCAGTTGCAGCAAGCCTGTTAGTCTTTTTTTATAAAGTCCTGTTTTCATTCCCATCTCACTTGTCAGCTGAGGGTTGAGGGGAGGAAGGCCCCGAGGCTGCAGTTCCTGAAACACACACACCTGAGTGGGAGTCGAGTGGGATTTCTTTACTGACAACACGTCAGCCGAGAGAGGGAGCAGCAGAATGAAACGAGATACAAAGCAGGAGCTGGAGAGAGAGGTACGCCTCTTCAGCGTCAGCTCTTAGCTCAGTCTTTGTATGAAGTGAGGATTTATGATCTGCTGTATGACTTAGCCTCTCTTAGAAGGTCTCCTCTTTCTTTGCTGGACTAGAATACTTGCTGCTTTTATTTCCCCCCAAGTTACAAAAGTAATAATGTCGTATGTTAATGTCCTGGAAATAAAATTCGAGGAGTATTCAACAAAGAATAAGGTAACAGCAAAGGCTTGAGTAGTTCATATTCAAAAATATTTATTTTTCAGTTGTTCATGATATGTGTTAAATTCTTGGTTATGGCAAAAAATTGTAACAAACAGCATCACAGTGACATATAATCAAGCCATAAGAGTGCAGTTTATTACAACTGTGTAAACAAAAATAAGTATTTCTGTAATGGCACTGTTCATTAACCAAATTATGGCATACAGAATCTCAGCAAAAGTCAAAAGAAACATTTACAAAGAAAACAAAACCCCAGATTGAAGCACAGTATATGAAATGGCCCATTCCACATTTCGTCAGAGAAAAGAGTATCCTCAGAATTTTTGCTTGGCTTGTTCTTAAGGAATTTGAATCTTCATTGTTTTCAAGGCATCAATCCAGCATCTGAAATACTACTTGAGTATTGAGTTATTGAATAATATGAATAAAGAGCAAACATCTCTTAATTGTGACAATGTGAATACCCCTGTTGTTACCTTACTAAAGGAGACGAGATGATTTGGGAATGTTATTGTCTGTATAGCACAACACCCTTAAAAGGTATTCCTTAGGAAATAAAAATAAGTTACTGAGAAATAAAATCCAAAGTGCACGATCAAAGAAACTTTTTTGTGCATAAATATCAAAAAGTAGAATCTTATTTTTCTGTAACAGAAGTATACAATTTGATTATAATACAAGGTACATACTGTAAACTGTAGGATGTACTTTGAACTTGAAATAAACTCATCTCAAACATATTTTATATATTAGCACCTAAAACGGGATTTAAACAATTTTAGGCATTTTTTTCAGATTATGCATTAGTTATGCCTTGCTTGATGGACACAGTTTTGCCAGCAGCCTTTTAGTGTTCTATGAAATCCTCTCTATAAAAACAGACAGGTGTGAATGCCACTACATTTTACACATGTACCTTTCATACAAGAAGTTTTGCATATGTTCCATTTGCAGAGAGAAAGTCCCACAACAGCAGGAGGTAAAGGCAGACCAACAAAGGTACAGTTATTAAAAAGTACTGGACAACTGGGAGTACATAATATAATTACAAGCTGGTATCTTCAGTTTACAGAAAGCTATAAAGTTTTTTGGTTTAAAAAAAAAAATAGATATCCAACATGTGCTTACTCACATGTTGACACAGAGTTCATGCAAACAATTAAAAAAAAAATCTTACCTATTTTACCCTTCAGAAATGCTGCATATAGTTCATGGTCAAATAAACTGAGGTCCCCTCAGAACAACAGGGGCCTAATGTGCAGATTGACTCAAGCAACGTGTAATTGCTTCCTCCACAATGAGAAAAGAACAGAAGTATAAAACAGGAAATTTCATTGAATCGTGCTTCATTTCAAACACTGTTAGGTCCAAATCCAGGTTCATTTGTCATTAAGCATTAAGACTACCTTAAAAAAAAATAAAGTTATTTTCTTGGAGGAAGAACATTTTCTTCGTAATAGCCCAGGTTTACTACATTTCCAGCTGGATCATATCTCGCCACCACAAATGTTGAGCCATCACTAGCAGATGCTTTTCCAACTCCCATCTTTTTTGTGTTCTTCCAAACCATGGCTGTGAAGTGACCTGAAGAAAGAGAGAGAAACATACACACTCCCTTAAGATACTAAATCTGTAACATTCCCTTTAACACGTGAGGTGCTGGGGGAAAAAAAGAACAATACAAAGCTGCTTCTTTGTCTAACATGAGAACAAGCTAAGGACATGAAAAAGAACCCTACGTCTAGCATTTCGTCTTGAAAAAACCTAATTTGTTCTGTTTTCATACTACTATTCCCATTTCCATGTCCTATATCCAAGTAAGAATACATAGCAGGACAATCATGAAAGAAGTAGTTTGATAAGTATCTGACGTAAAATTTGACAAAGACATCACAGCCTTTACTCCCTGCAGTGTGAACAGCAGTTCTGAGAGTGACTATTATTCATTTGCTCTAACCATCTCATACTCCCCCATGTGTTTGCATGTGCAACTGTTCAAAAAAACCACTGTTTTTGTGGCTTCTTCTGCCTAGTTCAATAGCCACCCCTGCATTGTGCTGCTCCATCAGTTGTTCCCTCTATGCATAGACAAATCCCAAAATTAGGGAGAAAAGCATTGATTTTCTTAATCTGAAACAAGGTCAGGTACCTCTCTTGCTTGAGCATTATTTGTGGAATAATGTTCTTAAATTCATTCTGCACTAGATTATGCAGCCAATGGTCTGTTCCCAATCTCCAAATTCTAGCTGAAGTGATCTCTGTGAGTGGAGTGATATAATTCAGCAGAAGTCACATGTCAATGTAAACAACAACACAGTACATTTAGTAAGACTCCTGTATGATTCCAATTTAGTATTTCTTACAAATTGTTTTGCCTTAAAGATAAGTTGCCTGTTCAAAACTTTGGAGTTGGAAGAAAAATGCAGTACTAGAAAACCCCTACAAATTTTGCTTAGTTTCTGATTTCTGGGGTTTTTTTACACTTTTGTCAGTTTTTAGCATAATAACAGAAGATGCATCCTTGAAGAGATAGTTCCCAGTCTGAACTTACCTGTCCCAGAAGAAAACCCTGGGTTTTGAAAGCTGTAATTTTTTATTTCACTGTACCATCTGTCAGCCACATCTTTTCCTGAAAGACAAAAGAAATGTGCTGCAGAATCATGACATAAACACAGAAGTGTAGCTCACTTACAGTCTCACTAGGCCAGCAAGATCTTCTGTAACTTTCAGCTTGGAAGGTAATGAAGACACATCTCCCTCATCTTGATAAGTGCTCCTGTCATCAGGCTTATACATACAGCTTTCACCAGCTCCTTCCTCTTAAAATGTGTTTGGAAATGCCTAAGTGTGCCAGATTTTCTAAGCAAGGCCACACCTGTGGATGTTTACCCCTTCCAGCTCCAGGTCAACCAAAGAAAAATTACATTTCTGACGTTTCCCATTACATTTCAGTTTCCCATGTTCTCATCAGCATTTAATATTTCAGATTTCTGAGTGCATTTGTTTTTAGTTATTTTTACCTAGCACTAAAGCCATTGTGAAGGTCCATTTTGAGGCACTCTAATCCGGGGTACTACAGAAACCTCAAATATTCATACTTAGGAACTGCTTCTGTGTGGAAGTCTGTGTGTCCAGCACTGTCTCATCCCATCCAAGGCTTTCACTGACAACAGCTGTATAAGGACTACGACTACAGCCAGGGATGTAGCTCAGACCAGAATCTGCAGATGCTATGCAGACAAATGTCAAATGTTACTTGTTTTCCATTACTGGTTTTTAGGAAAATCTTGTGTCCAACACCGGGGGGATGAGAGGGGTCAGGCTTTTCCCTGAGCAACATCGATAATGAAATTTCTGCTTAGCATTCCAGGATGTATCATCAACACAAGGCCAGGACATTTCAAAGCAAGCTGCCAAAGCTGTTAAGCCTGCCATCATGAAGAATGCTGGTCCCTGGTGGACTGTTGGCTGCAGAAGAGCAATGACTCATGCTTTGCTATTTTGCAGCAAAAAGTCTTAAACTTGTGCACTTCTAGAAGTCAGACACTGCGTTAACTTATTTAAACTTCAGTTTCTTATGACTGAAGTCGGCTAAAAGGATGATGCTGTCAGCCTGGCAAGCTGGTTGTCAGAGCCATAATGGATAAGAAAATAGTCAATGAAATGCCATCTCTAGACAGGTTTATGAACTGGAAGCACTATGAAAGTATATGCCACACTGCTTGTTAGGATAGTGCTTAGTAGAGTCAAATAATTTTTTCCACATAAAACGGTAGCAAAACCTCTCTTGCCTCCCAAAGTAAAAATTACAGGAATAACAGTTGGTTTCTTCTTCTCCTGCTCTCCTTGCACCAAAAAACAAACCCAGTACACCTGTATTGTGGTTGAAGCATGTAACACATATTTATTTGTTCATTTCTTACTCACACTAAAGTAAAAGTGAAGATTGAAAAGAAGTGCAAATAGTGACCTTTACGCAATACAAGGGGAAAAGAAAAAGCACATAGTAAAAAACCACACAACAAACCAATCAGATCATCCTGTCCCACTCTAGATTTCATCGCTATGAAGCATTTAGATCGCTATGAAGATTTAGACCCAAGTAAGCTGGGTCTAACAGAAGTACAGGATATGACTGCTGACATGTCAGGCCTTATGAAGCCCATGTATTTTATGTGTACACGTGCTGAAGTGACTATACTACATAAGTAGGATTTCAGCAGATGTAGGACTGCATTCTCGCTGCTGCCAGCATTTTATTCCCTCTGTTAATGTATCAGTGTGAAACAGGATAAAGAGTATTTAAAGAGAAAGTCACCCCCACTCTGCTTACTGTAGCTCTAAGAAGTGTGCCTAGGCTGCACATGACAGAACTTAAAATCTCCAGAACAGAAGTATGGCAGGGCACATGGGAGCTTTGACAAACACAGTTATCTCTTCATAATTAATTTGCTTTTAATTTAAAGACTACTATCATGTGAAAAAATGTTTACTTTTTAATTCAAGGGAGATAGCAATAGCATCAGGTAAGACTGTCTCAATCCTGTACCTGAAAGACAATGAGCATAGCTGGGAAGCACAGTCTGTCATGTGTTAATTCCCAGATTTCAAGGATGAAAGCTTTCAACTGACTGAGGCCAGGCAGTTAAAGCCTAGAAGCTGATCACTATTCTCCATTTTTCACATGCAGGATCAAGTTTTCATTATATGGCATTGCTGTCATCATCCTTGAATTGAAAGAGTCATGGCTTCATAAGCTGTGAGAAAATAAAGACTGACTTTTTTCTAGCAAAAGAAAAGGTGACCAAAGGACTAGGCGACTTTTGACAAACTCTGTCTTGAAATCATGTTAAAGAAGTGTCCTGTAAGTGAAGGGAATGAATTGTATCTGTCACGTGGCACAGGAAGTGAGAGGGAGTCCAATGTGGAAGTTATTACCATGTGAGAAGACAGGTAGGTACCTAGTGATTAAACAGTCTCTCTTTCCTCTGAAATACTTTTCTTCTGATTCTTTGCCCTTTGTGGAGCAGTAAGCAATGCCCTGGTGGGACACAAGCCAAACCAGTGTTGAAAGTGACAGCTGGAACACAGGGGACTAAGGAAAACCCCTGTTCTGAGCCTAGTGACCCCCAGACTCCCAGAGAGAAAACAGCACAAGGGTCAGGAGTGCACTGAGCCTACCTACTTTGGCAGCAGCTTGAATCCTCAGACTTACTGGTTCAGAAAACTGACCACAATATTTCCATTTAAATGTGTTACAGAATAAATGATGCAGTTGTATTTAGGGTCTGTTTTGATTGTTTTTCAGTGTTTCATTGAAAAGAGCTCCCCCTGCCCCCAAAGTTCCCCCAAAACAGGGGAAGTTGGTTGCTGGTCAAAATGCTTTTTGGTCAGAAGGAAAAAACACAGAAAAGAAATTGCTCACATCCCTCATTCCTGATCAGAGCAGAAATGATAAAGTTTACTCCTCTCAAGAAGCATATGGATCTGCCCTGCACTGAGAGCTGCAGCTTCTCTTCCATTGCTCTGCTTGCAGAACTGATTAATAAATATTCTGCTGTGCGTTTTTAACACCCTTCCTGTTTGCACTGCTGTAAACCACACTCAGAGTTTCAACACTTTCACTACGGAAACAGTTTGACTCCACCCTTCTCCCAGTGAGAGATAGCTCACTGATGACCTGCTCAGCTAGGTTTACTAGATGTTCATTTCAGAACAGGCTGAATCTCACTCTGATGAGTTTCAGTCATGATGGACAATCTTCCTCACATGAAAAATTGGTGCAGCAATCCTTGAACTAGTGTCCAAGTTGAGTTTTGCCCAAGACTAGGACCAGAACACCATAGTGGTTTGATGTTATTTACACAAGATACAAGCTTGCAATGTGGCCACACTGGCTGTGCTTCAAGCTTCCTCACAGGGTCAGAGGAGTGATCATGTGGGGTCCATCCATACATAGGACTAACAGTGTAAATTATGTCCCCCTTACTATCAAGGGGCCACTGCATGTAAACAGGTGCCATCACTCTTGCCTGGCCGTGCTCTGCACCTCATCAGTTGCGCTGTTGTCTCATTAAATGTCACTTCTAGCTATTCTCCTGGGCGAGGAGCTGCATTCTGTGTGGACTGGGGGGGAGTGAGTGCCAACAACTGGTACCAAAGCAAGGGCTGCAGGGACCTCTGTGTCTGTGGTGCCAGCAACCAGAGCACCAGCAAAGCACGAGAGGGACTGGGTGGCGAGCAGGTGAAGTGCTCTGGGACGAGTTGCTACAGAACAGTATGACCATTGCAGGGTGGGTTCTGGTCAGCAGCTGGTGACCTGTGTGTGTGAGATGCTCTGTACTGGCAACTGGAGTGGAACTTCAGCCTCAGGAGTGGGTATGTCCAGGGGCAAGCTACTGGTGAGATCGGGATCCAGGGACAGCTACTGGGCAGACTGCGTGTCTGAGCTTAGTTACTGCTGGGATCCATTCTGGAATTCCATTTCTATTCTGTTTCTATTACTTTCATATATATATAATTCTATATAATTTAACAGTATAAAATATACATTATAACTACTTTTACATAATTTACTGAGAAATATATATTTGTATTTTTATATACTATATTAATTTACTTATATATACTCCAGTAACGTATATCACTGGAATCAGCTGAAAAAGGAAAGAGGAAGAGCCACTGGTACTGTTCATTTTAATACTGACTGCATCTGCTGGTGCTGTTTTGCACATATACACGTGTTCATGCTGTATATGTGTGTTTGTGTGTGTAAGACTGGAACACGTTCCCAGCCTGTGCAAGACTAAACACACATTCCCAGCCTCACCACTGGGAACACCATGCTGTGGCAGCCCTATTCCTGTATTCAGCTCGCCTCAACATTTAATTTCTCTGGGCCCAGCCTTACAGTTTCTCCTCATACCAAAGAATGCTTAAATCTTCAAGTAATCCCACTAAATTGCTAAAAATATTCTAAGAGAATCGCACAGAACACATTTCTCTGCAAATGGGCAGCACCTTGGTGATCTACTTAAAAACTCAGTTTTCACAACATTCCTCCCACCAGTCTGAGGGGAAAGAGGGTAGACTTAACATTGCCTCTGAAATAAAATATCTACCTAGACTAAAGTCATACCAATGGCTTTTGGAAGTAATTCTCTACTTTCAACATCCCCCAGGCAGGTCCTTATTTTATTTGACTTTATTTAACAGTACTGTATGAGCCTGGTGTTAAGGCAGCAAGAGATACATCAAGGCAAGCCCTCAGTCAGAGCACACTCCTCCAGGGCTCAGCCTGACAGTGCTTGTGCTGTTCTGCCCACTAGTCCCAACCTTAGGAGACCCAGATTCCTCTCATAACAGATTTGGATGACAGCACACCATGTACTCCTCTTACAAACTCTCTAGAAAGTTCGTAAGCTGCAGTGCTTCCACCAGCAACATGGCGTGTTCTTCACAGCCACACCGGCCATCCTAAACAGAATTCAGACATCCAGTGCCTGCCTTCAGCCTCCCGACACACAAGAAATGAGATGAGGCGTCCTGAGAAGCCTGACATAGCAGAGCTGCCAAGGCAGGCTGGGGTCTCTTGCATCACTGGCAGATGACAGCTCACTCATTTGAACACAGACAAAGAAAAGTCTGCCACGGAGCAGTTCCTGCAGGACTGGCGGGAGGAAACAGCTGTCAACTATTTCTTGGATTACAGGGATAAGCATATTTCTAGCAACAGCTTTGGGCTATGTAACTCTAAAATCCTGAATAGAATTCAAGGTATTCTTGTACCAGGAGAAGAGTAATATTAGAAAGCTTTACAGTTGAAAGCTTAAATCTTCTCTGAAACAAGAAATGCATCTTCTGGCATTATTACAGAACTCAGTAAGAGCCAAAATAAACAACAGCCTCACTTTTTGAGAGAGAATACAGAGTATTCTAGAGGTTTATTGAGTCTTGCTTTATCCGGGAAAGAAACCAGAAGACACTGCCTGCCTTTGTTAAGCCCCTGAATGGATGTCTTAATCCAAATTTCAGCCTCATTGAGCAGGGTACAAATTAACTATCCAGAGGGAACTATATGAGAAAAAGAGAAAGAATGAACCAGCTCCACGGAGATGAAGACTAAGCCTAGATGAGAAAATAACTTCCTTTGAAGAACTAGCTTTCTCATTCTGGTACTTTGAGTAATCCTGCTGCATTGGAAATGCAGAAATGTTTCACAGAACAAAAGAGGATGTGGCTTAATTTTCTCAACATGGCATTTAATCCTGTGGATAAAAACCAGCAAAACTTCTCAAAACTGGAAAGTTATGTATGGAAACAGTGCACTGAAGAAAACAGACTGGATCCAGAGAAGAAACAGACATTATGTAGAAGGATTTGTGTGTTATGTTTCCAGCTCTCTAAATGGGAATTCTGTGGCTTTAAGCTCAGGGGAAGGAGCACAGGCCATTAACACAAACAAGAAAGAATTAAGCCCAGTCAGTGAGTCATAGCCACTATGCAAACGCTGCCGTACATCTGTGTTTTCCCATGCTGCTCCAAACCCTTTCCTCACACCCTTGCAAAGGACAGAATGCCAAATATGAGCAGATCAATTGTATTTTTCCACCATAGGTTTCTTTTTCAACATGAAAGTGTACCCACTTGGGACTAAATTTGACACTTGAAGAGGAACCAAACAGCATCCCTGGGACTAAAACTCCCTAAAATTTCCAGGTCCTTCAAAGAGAGTCTCTGGCCTGCAGAAATGAGCTTCTATTTCCTTGGGGCTGTGCTGGAAATTCCAGGGGTGGATTGGAATAAAGAAAGCAAGTGGTCACTTTTAATACATCCCACCTGCTGTCCCAGCAGGCTGACGCATGAGCCCTGCTCACTGGAGAAGGCAGGAGGGAAGAGCCTGCTGAATCTCTCTCCAGCTGAGGGCTCACTACAGGCTGTCAGCCTGATCAAAATTCAGCTCCTGGGGCACCCAAACCAAAGGCTCCCAATTACATATTACATTTACAATGAGAAAATACATGGAGTAAATTTGTTCTCAAAAATGTAAGCATGGAAAAGGTCTTAAAGCCTGTTTGCTGACAGAGTGGAAGACACTAGTGGAAGGACATTAGCCACTGTCACTTTGGTGTCCCGTCCCCTGCTTTTGCCCCCACAAACAGGAACTGCTGTGCAGTGTACAAGAAATATTTTTCCACTTCCCTCACCACATCTGGGCTGTGGACAGGCCTCTCCTTGGCTGGGACAAACTAAGGATAAAGGTGAAGTACGGGGCATTGACAGCTTCCTTCTGTCCTGCCATGGACACACAAGTAACACTAAAGACAGCTCCACAGCAGGGGCATACGGAGCAGCCTAGCTGCCAAGGCCTGCCTCCTAAGGGACATAACACACCCCCACAACCCCTTACTCCCTCTGTGCCTATGTATGCTTCTTGCTCTCAGGACACATAGGTGACTGCAAACCACCATCCTGTCCCCAGGGAGCCTGGGCTGGGCTATGGTGGATACATTTGTGATGCAGAGGAAACTCCAGCGCTCTTGCAACCAGATGCTCTTAGCCTAAAGCACTTGAGATAAGGCATTTATCAGATGTCCGTGAGACAACAAGAGAAGAAAGCTCACCTGATTGGTCATAGGATGCCCATGCTAGGTTTTCTCCACACTTCCCATTAGCAGACTCGGAGCTGTGCTTGAGGACCCTCGTGGCAGCTAGTTCTTCTGCATACCTAGCAAAGGAATCCACACATTGGGTCAGGGACCACAGTTGCAGTGAGCAGAGAGGAGGAGGAACAGGAGGGAGAGAAGGATATGCAAGCAAGGAATTGCACTGGAAGATGATGGGTTTAACTTGCAAAGCCCTGAAGCCAGGAACGTTTTTAGCTTACATAGATCTATGTTAGGCAAAGGGAAAACACATTTTCCCTGTCTTTAAAGAGCATCTGTGTAACTTCTGAGAAGAGCCTAGAAGAAATCACAGGGCAGATGCCCTTCCACCACATTGAGACCAGCACCTGGAATTCCACCAGCCATCCTTAGCCACCACTGCTGGTGAAAAGGGAAGTACGTACAGCAACTACTAGAGGTGTCACCTCCTGGCGTTTCTAGGTCCCTCACAGGAGTGAATTAAATGTTCTAAGTGAGACTGGAAAAAAAACAGAAGTGGGGATTCCATCAAAGCAAGCGTAAACCCCCTATGTTTACAAATTTAAAAAAAAAAAAAAAAGGCAAAAAAAGAGCAATGTACCAGGCAACAGATGGAAGAGAAGGGGACCACATGGACACTCTGAGGCAACAACTGTGTAAACCAACATAGGGATAAGCAGCACTGTTTCTATAGAAGTTGACATGTGTGCGAGTGTGGGATGTATTTTATTTTCTTAGAACAATAAGGGTTAAGAAGAACATCATGGGTGAAACAATTACTGTCTTTATTCAACATTGGAAAGGCTTCAGTACAGAGACAGAGAAATTGGAAAGACCATTTGTTATTTCTTATAGTGGCAACACAGAGAGTCGCCAGGTTGTAGATTTAAAATTCGAGTGAGACAAAGCACTTCTTCCACACTGTGCAGCATAAGTCATCACCACAGGACAGTGCAGACACCAAAGCACATGTGTGTTTGAAAAAGAGAGAGGCAAATTTACACTGTATGGATGTGGGGAGGAATCTTCACAGCATATTAAACAACAGCAATAAATATATGAGGATACAACTTACTGCTTAGGAAAACCATAATTTCCAGGATAAATCTGTAATTTCCAGGGGGAGGTAATGGGGCAAGGAACACACTTGGTTTGTGCTCCTACACCTTCCCTGATCATGAGCTACTGGCATCTCCAGAGACACAAATTTTGTCCAGCTGAACATTTTGACGCGGGCTGGTACTTCAGTCATTAGGTTCTAATTTCCTTCTGCCCTAATCCTCCCACCAAAACAAAAAAAAGTATTTAGCTACATCCATTAATTTAGAAATAATGAAAACTTGTCTGTTGTCAGTTTGCTAGATCCTGGACTAGAGGATTTTTAGATGCTGTCACTACAGTCCTACAATTTTTCTCAGGATCCTCATATCCCAAGTTAGAGGCAAGACTGGGAGAAAGTACACATTGCAGATGGATGAAGTTGCCAAGGATTTGAGACAAAGGGTGATTAATCCACTCCAGCTCAGGCAGTTGAAAGCATGAGGTTTTCATCTGAGATCATCACCCTATGCTTCATTACAGTCAGAGATAAATGGACACCTGCTGAGGCTGACTCATCTCATGTTAAAGCAGAGATCCAATAGTCAGTTCACCTGTCACAATAACTGGACCTGAAAATAGTAGGAAACCTACCATTTTCAACACAGGCACAGAAAAGTACCCAGAGATACACCAAATACATACCAGAAAAAGATGTGTATATATATATATAGGATATACCCAAAGGAAAGGTGAAGTTTTTCTTTGAATTTAAGATCATGCAAAATCTGTCTTGATAAATATGGGATTTCTTAAATTTCATGTATTTTAATTCAGACCAAAACATTTATGGTTCTTGCTATCAACCAGTTTTACCAGTCTCTGAATAGGTCTTTTAATTCTGACAACTTAAGTTACAGACCTCAGCCAAAGAGAGGTTTCCTGTTGTTCATCACAGCAGGGCGTCAGCTGAGACCAAAGAGGGCTGTGAGGAATTTCTGAAGGATCTAAAAATACCCAGCAAGGGCAACAGCACACTTACAGATAAATGTGGAGCAATGCATATTTGATAGAATCATCTGAACTATTCATACAAGCCGACATGTTCAAACCAAGTGTTGCAGTTTTGAGACACAACAAGTGCTGTTGACAAGTCAATGAAATCTCTTCCTCACTGTGAGCATGAAAAACAGAAACAAAAAATCCTCTTAGAAGAACAGAAGGAAAGCCACAGCAGATTACAAAGGTTTGTGAATGAGTCACTGGCATTCCATCTCTTAGAGATACTGTAGCCAGTTATAATGATGTCTCAAGGGGAAAAAAAAGTGAAAACAACAAGCATTTACTTGCTGCCAGAGGTCATGTCCACATGCCATGTACGTGGTGTGTTGTACAGCACAACACCTGGGAGAGATCTAGGAGTCAGGAGACAGCACATCTGTGTGACATCTGTGTCCCATCATGCTGGGACAGTAAATCACATTCTGGAAAGACTACAGCATCTCTGTCTCCCAGTCACCTCGTATGGAGAAATCTGCATGGTTATGGTAGAAAGCCTAATGGGAGGAGATCTTATGTCTAGAGTAGGGATCAAACTGGACACCATTTAGTATTACTTATCTTCTGAATAGTTTAATCAGCATTTACTCCTTCAGTTATCTCTTTTGTACTGTGAGGATCAGCATGAAAAAAAAGAGAAGATTTTAAAATCTACTTTTTGAAAAAGGTTGTTGTAAAGGGAAGGGAGTTGATCTGGTTATTGTAACTACAATAAAGAGGACAAGCAGTACTGGACTCAAATTTCTGTAAGGAAGACTCAAGTCAGAGAGCAGGAAGATGGATTCACTGTATGTTAGAGAAGAAGTTGTGCAGTCTTCAACACTGGAGAAGAGGCAAGACGTTTTTTTCCTGACAGAACAGAGAACACTTAATACTTTTGCTTTTTTGGCCCAGGAGATAGATAATTTGATCTGAAATTACTTCCTCCTGGTTCCACTGATCTTAGACCAGTCACCACTTCTTACCATGAAAAAGTTACTTTCTCACTATTTCAGCAGCACCAGCTTTTCTCCTGCAGATGACAATCCCTCATCTGACAGAAGTGCTGTTCTAGCACTTCATGGTGAAGCATGTTTTAGACAGCAACCCTCTGCAGAGGACACCTACCAGTGCAGACAGATGTAGCCCACATGTGAAAAAGGCTCCAAGAAAGATTTATACTGTTGTGACCACAGAAGTGTCCATGTGACCAGCTAATGCTATGTGATGGAGAAAGAGGGGACGAAAGACTAGAGTCCCTCACTTCCTACTCAGTAAGTCTTCACTGGGTAACAGCAAATATTTTTGCAGTAAACACAATCAAACATAACAGACAAAAGTGTCACAAATCTCATTAGAGAAAAGAAAGGACTGAACTCACAGTTGGGCTCCTCTGTTTAACTTCTTGCAGAGTTTTAAAGGGGGGACTCCGTGTTTCTTCCTGTAGTCATTGTGTGCTTTCAAGACTTCTTCAGCAAATTGTTTGGAAGCTGAAATCACATTTGAAAAATTGGAAAGGTCTGTCAAATACAGACATTAGTGAAGACAGGAAAAGCATACCCTGTACCTAAAGACACTGATGCAGGCTGGACAGAAGAACGCAAGAGTACCACCCACATTACCTGGGAGCAGGGTGAAATGAACCACTAATGACTTCCATCCAGAAACAAAGTCTAACAGACACTCACTTTGGGAAGCTACAGACTCACCAAAGGTTGAAGAAAACTGTGATCCTTTTCGAAGAAAACTGTGATTGCTTTCCTCAGTAGCAAGGTGATTTAAGGTTAGTTAATCAGTTTGTCAGTTTAAAACGGAAGTCAGTTTGACTGACTTTCATTTTAATCTATCAGTGCAGTGCATCACCATTCCAATCCCAGAGTAAGCAACAAATAAGTCCTTCAAGGAGATGCATTAAAAATCCAAATGATTGTCCCTGTATGCAAGAATTGTCCGTATTAGTCAGGGCACCACCTAAAGGGAATGAAGATACTAGAATATTTAGACCTCTGCAAGTACTCTGAAACATGCACAATTCTTCTTATTCATATTATAGTACAAATTCATAGAAATCTCAAAATGCACCTTTATTTGGCTCAAGACAAATAAATGTTCATGAACGGCACGTAGTAAGGAAAGAAACTACTGTTTAGGAATGACTTTTTGCCCTGTGCTAGAGTGTATTCAGTAAATATCTGAGTTGCAAAGTTACTGCAAAGCTTTGAAAGAGCTCATGGTTGTACTCTGGTAAACTTGGGACTTTAAGCACCACAAGGCAGAGGACGAGCAGTCACAGTGCAGTTACTTTGACAGCAATTTCATGTTACCTCCTTTTATGACTTTGTTCATTTTCCCCAAGATTCACAGAGGGGAAAAAAGTCTTTCCATTGGTCACCCTGTGGAATTTGCTGCTTAATGAGAAATTTGGAACCTGAGACGGGGTATTGGGACAGTTAGAGAGGTATAGATAGCATCTTCAAAACAGAAAGACAATTTTCACTTTATGTTGCTGAAGCTTCTGAATAGGGCAAGAGAAATCTTTAGGAACTTAACTCTGCCTTTACTGTGACACAGGTTTTTATATTTATTAATGATTCATCAGCTTCATTTCTGAATATCCCAATTAGCATGACTACCATCATTTTCCTTGTAAGACACTTCAGAAACCCAAACAGACCTGATGACTAGAAAGTGTTTCCTGTTACTAACCTTAGATTTCTCAACTTCCTCTCACTATTCGATCCTAACAACTAAAATCAATTATTCTCTGCTGTATTAGCATTATTCTCTTCTGCTGTTTGTAATGATGCACTTTCCCCACACAGAGCTGTCAGTTTGCATGCACTGCTCTTAGAACTTTTTCCTAAGGTGATTACCCAGCTCACTCTTGTGCTTTAAGCAGTTCTTGGACTTCTCTACAGTTTCCTCAACAGCACTGGGATAATACAGCAGCCTAAAATAATATTAAAGACATTATCCAACCACATAAAAAAGCCATTACAGTTTCATGCAGTACCTTAAACCTTTTGAACACAGGTTGAAGCTGGGTTGACTCTTTCCTGACCACGGTGTCATTATGGACATATATCTAATATATTTTCCATAACATGCTTTCAGGCTCTCTTTTTTGGTATCAATTTGTTGGCATAACACAACAGCCCTTTTGAGCAAGGTGACATCTGCCCACCATCCTCCTCCTCTTCAGTTCACCCTCAATTTTGTGTATCACAAGTTGCACATCATCAAACAAAACAGGCACCTCTGTTCTGGTACTGATCTACTGTGTCATAGGGGTAGCTGATTTCTACAGCATCTATCACAAGCCACTGAGGAAAGCAAGCCTGCAGCCAATTCACCCCCTTCCCTGATGCAGGGGTCCAAGCTTACAGCAAGGAAATGTTAAGACAAATTAAAGACATTGAAAAATACAGTTTTGAAATTTGCATCACATACTCCAGGCTGCGGGTTTTTGCTTGAGACCATGCTAAACTTGTGGTTGTTATCACCTGGACTTAATATCCCATCTGCTCAGCACTGAATAGGAGATAATCAGTCTGACCTGCAAGTATGGAAGTTTCTATTCTAATAATTTGCTCTCAATGACAACAGCAAATTGAAATTCTAATTTAAAAAAAAGTCAACTGAAATACAGATTTTGTCAGTGCTCAGTCCATCCATTGACAGAAATACTGCATAATGCAGCTCTGTACCAGCTTTCTGACTTACAAAGAGTTACAAGTCATGGACAAAACTGAGCTGCTTCCAGCTACAGCAGGCACTGCTATGCTGTCCCTGGAGAAGCTCCATCCTCCCCTTCCCTCAAAGGTGGCTGCTATAGAAATGCTTATCTCCTGTGACTCAAGCTCATGTGCTAACCACCTCCCTCTGTACAGCTTCTCCTGTGCCTGATGATGTGTTGCGGGAGTCGCCCAACTGCCAGATCTATTTCAGATTTGTTTCAGAAGGCATGTTAAGTTTTTCCATTTTACCACTGTTCCATACACTGAGAAGCCAGACATTAAAAGTGAGAGTTAATGGGAGTTTTCAGGCTCCCACCCAAATGGGAACAGCTTCCCAAACAGCTGTGGAGACGTACTTCTTTCCCTTCATGTAAGCTGCTTAAGCTGCTAGAAAAAAAATTATTTTCTACTGCCAGGAAGTTAAGTTTGGTCATGAATCATTACACAGCTTAATAAGTAAAACAACTAAAGGTATTAGATACAGTTGCTTGCTTCTCATTATTCAATTATTTACCTCTATTTTGTATTCTTCTGGAGCATTGGCTAAGATAATGGTAGCATGTGACAACGAATTTCTAGGCTACGAGCACACCTTACAGCTGTTATGCCCTTGGACTTCCACTTTCATTGATCAACTTTGTGTGACTAGAGAAATATAAGCAGAGGAATCTAGGTTGCCTTTTCCCATCACATGTGTTTTTCAGAGTATTCTATTTCTCTGGTTTTATTGTCTCTAAACAGTGCCAATCTACTCAGTCTTTCTTGAGTGAAGAGCTCTTCATGCCTGAATCCATACTGCCTCTTCTTAGAGCCCTGTCTTCTCCTGCCATTGCTCCCTTAGTTTGGATATCAAAACAGAGGCGAGCTGCCCAAACATGCGTTCCACAACATGAGCTGCCCTGCAGCACCTATGCAGCTGTCAGCTGCACCTACTCCACTGGTCTTGCAGAGCCACAAGATGATGTGGCAACAGAGCAACAGCGAATTCTTCCACAAAGCACCAAAGCCCTACACAACAGAAATGCTGTGGGTAGCCTTCACCTCAGCACTCAGGACACACAACATTATACCAGGCACACACATGACTAGCAAAACAGGCATACTTTTTTATGCTTAACTATCCACCCCAGTGACTCAAGAAAGAGTCCTGTATCAATCTCTAGAGGTATTGTTTCTTCTCAGTGCTTTTTTTCCTATTGTTTATGGATTAATCTTCACTGGTAATGTTTTACTTTGCATAAATACTATGTTTTCCCATTTGGCCTTCAGATAATTAATATATAATGCAATCAGCAAGAGAGAGTTGTGACTGTCGAATCTGGAGAAGACAGCTTTGGGGAGACCTTATTGTCGCCTCTGCTTAAAGGCGGCTTATAAGAAAGACAGAGGCATACAATTTATTAGGGCCTGTAGTGACAGGACAAGGGGTAATAGGTTTCAAATAAAAGGAAGTAGATTCAGGCTAGATGTAAGGAAGATTTTTTTTATGGTAAGGGTGGTAAAACACTGGCACAGGCTGCCCAGAGAGGTGGTGAATAACCCATCCCTGGAAACATTCAAGGTCAGGTTGGACAGGGCTCTGAGCAATCTGATATAGTTGAAGATATACCTGCTCTGGGGCTCATATTAGAGGACCTTCAACAGTCCCTTCCAGCCCAAATTGCCCTATGTTTCTATGAAACAAACCTCATTGAGAATCCTACACAGAAGGGTACCATTATGTCTGTCTCAGTCTCTCTTTGAACCATGACAGAGGCCTCAAACTCTCCACCCAAGGTGTGCATTAGAGGTAAATTGAGATAATGACCCCACCTTTCAATATTCCCCTAAAAATAAATAACTAGAAATGTGCTCATATAATAACAGGACACTGCATGTAACTTCCATGTTACTTTTTTGGGCCGAGAACTTGGGCAGAAAGAAACTGTCCTCCTTTCAGCCAGGACAGGGTTAATTTTTGCAGTAGCCAGGAGGGAGCACGGCTAGGACCTGGAGATTATTCTATACCACCTCACATCATTTTCCAGGAATGGGGGAAGGGGTGTCTTCCATGTCAAGGTAGTGTGGCACGATCAGGTACTGTAGGCTCCAAGTGGTGGTGAGCATTTGCACATGAATCGCTCGCCTGTCTTACACATTTTTCTGTTAGTAGTGTTGCTGTTACTCTTAGTTTTCTTCCTGCTTCTAGTAAATTGTTTCTCATTGCTGTTTCCAGTAAATTGTTCTTATCTCAACACATCTTTACTTTTTGTTTCTCCAGTTCTCCTTTCCAGCCACCCACAGGGAGGGAGAGAGGGGAGTGAGATAGCAGTGTGTCATTTGGGGTGGTTTCAGTGGGAACACCAAATTGGAGAATACCATTCCTAAACCACAACAGAAGCCAAGTGCCAGAATACACGGAGAAGACACATGCAAAGTAGATAGAAAACACATAAAAGATAATCAAGTAACTGTTTAAACACTGAGTTTAAATCTCTGCTTTAAAAGGGAAATCCCTTCAGTCTCCCTTGATTCTGCAGAATTGCTCTACTCTACTCTGAAAGCCGAAGTGGGTTGTGGAACAAGAATGCAGCAAATACAGCTTTTAGTATGCCCAACAGGCTTGTGGAAAAATTAATTAGAAGCTTTAGGGAACTGTAAAGTGACTACATCAAAAAGTCCCTTCTTACTGTCCCAGATAACTGATACCTCTATTGTGACAAATATATTCTCGAAGTATATTCACAACTGGAAACAAACAAAATTCTCCAGTAAAAGACATCCCAGCTTCTAAGGACCACATTTGCATCTAGACTCTTTTAAGAGAACTGACATTTATTATTAATCTCTATCCTCACTTGAAATGTAGCTCTCTGGAAACCAGCCCTAGCTGAATCTTTCACACTGTGAGAATAGCATTCCTTCTATGGAGAAGTGATGGATGTCTAACTGATATGAGAAATTTTAAGAAGACAATTATGTTCTACCGCACTTGGACTCAGCACTTTGGTTTGAAGTCACAAACACTTCAGGGTGATCTCATGCTGGCTGGTGTCTGCAGCAACACATGGAGTGAATATCCCATGTTTCTTTCTCCAAGTATTTACCTACACCTTCTTGCCCCCCATTTGAGACTGTAATATCTTCCAAGACTGGCCCTTAATACTACTCCTAAATACATCATTTGGGAAAGCAGATCTGACACTCCAATTCATTAATCATTTCCAGGCATAAAAGATGATCTCCCTCAGTGTCAAACCCCCTTTTTCTCTAACAAAACTGGCTGATTGCTTGGAAATATACGGAAGAAATGAAACCATGTATACATCCTGGAGGAAAGGAAAGATAAAATCATACTATGTTTAGAAAGTATTGTATCCTGGGTGGGGTTTCCTTGTCTCCTTTTACACAATCAAGAATTCAGTAAGGAGGCAAGGTCTCCATGCTATACAATAGGCATTTATGAGAGATACCATAATCGCTGGTACATTATTTCCCTTCCAACCTAAATTATCTTATAACCTTACTAAAAGTCAGAAGAGAAAGTATTGCTTATGGAAGTGAAAGGAATTGGGAGTTATAATTAGATACTAGTTTGAATGGGAGCAGTTTCCTGGAACGTTCTTATGTTTGCTGCTCAAAATAGCTTTCCCTTCAGCTCAGGAGATCCTTCTTCAGCGAGGAGTTTCTGTGATGTTTTCCAGCACCCAGTTTTGCCTGAACTTGGCTCACACACCTGCTCACACTGGGGTGAGCTTCAGGACAACAGTAGGATGTCTGAGTTAAATGGATCTGATGGACAAGCACCCCACTCATTTTAGTATCTGGGCTTACTCTACAGCAAACTGGCAACTTAACCTTGCATTACCTGTGCCACATGATGTAACACAATCTTTTCCCCCATACCCAAGCTGAGGCACGAGGCCTGAGAATATGAAGCTGTCAATGCAATATTTCAATGGCATTAGTCATGTCGCTATTTGATTGCAAATGCTATTCTTGCTTTAATAGACAGTGCTGATTACTTCCTCACTTAAGGCCTTTTATAAACAGTAAGGCAATTGACTGCCCTGATTGAAAAGGAACACCTGGTAAACTGGAGGCTGCACAGCTCTGAGAGGCAGCAGAGCCTTCTGTGATACAAGCATTTAAAAACCAAGCAGCACTAATCAGCAGTCTTGAGGTCTTGAGAACTGACAGAACCAAGTTTTCACTTTCACTGGAGACAAGGGTGTGAGGAGAAGTCCTTGGCTTGTAGCTCCTGTCTCCTCCAAACTGACCAACAATCAGAACAGCAAGCAGTCACTTCCACAGTGTTCATCTCACGTAAGGTTGGAACGGACTGCTCATCATCTCCAGAGCAGCCAGTCCTGGCTTTGCATGAAAGACGATCAAAAGTATTGTTTTCATTACTATTCTGACAGGAAGGACACCTGAATATTGTAATCATGCACCACCCCCACAGAGGCAACCTTTGTAGGTAGCTGCTATCCCTTTTTAAAAGACTAGGGAGACTCTCTCATCAGGAAGACCTTCTATTCTTAAATCTAGCTGCCACAGAATTCCTAGGGCACATGCACTTCCAAATACAAAGCCACAAGTGACCTGCATGTGTTAGAACCACACTTTGCAGGAGAAGTAATTCAAGCAATCTTCTCTCCCCAACATCGTATCTGCTTAGAGTTTATAGTTACAGTCATTTAAGAAGAAAATAAGGCACAATTGTATTCACCAACGAGTAACAACAGAAATCAGTTGTTTCGAGTAACTGAAAACAAGTAATTGAAATTGAGTAATTTTTTCTGGTCACCTATTCAAATTTTGGATGCTGCATGTACTTATGCTCTGGAGATGGGCAGCAATAGACAGTCTTGTTTTTACCCAGTGCCAAGTCCATTTTACATAGCGCTGCTAGCTATCTGGTGCCTACCAATGTCTTTGCAAAGTGAAGAATTTTGCAAACAAGAAACAAAGAGAGACAGAACTATCCCATGTCTCCTGGGATATGCTCCTTCATTTTACCATTCTATTCATTTTACCATCTACCATTCATGTTCTATCATGGCTTGGGGTAGGCATACCTGAACTAGCTTTAATCTCATCAGCTCCAATATCCTCCCACCTTGGCTTTTCTGCCAAGGACATCCAAGATAGCAATGCACAAAGTATGTTTACTTATGCACCTCCCCGAGGCATGGAAATATGGCCATGCACATTTCTTCTGATCACTGATGTGTGTGAACTCACGTAGCCAGTAGCCAAAGCCAGGCAGGGAGACACAGAAATCTTTCTTTACTCACATTTGCTATCAATTACATCATCTCTTTTCTCACCTCTCTGCTCAACAGGTTAAACTCCAGTTCTCATTACTCAAAATCTAGGAAAAAAAAGGTATTTATTTCATAAAATCATAGAACAATAGAATGGTTTGGGTTGAAAGGGACCTTTGAAGGTCATCTAGTCCAACCCTCCTGCAATGAGCAGGGACACCTTCAACTGTACCAGGTTGCTCAGAGCTCCATCCGCTGACCTTGAACATTTCCAGGGATACATTAAAAGATGTTTGCAGTGGTGTAAACAGGCCCATATTGTCTTCCTACACAACACCCCAAACTCCTACCACCTCCTCACACCTACTTGCACAGGAGCCAGTTCTGCACCAGAGATTGGCCACCCCCACAGCCTCACCTCATCCACTCTGCAGGGCCACCCAGCCCAGCTCTGGCTGCTGTTCAGACCTTTACAGACTGGGCAGAACTTGCCTACGTCTCCTTGTAAAAACAGAACAGAGATATGTGCCAGCTTATCTTCCAGAGATCAGCATGGCCTCTACAGAGAGAGAGATCAGACATAGCCTTCTGGCCTGCTGGGATAAGTAATAAACAACAAAACAGTTAAAATCAAAATACTTGTTTTCTCATACTTTTTGTTCCTGCACATACAGCAGCAACAGAAGCAAATTCAAACCCAGGTAAGATAGACACTACCAACTGTACTGAGAGAAAATGCAGCGTTTGAATGTTTCCAGTAATAAAAGTTGTCTTCATGCTCAATTTTTTTTTTTTTAATGTACAACGCAGTAGCACGGGAAACCTTGGTGGGTATCTTGGTTAATACAGACCATCACATTCTATCTTATTCTTCCTGAGCCCTTCCCCCTTGTTTTGGTATTTATCGGCCTTGAACATGAGGAGCTAAGGGTATAATCTAACAGTCAACAGGAGCCACCACTGTTGCATGGGATGGCTGCTGCATTCTCCTCTTCTCACCCACCAAAACCCTGATGGTTCAACAAATAGGTAAAAATTTGGCCCAGAATACTGTTTGCCAAAGCCTGATGCATTCTTGAAAGAATAAAGAATTTTTCTTTCTTTGCTACTTAGTGAACTTGAACCTAGCAATCAATGTCTTCTGCACACAAAAGCTGGAGGTGTGGTGTTATGAATTGAATTAACTTCGTTTTTGAAAGGTCATTTTCCCACCACATCTCCAGTTCAGTTCTGGTGTAAAGAAAAAGCCAGCAACTTGTATTGACAAGTTCTGCAAATGTCCCAATGTTATCAAATGCAAAAGCTCGGGGCTAGCAGTTCAGCACAATCCATCTTGCCTATCCCTGCTGGTCCTGTAAAACCAGCCAGGACAACTCTTTGTCATTTTGGCAGCTTGGGAGTATCTCAATTCTCAGAGAGCGTTCTCTAGTATGCCTCTACTTCTGTCACGACCTGCCACGCCTGTCTCTTACTGGGATGGTGACGTACAAGTCAGCACTTCAGCTGAAGATGTAGCTTGCTCTGCAGAAAACACAAAAGTCCTTTTTACTGAACTCTGAAGATGCATCTTAAGAGTTAAAAAACAGCACATGATTCTAAATGAGATTAAAACCAGCATGGAAAACTGCACTGAGTCTGGTTCCTGTCTCTTTTCCTTTTGTCAAAACCCTTTCTCAGACCCTGTATTTTTGTACTGACTCAACATGCAGAGCAGTGAGTAACTCCCAGCCCTTTCTCTGAAGTCCCACCCACATTTGTAGAACGGGAAAAAAAAAAAAAAAGAAAAAACAGCAGAAAAATAAAACTAAATTATCAAAAGAAAACAAAACTCTGTAAAAGCATAGCAGTATTTACTGAGCCTGACCTTGTGTTTGACACCGTCTGCACCCACTTGCCAGGATAAAGAGGGTTACTCCCCCGTAGGGAGCAAGCAGGGCAAGCCCCCTTCCCCCACGAGGCTGAACCCGGGGGGAAGTGGAAGAAATGAGACTTTTAGCAGCCTTATTCCACCACCATCCCAGCGTTTTCAGAGACTCCCACCGCTCAGCAGCAATCCCCGTGCTCCAGAGCGGAGGAGTGGAGCTGGAAGCCAGCTGCTTTCCTGAGCATCGCCTGCAGCTGCTCGCAGGGATGGATATCCCCTGTGGGGCGCGGGCTGCCCGCAGGACCCAGGCCTCCGGCCGCGCACAGCTGCAGCGGGGTCAGAGCCCTGCCAGCACGGCAGTCTTAGCAACAGGGCAACGAAGAGCTGCCAGCTCACCATCCCCTCCTTTCCTGCAGAAATACTCATCCCTGTCTTTTTGGTTAGGGCTCTCTGGGGTCTGTGGGGAGAGCTGCGTGCACACAGCACCCTACCCCCGCCCCCCCCAAATCCATATGCTGTCTGAAAAGAGAAGACCAGGGGGAGTGCAGAGGGGGTCTCCGTGTTTGGCTTAATTATTTGCAGGAGTTATAGTTATGACAACGGGAGGCATTTTTCTAACCCTGACAAGGAAGTTTCAGTATGAATTTGGTTTCAGCAGCCTGCAGCTTCCAAGGAAGAAAGCTGAGTCAGAGGTGCCGATGCTTTCAACACTCAGCTCTACTCAGTGAAGCAAAGCAATGCTAAGTCTCCAGCTCTGACACTTGGAATGAACATTGCTTCAAATATAATCTAACAACTAGTAATACAACATTATTGGAGAGTTTTTATCTAAGAACCGAAATTTTCAACAGCAGGTTTGCTTTGCATGGAGATATTTAGACTTTAAGACAGATTTAGCAAAACCAAAAAGTTAAAGAAACTGCTCATTTATATTAAAGTAGTGGCCCCCCCTTGTCATGAATTAGAGCATCCTTAAATTAAACCTTCAGGTAATCTCTCCCTTAATCTTTCTGACCCAGGAGAGGAGCAAGGAGTCTGTTCTGAGGTCAGACAGATCGCAACCCGTTACATGTTCATGTACCCTAGTACAGGGAAACTTCCCTACATCACACCTTAAGTACTAGAGCGGTAACACGAGGTATTTCACACAAAACACAGAGGAAGCAGTACTCTGTAAAACAGCTGCTCTCCCCATTCAAAGGCAAACCACACTGAATGATCTCAGACAGGAATTTGAAGACTTCAGTGCACTAGAAAGGGCAGATGGGATTTAGTCAATAAACCAATTGTCAGGACAGGATCTCAGTTTTATGATTCATCTAAAAATATTGCACACAGCTCAAAGACAGTAACCTGGACCCAGTTTAACACTGATTTTAAAAGCGTCATGCAAGTGACAAAACATTTTTAACATGTACCTAGATCTCAAGCTCTATTTGTATAACAACTCAGGGGTGCAAACATTACCCAAATCTTGGCAAAGGGATTTTCTGGTCTGTCATTGCTCCTAAGTTTGTAAAAATCAACTAATGCACAGCAATAAAAATGCAGGGCAAAAAACCAAGACAGTAATTGCCTTATGACTGTTTTAGCAATTTGCATGTACTAAAACAAAAGGTGATTTTTATTCCTTTGGGGTTTGGGAGGAGCACAGTGGAGTATCTCTACTGCTTTTGCCCAATGTGCTTTGCTAATGCAATGTACAGGCACGACACTTACTTGGTATTTGTAGTTTTTATGCTGTTAGCATGGGAAGTGCTGAACTTGATACTTCACAGCAACTACACTTACTTAAATTGTTATAAGGTTATTTATCCCAATCCAGCTGCCAGGATATGAGGCCAAACCCACCCACTGGCAGCTGGACTTTGCCAAAAAAAAGCAAGTGTTTCCCTGGACCGGGTGTCATACCAGTAAGCCCTTTACAGTCACCAGTAAGCCCTTTACAGTCACATTTGCAGACAGCTCTGATCTCATCTAGGAACTTGACCTATAAAAATAAAGAAAAAAGAAAAAAATCCCAATACACCCATGCTGAGGCCCTTTAAAGTGTTACTCCCGCAAAGATTTTCCTTAAGTTTCTCTGAAGAGGCCTGTAGTTTTGAGTTAATCAGGTACTAGGTTTTGCTGAGCATGTCCCCATGTGTGCTGTTTACACACAGAACAGACAGACAACATGCCACCAGGCACTGATTTGTCACAGAAACAAGCACAAGAACAATAAATCCTATTCAGTTTCACAGCTGTTCCCGAAATCAGGGGCAGATTTTCACTCATGGCTTTAATAGGACAAAGGTGGAGAAAACCCGGGGCATGAGAATTCCCCTTCTTAAGGTCTCTGGCTCCTTGGCAGCTTTGGAGAAGTCTTTCCCAGCCCAAACTGAGCAGGGCACACACCCACAGACAGCTGGCAGCAGTGGGGAAAGAACCAACAGCACAGGCAGCAGCAGTGAAAGACTTGAAGAATATTTGCAGAGCTGGGGAGAGACTTAGGAGCTGAGCAAGGCTGCCCTCAGTTAAATGGTAACCAAATCTTAAACCTAAATCCTTCCGACAGGAAGGGTGATAAAACTTACCCCCCCTCGAAGCATCCTGCTGCTTATCTGCAAGGCTGGTAAGTTTTGTCAGACAGCAAGACACAATATAACTTTAAAGCTACAGGGTTCATACTCATTTTTTACAGTAAATCAAAAGTACTTTAAGATACAAAATATAAACTGCATATGAAATACAACTACCTCTAAACTGTGCAGGCTGAGGAGGAGGGGTCGCTTTTCTTTTCTTTTTTTCCAATCTAACCCTTTGTCAGAGAGAAAGCTCCTCCCAGGCTGTACCATGCACAAATGAAAGTAGCTTTCTCCGAGGAAAGCCACTGAACGCTTTAGCAACGCTTTCCAAGCACAAAACGAGGCACGGACTTTGTGCGAACACACAGCCAACTGCACGAAGGCAATTGCTCACCTGATTTCCCCATGACCAAGTGGGTTTCGTTTCTGGTTTTTTGGTTTTTTTTTAAATTTCACTCGCTTCGTCCTCTCTTGTCTGAGTTTTGCTGCTAAGTGCCGGGATGAACTGTTCACAGTTTCAGCTCAACTTCTTCATTCGCCTGCGACTGCTGCTGGAAAAAAACTCAGCAGCACGAACCCGCTACCGCCCCTTCTTGAGCGCTGGAATAAGCCTGCCCATGCCTTTATAAGGCATGGGGACACTGCTCTTTTTTCACTAAAAGATCCTGTTTAGGGTCAGGAGCTATTTATCCTCTACAGTAACCAAGCAGCTCCAAAACAACATATGTTTTCACATACCATTTTAGCTTAGTAATTGCATCTGTCTTCTGATAAGAGTAGGCTGTGAGAAAAAAATTCTGCTGACAAATAGTTCTGCTGCCACAGTGGGCATAGCCCATGGGGTGAATTCATGCAGCTATATGCTGATGAAGTTTTACCCACTTGCTGTATGTAAAGTTGAAACAGAAAAGTGATAAAGCACTTTGCAGTGTAACTACATTTTTGTGTCTAAAATGAATCACTTCCTGCACTGTTACAACATAATCCGTAGAAGGTATTAGTAAAATAAGGTTTTGCAGGTTAAAGAGGAACCGTGCTGATGGTGTGTTTCTGTGAAAAGCGTTGGATGTGAGTATGTCTCATTTTATCTGTGTAAGCATGCTGTGCCACTGTTATCTTCACATTACATCGAATACCTCAAGCTAATCTGGCAAATATTAACTACTTTAACTATAGCGGACATGGTACTTTGATTTAAGTTCAGAAGTGCTGCATATCTACAAACAATAATTCAGTTACGTGTTTCCAGCTTTCATCTTCTCATCATCATGAAAAATCACCTGAGGTTAATGCTTCCCAGTTTTTAACAACGCCTTTCAATAATTCAAGGTTCTTCTGGGTTTTGTGCCAAGTCTGCTGGCTCATCAGGTTTTAATTATTCTTTGTCCACCTCTGTAGGCTCAGGTCCATGATAAGAAAAGAAAAAAACCAAAAAGATGCAGAGATAGGTTTTTTTCTTCTTAACCAAGTAGGAGCAGCAGGTGGGGAAAGGCAACATCCCTTCACCAATGCACTGCTCCTCTTCCCTTCTTCACTGGCAGGGCTGAAACACAGGTTGAGGGAGTGTCACTGGCAGCTGATGGGTTCACTGAGAAGAGGCGTGAGGGCAACTGATCACCATTCAGAGGCAGAAACCGCAGGGTGTGAGACCACACTAATCTTCACAGCTGCATGACATTTTCCTTTGCTGGTAGCAAGGCAGGCAGCAGAGCAGGAGAAACACGTTAGAGAAGGTGCAGAAGGAAGTTTCTTCCCAGTCTCTCTGCTGCAAGTGGCAGTAGTTGGCTGAGAATCAGGGTGGAGAGCTGGAGCTGGTACTATCAGAGCCCTGTCAGAAAAAGCTGCTGTTTTATTTGCTTGCGGGAGTGACCAAACCATGGGCCAGTCTGTGATTCCTAGTCTTTTAAAATGCTCTGCTAAACTTGAATTACTGGGCTGCACTACTCCTAGGGCATACACCAATGCTCAGCAATTGCCAGTGCCACCCTATGGCTGCAACAAGGAGTAAAAGGGATTTTATATTTGTATAGTTGGGAGTCTCTGGTATTTGAAATGTTCATTTATATTCTCACACTTGTTATATTTTATACTGTGTATGTCTTAGATCTTTATAATATTCAGCTGAATTATAAAGCAACATCCCTTCAGGACCTGGGCTGCTACTAGGAAACAGCATCAAGCGCCTTCAAAAGGGACCAGATACACCTGCATGCCTTTGACACAACATCCTGTGAAATCACAACTTGGAAAAGAGGGTTTCTCTGATCTGACTAAAATCCAGTGATACATACAGGGGAAAAAAAATTGTGCTTTTTCTGATCAGAAAAGGAAATCAGAATTACTGTTCAGGTCTCAAACACGAAAGTATAGTGCAAAGTAAATGCAATGACTCATCAAAGACAGGAAAGCCGTGTAAGCTGAGACACACAAAAGCAAAGAGGGAGGAGGGAGCTGGGCTTTTTTAGTATTTTAACATCACCTGCTGAAAGTTCCACATTAAAGAAGATTACTGAAGAAACTTATCAGATGGGAATGTGGAGGAGGTATGTACACTAATAATTAAGAATGCAAACAAGCCTTTGAAAATAATGAGAATGATTAAATAAAAGCCATTGCTAGTGAAATTTTCAAGCTGTAAGCCATTAATATCCTTTTACCAGTTTCAGGCAGTATCAAACGAATGTGAATGGTAACAAACAGGATTTTCCATTTGCTTTATGATATATCAAAGCACCTCCAAATGCATATTTGTTTAATTACTGCATGATTCCTTTACACAGAGAAAATAATAGGATGACATTGGTATTATCCAATAGTAGGCATTGGAAACTATCTCACAGATACAGAAATGGCCTGTGCAGTCAGATGAGTTCAGCATTCTGCCTCCTATGGCAACACCTACTAAATGTTTCTGCAAAAGGCACGAAAAAAAGGTACAATGTGGACTGACTAATTTTTAGTTGTTTCATCTTCCTGTTAAAAGGAAAGCAGAACAAAACCAGCTGGCTAGAAAAAGTAATATTTAACTAGTAAAGACTGGTGTAACAAATACTCTTTCTGTAAATAGGTTATAGAGCACATGAGAAGGAAAAATGGAATTTGAAAGGAAGTACATGAATCATTACAGCCAGGGGGTTAGTGATAACTCATCTGTAGTAGAGCTATTTCATATGCATCCTCAAAAATCTGTGGCTAAAAGTTTTGTGTCAGACTGATTCTGGGCTATCCAGATGACAAAATATTCCTCCTTTTATCCTATCTTCCCTTTTCTCCTAACAAAGCAAATCCACTTCACCCACTCACATCAGCCGCTTCTCTTTACCTTGATGTGACTGATCCTAATGCTCACAGTCTCACAACCTCCTCTGGTGCCACCAGATACTTCCCTTCTTTGCTTTCCTGTTTCTTCTGGAAGCTTCCTGTACTTCTCTTTCTTTCTCCTGTGCCCAGCCTGCCCCGTGTGACCTGCTGTTTGCACTGCGACCAGCCCTGGGTAGCCACAGGCACTCCTGTGGTGCCCCACAAGTTGCCCCAGGGCTGTGGACCTGGCAAGGCCAGTGGCGGAAGTGGCCGTGTGGATTTCTGGGCCCAGCTGGGATTGTGCTAATGCTGCTGCTGTCCCATACAGCTTGGTCTTCACAGCCACATGCCGACAGCCTTCGATATTCCTCTGGGAGCTTCTACCGCCAGCCATATATGGCTAAATCTGTAGAAATTCAGGACAAAACAGATGGCTTTTTGATAGAGCAAGGAGCCCCAGGCAGATCCCAGGTTACCTGTCGTCCTCCCAGAAGTCTGCCTGCACAGAGCTAAATACCCCCCTTCCATCTGGCAAGGGCACCCCCCTCAGCAGGGCTCCACAGCAGCTGTGTGCCTGCTGTGAGGGCCCCAGTAGCATCATGGATCTCGGCCTGCAGATTTCTGTTCCAGCAGCAGTGCAAGTGAGGAAGTAACAGCCAGCCAGCTGCTGCCTGTGCAGATCCCCAATTGCTTGCAGGCAGGTTCAGACACATTTAAGAAAGCCTGAGATGAACCTTTTCACATGTGCACGCTCTGATGGGCCCAGTTGGTGCAAATACCTGTCACCATCAATGTTTTGAGTCATTAATTCATTCCATCAGTTGGCATCTATCAGGTACAATTAAGTGTCCACACAGACCGGGACGGACATATGACAATACTGTCACATGTAGGCCCTGCCAGGGGGGTGTGGATGCATCCCATCCTTCTTTTAAATACAACACTGAGCAGTCTCTCCACAAGTCAAACCATGCAGACAAAAAGTTTGTGAGCAATTCTAAATGTAACAAATCTGTTCTCCCCAGACACCCTTAACAAGCAACCCTAAGGACCAACAGTATTTATATGACTATGAAAATATCACACAGGAATAACATCCTGTATAGTGACAAGAGCCATGAGTGAACTGTAAAATTATGCACAAAGCTGTATCAGGCAACAAGAAAACTGCTTCTTTTTAAAAATGGAAAAGAAAAATGGGCAAAAAATGATGGCAGAATATTTGAGAATATTCCTCCTCTGACAGTTTTGGCAGGCTTTGCTTCTGGGCTCTCTACTGATATCGCCATTTTACCTGTGAATTAAGCCAGGTTGTGTAGCAGATCACAAAAACTCAACTTGAACACAGTTGGAGATGTTAGTTGTTCTTGCAAGACAAGATACTGCTTTTTAGTTTGACCATAATGCTCAGTTGCTGAAGAAAATGAAAAGAACTCAGCCGAAAAGAGGAAGAGTGCAAAAGCAAGGCTATACCTCTTTTATCAGCACTGTGCTGTTATCAGATAGCCACATCCAAAAAGCCCTCACACAGAAAACAGCAGACTGTGATTGCACAATAGTCATTGACTTCAACTTCTTCCTACACACTGCAAGATAAAAGTAGCGCATGATTAATCATCATCATAGAATTACAGAATGGTTTGGGTTGGTTAAAGATCGTCTAGTTCCAATCCCCCTGCTATAGTGGGGGTTGGAACCAACAAGAGTCTCAAGGGCTGGATTCCAAGCAAATGTTTGGGGGACAAAATGTGTGAGTATTGTTGTCCGAAGGAGTGTGGCACAAGCACTGCCATTCTCTCAAGAGGCCCAGAACCTGCTCAGCTGACGTTCTTCAGGCTCATCTAAATATCTGAGAGTAAAAGGTCACAAATCTCACCAGAGCAAGGCAGTGAAATGCCTGCCACAGACTCGGGATGTTCCTCAGCATGGCTTGATCTATGGGGGTTCTTGCTTCACAAAAGAATCAGAGTAAAACTCTCAGCATTGTTTCTCTCAAGTAGCTCAAAGCAGGAGCCTCCATAGGAAATGCCACTTCCCACCTGTCCAGATGCTCAGAGTGCTTCCCCTCCACCCTACCAGGGAGAAAAGCGGTTGTGTAAGAGGCAGCTAAGTCTCAGGACACAGAGGAGTTAAGGGAAAGAGGGAGAGAAGAAGGTACCCTGGACAGACTTGTGACAAAGAAGGATTTGGGAGCACTGAAAACAGAGTTTCTGTCATTTCCTCAAAGTGTTACCTCTCTCCTCCAAGGCTGCAGTGGGCTGAACAGTATCTGGAGCACACTTCATGGACTCTCTGCTTCAGCACAGTACCTCAGGTTGAGTTTAAACACCATTTTACCAAGACCACTGCTCTGTAGCTATGACAAGAAAGACAAGAAAAGTTAAATGACAGCCCAGGCGAGCACAAAGGGGTCAGACAACTAGGCCAGTTGCTGACCTCTAGTAGTGGTGTATCCGTCCAAACACACTGACCAGTCCAGCACCTGTATTTTGCCTTCTTGTGCATTGCCCCACAATCTACTACTTTTTATATCTGATTTTGCTAAACCTTTGTTTTAGCAAAACCTCATCCTACTGATTGGAATTAGCTCCTGCTTAACAGCCACAAATTTAGCTATTACATTAAAATATCTTTCTACATGAACCACATTATGAGTCAGAAAGTAAATTTGAGCAGTTACTCATGAATGAGATCACGCAACTCTGATAGGTCCTGAAAACCATCAGTTTAAACATTCAGAAGAAGACAAGAAAGCACATCTGATATTGGGAAATAACTAGAGAAGAAACAAGAAAAAGGCAGGTTGTGGTACTGTTTAAACCTCTGATTTGCTTCTGCATTAAATTACATGGGTAGTCCTAGTTTTCTGATCTCAAATAGGATACAGCAGAAGTGGAAAAGGATCTGAGAAAGGCAGCAAGGTCATGGAAGCTTCATACACAAAATAACAGGGGTTTAAGCAACCTGTTCTAGAGGAAATTATCCCTGCCCATGGTGAGGGGTGGAACCAGATGATCTTTAAGGTCCTTTCAAACCCAGGCCATTCTATGATACTTCAACCAACGGAAGAGATCATGGAAAAGGAAATAACAAACATTACTACAAGAGGATGAACAACACAGATGGCTCATGACTGTTATTTGTGTCCTCCAATAAAAGAATAAGAGGATATTAAAAGAAGCTTGTGGGAACACGGTTCAAAAATATGGATGTGGGATGCAACAGAGAAGGTGCTTTGGCAAGGAGATTTTATTTTTGTGCACATTGGCTCTTGTCCTACCAGCGGGCACTGCTGAGAAGTGCTTGTCTCCCTCTCCTCCAGTCCCTCCCTTCAGGTATTTATACACATTGATGAAATCGCCTGAGTCTTCTTCAGGATGAACCATCCCAGCTCTCTCAGACATTGCTCATAGGAGATGTTCCAGTCCCTTCACTGTCTTTGTGGACCTGAACTGAACTGAACTCACTCCAGTTAGAAGATCTATGTCTATGCCTCCATCATCACCTCTCCAGCAGCTTTCCTACCTGACATTTACATCAGGCTTTTCACAATTCCCACAACGTCCATTTCCAAGCACCATCACAGCTGCACTCATCACAGGGCTTTGGTTCAGTCTTTTTACCCCTGCAGAGTGCTGTTTGCCACCCTGGGGCTATGCCAGTCCTAGCAAGTACTTCAGCACAGCAGTTCAGGCAGATTTGTAGCTTAATGTTTCATAGAGTTTCATCTTAGCCTAAAACTAGTGCATGGCCAGCAGCATGGAATGAATACCCAACAGCAGTTGCAGCATGTCAGCTAAACTCCTGAGCAAGTCTCTGGCTGTATTCAATCCCAAAAGAATCCATTTTACACCCAGAGGCAGTCCCACGGCGCAAACTAATGAGATACAGAGCACCATTCAAGATGGGCACTGGTATCTCAGACAACCCTGATTTTGCTGACCTCTTTCTATTATTGACTCTGTGTCCTCATAATTTCATCCAAATCGCTTGGCAGAATCTTGACTTGTCTCGCTGGCACATGGTTAGAGTTTGCAATGGCACTGCTCATCTACCTTGTCAGCTAACAACATCATAGTTGATTTTCCTTAAGCAAGATTACTCTGGCATTACTGCTTCGTGTTGTCCTTCAACTACAGAAACACAGTTAAAGTCAGGAGAAGTCAAGCTAATAAATCCAGAAAGAAAACACAATTTTTGTTCAATTACATTGTTCAGTATTTTTCCTCCCAAATATTTTTTTGCTTAATAATACACTGGATTTTAGATGCAACAGGCCCACTTCCAAAAAAGTTCCCAACAACTTCTGACACCAAGAATAAGGGCACTGCTTATCACTAGCAGCTGAACCACCACATTTGAATTGATAAAATATTGCTGGAAGCAGGCATCTGAGCAGGACACAGACATCTCTGTAATGACAACAAGAAGGTTATTCCTAATACCTTATTTCTTTTCTGTTCTTGTTTCCTTCTGTGTTTCCAATCAAATTGCAAAGCCATCCCTGTAGAGAAAAGGGCTAATGCAAGAAACATGAGGGAAACAGATGTTAACTCCATAGTAGGCATCTCCCCAGCTGTACATGGGGAGACACTGCCAGGGAAAGTGCTTTGCTTGCCTTCTCAGGGAGATGGCTGGGAGTAGAGTACACCCTCACCCTTGTGCCAGGACATCAATGCTGAGGCTGGACTGTTTGGCTCGGCAGGACTGATTTTTAGCCAGAACAGTCCAACGGTGTGGTTAACCACCTGCAAGTCCCACTGCTTTCGAGAAAGAGGCAGTAACCAGAGGCAGTAACAGCAGCCTGGTCCAGGCACACACACTAGAACTGGTCTACAGCTCTAGTACAGTTAAAGCCCCTCCTAAAACTGTGTACTTGGGAGTAGTGCACACTGGAGGGAAAGAAAACAAAAAAAAGCTCCTAAACTATGTAAAAACATCACATATGTATGTCATGTCTGTTGTGGATCTCCATTCATGCCTCCCAGTTCAGGGATCTTGCCCTCATCTGTTGATGCTGCTCACAGCTCTGTCACCACAAGTTCACACCTTGGCACGTGCCCTGGCTTATCTGCTGGCTATGCTATTTCCTGCCTCTTCCATTCCTGCATAAGGCTCTTACCTACGAAAATTATTTTTTCTTTTTTTTTAATAAATCAGTCTGAACCAGCTTTTTTTTGCCAGTCTGCAGTTCTCTACAAACCTTTTAAATTCACTCACATTCAGAGAAATATTTCAGGTCCTTCTATCATATTTAGTGCCAGCCCTTGGTTTTAATGTCCTAGGATTGTGGAAATTCCAGCTTTTTTTTTTTTGTTAAAGGTTGCTTTCTAGACCTCTTGCTTGTAAAGAAACTCCTGATGCTGTCACCTGTACGGAACAGATGGCAATTAATTTATTTTTAAATAATGTAGGCATCGAGCTATTGTCGTGAAACCTACAGCTTCTGAAACAGTGGGAGATGAGAAATCAAACTGGCTACTTATCCTTCTTTTCTCAGTGAGTTCACTTTCCCCCCATCAGTTCTGTCCCTTTGTCTTCTCACTCAGAACCCTCTGATGAAATTCTTGCTAACATTCAGGTAATTTTCCTAGTTCTGTCAGCACATTTATACATCTGTATTTTCAATATACTTTTTTTAAAGACTTTTTAAGATCCCATATAGATAGCACATTGGAATTATTATTGATGCAATTTTAATGTATTTTTTATTACTTTAATAGTCCACCAAAGAATGTACAGCCAATATTAAAGTTGACAAAAATGAAATATCGTTTTGAGTCTTCTATGTGGATTTTAGACAGGATGTTTTGGTTTTCCTACCATATCCTTTAGTCTGACATAATTCCAAAGGCATTATTTCAATTTTTCCATTTTCACACTCTGTATCTATAGGTGATTGCATTCTGTCTCCCCAGCATTGTACTGTACTGCCCACGAGAAGTACCTTCTGCTCCCCTTTTCTCTGCTTTGCTTGTTCCTTACCACTTTTAAGACATCATGCACCACTCACATACCACTTAGAGTTTTTCAAAATCATAAAAACGACCAGCATTGAAAGAGTTCGTGAGTAGACAACATCAAGCAAGAAAGTCAGGAAAACTCCCAAAATCTCCGAGATCAGCTGGAGCTGGAGTCTGTACTACCATCTTTAGGCTGTACTACCACCCATCGGCTTGAAGTAGAATCAACAAAAGCAGCTGAGTGGACAAAGCCCCTGCTCTGCCGCTGCAGCACAGCCTGCCACAGCAGCTCAGTTCCTACAGGGATGTGAATCCCAGCAGTGGGAAACTCCTCATCCCTGATGGATTTAGCTGCAGTGGCTAGAAAGATACAGACTCCCATTATGGTCCTCTTTGACTACAGCTATATCTGACAGGGATTTTGACTTTTCAAGGATTTTCTTGGTAGCTGGTCCAAGATTAGATTTCTTTTCTAGGAAAAGTGAGGGAGTTTTAAAAAGTAATCACTTAAAAAACACTTTCCTTTTTTCTCTCTCCTTTTTTTTTTTTTTTTTAAGGGAATATTATTTACCAATTTAAAGTTCTTTTCACAGATGAAGGGGCAAGCTCTCTTGCTCTTCTTTCTCATTCTGGGAGGTCTTTCACTCAGGATCACTCTTTGCAGCTTAAGCTTGCTACTTAATTCTTGGTATTGCAGGTAAAACTACTTAACCTTGAAGGTTATTGTCAGCAGAAGTAATGAAATGCCCCAGGTTTTGATGTCAATGTAATCCAGTGCACCTTGAAGTAATTTATTATTTTATTTGGTCAGATAAATCATCAAATCTGTTTCTTTTCATTGCAGTCATCTGCATCCTGCTGTAATTTCTTTGGGCTTTATTGCAGTTGCAGCAGCACTGCTCAAGTGGAACAAAACTTGCTGGTCCAAAAATAATTAAATACAAATATCAACCTTTATGTGCCTAATTCAAGCATAGTTTATCAGGTAACTAAATAGCTATATAAGACAGATGATGCTGATTTTTGTCCAGGAGCTATAAAAAATGTAGACATCTGACATTCAGTCCAACCTGCGTATCTTGTGAAAGGAGCTTCTGTTACATATTGACATATATTGTACAGCAAACTGGTAATTTTTTGAAAGCTGCAGCATTAGTTTCAATTAGCATTAGGGTAACGCTAATTAACTTTGGCCTAAAATGTCCGTAACTATAAGAATATAAAAACTTTTAGCATTAATTTTGCTAGGATTGCTTTAAAATGTTTGCCTAATGTCACAGAAGGAAAGTAAGATTTGCATGTAGACTCCTTTGTTGGTATTAAACATTAGCTCATTTCATGTTCTTGATACCCGGGCTTTAGCAGCTCAGCATAGTAATCACATCTTGCTTTACACCAGTTCTGGATGAAGAGCTCTTCATGTTAAAAACAGGTGATGTAGCCCCATAGTTACTGGCTTGTATCTTGGAACCCAAGCAAGAGGAAGAGAAACATTGTGGAGGGAAAGATGCAAGTAGAGCTTTCTGGGTCTGTGAATACTGGTATCAGTTGATTTTGAGATTCAGATTTTATTTACAGCTAGTAAACCCAGTAAATATTGAACCCAATTAATAATGTAGTTATTACTGGGTTTACACTAATGCAAGGTAATAACAGAATAAAGGAATATTCTGAGTCTTTCTTTACTGAGTGTGAACACTTGGGATGTTTTTTATGCTATTCCTGCTTGGTGAGACTGACTATGAATAAGGAGACAGCCAAGGTGGTACAAACTCAACAGCAGAGTGCATTTTGTTATTATTATGAGAATGCTTTAATTTCATAACCATGAGCTTAATTTTAACAGATAAACTGTGACCCTGTTATTTTGTACCATGTATTTTTAAAAGCCACAATTTATTTATTGTCTGTACTTTTATAGCATTTCCTTAACAAATTTTCCATGTATTGGCCATTATTTTCAGTAATAAAAATATTTTGGAGCATTTCCAATATAGAACTATACTAATTATAGGAACTGTCTGATTTTTGTTTGTGGTATGCCTTGAAGATATGGCCTTTTTTTTCCCATACAACAGTCCAACATAAATGCCACTTCAGAATATATGAAATTCCACTCTTATTAATATGAACAATATTGTGTGAAAAATATTCAGCTGTATAAACTTTCTGAAATCTTTATTAATATTTCAAACATCATCTGTTTAAAAGAAACTGCATTTTGGTTCCACTCAGCAGAGGGCAAAGTTATTTGAGCAGGTGATTCATTTAATTAGAAAGCTGTTCTAAAGATAACTTTTTCATACCAGTGTTAGCACGTTCAAGAGTATTTGACTGTAGCCTTATGCTGCTACACTAAGTATGCAATTTTATTAGATCTCACAGAGAAGGGATAGACCTTCAAGCATTATCTATGCATACACTGAAAGGTACCACACCTTTTAGAAATGCAAGCGTTGCTCCAGTGGAACATCTGAATAATGAATTATTTATGATAGCAAGGAGGATGGGAGGGGAGCCCTTCTTCAAAGTCATGTCTTGTTTCTTTCTGCATGTTTACATGTAATTATTTTTCTAGAGTCTTGATGTTAAAACTCAGGTAAGTTTTACACCAGAACTGCTTTTGGACTTCAAAATCTTTGTTTTAATTTTTAATAAATCTTGCTTCAGATACTGAAGATGTTTAGAACCCAATCCCTGCTGCTCTTTGGAGACAGGATCTATTAACATACAATCTCTGCTCTGTAACTCCCTACCTGTTTTGTGTGTGCAACATAAAATCTAGAGAAACATTGTTTCTCCAAAGCACTCCTCCCAGACTCGAATTTTGAGTATTTCTAGCGAGTTACATTGGCAACAGGGCAGCAGTGGTAAAACCTGTTCAGATTAATACAATTTATGATTAACACCTGCTAGGTGGGTCAATCCCGTCCGGTGAAATGCAAGACCACAACAGGGGTTAGACAGCTATTAGTTTATTGATAATATAAATTGCAATCAGCATGGGAAGCCTCAGTAACCACAGAGAGTCGTGAAGGAAAAGCAGTCTGGTCAGGTACCGGATTGAGGTTCAGTCCAGGGTCATCCCTCCCTCAACTTAGATACTTGTTCTTTTTGACAGCAGGTTTTATATATCTATATATCTCTCTCTATATAAACCTATCTGACGCCCACCTGGTTACACATCAAACAAGACAGTGATGCAATAATTACAAGTTTGGGTCACTGTGACCTGAGGATCATCAGTGGGGGCAGGATGTTTGCTTTGTGAACTGGAACTACATCACATGCATTGAGCCATGTCCTTGATTCCTTGATGACCTTCCAAGTCCTCCCCCTGAAACAAGTACATCCCAACATGGTGCGTTTTTCTGTACAAACTGCGGGGACCAGGCTTAAAACCTTGGAATACATGATTTTATGCAGGGATTTCCTTTCACCTCCATCAGCAACATTATGAAGAAAAGACGAAAACCCCCCCATCCTTGTGGTATAGCTATTTACACCTGCAGCAGCACAGACATTTACGTGTTAAAAAACTTATATACAATACTATGTTTTCTATTATTTCCGTATTAAAAAAAATGTAATGCAAAAATATTCTTAAATTCCTTCCCCAAAATAATTTGAAAACTTACATGGTATTTTAGGAAGGCTTTTGAAATAATGTGCACAAACAAAGATTACCTGAAAATATTGCCTTTGAAGGAAGACAATGAAAATCAGAATGGCAATACGCCATCAACAGTGCTGAGAAAATGCAACTGTTCTGAGGTTGGCATTTCTTTTGTTCACTTGGCTCTCTCTATTCTGGCTGATTCGCATCAATCCCAAAGCAAAAATCATCAATAAGGTGCTTCATTAAGACACGGAAAATAGTCTTCAGTCTTGAAGAGGACTGGAGGTTCATAGAGGGTCTGCTGTTGTCGTGAGGAAGACGATTTCTGCAAATTAGATAAGTTTATTTTTCGCCTTTTTCATAAAGCATTTTAAAATACAGCCTGCAGAGCTAAAATGCAAAACAAGAAAAGCTTCTAAGGTGTATCTCCTTAGTTGAATGAATTCTTAATCATAGCTCAGATGCGTCTGGGATATTCCTAATGTTACTGAAGAAACGCAGCCTTTGATCTTTGCCATTCCAGCACCTAAACAGACTCAGTCCTGGAATCTGTATGAGATGCCAGCACTGCAGGAACCAAACTGTACCATCCAGCTGATGGCAGAGTCACTGTAACCTTCATCCTTTCCAAGCCATACACCTTTACCTTTTCTGCTCCAGCCTTTGAATTCTCCTCAGCTGCTTCTTTTGAGTCAGTTCTAGGCCTGTGTTCTCATTTAGTTACTCACAAAGTCTTTCTACAGAAACACACCTAGCAAATGTTTCTTTCAAGAAGACTGCTGCTCCTGCTGAGTTTCTTCGTATGACACACTGTTAAAAATAATCTGGTAGTGGACTGGAAAAGAGCTGTTACACTGTTTTTCAGGAAAGGTGTACATGTTTCTTTTAAATATCAACTGTACATTGTTTTGCTATATCAAATGGCTCATTGGAAGAGACAACACCAAGGACCACTAGTGACTACTGTGTTAAAAAGTTAAAAGCATACCAAATATCATCAGTACCCTTGGAGTTTAGAACACTTTAACAGCACCAAAATGAAGATGTAAGTAACCATACCTACAAAACAGCGAAGTGGAAATTTCCCAATATTCTGTTGAGCTGTGAACTTGTATTCCATACGAAATAAGTACATATTCTCCTGCTATATACAAAATTGTGATTTACTAAATTATGTCTTTGACTTTACAATACCATTAATTTTTCTAAGTCTGTTTTGCCATTCAGGTTGCAATAAAATTAAAAATTATAAACAAAGATCTGATCTAGAAACAGTGTATATTATCAGTGTTCTCTGTATCACAGATTTTGCCAAATGTAAAAGCAAACCTTCAAAATCGAAGTTCTAATTTTTAAAATCATTTCTTACCCTGTACTGTCCTATGAAGTAACACCCTGCAAGCAAGGGAAACTAAGGTCACAGGCTTTCTGCAACTTCTGACACTGATTTAAGAGGCGCTGTATTTGCTTTGTGCAAGACGGGGATAATTTCGACCCAGTGAGGAAATTTACAGGCAGCTACAGTACCCACAACTGCCTAAGTACACATTTATGATTAGCTATTTTTGCAGCTGCTTAGCAGACATTTTCACCTTTTGAGAGTCTACATTCTTAGCAATATTAGAAGGCTTATAGTACTGTTCTTTACACTGCCTGGTATTCACAAGGGAAGAACTTTGGGCAAAGTCTGAAAGGGAGATTACAAATACACATCTTGGGAAACAGAAAAAACAGCCTCTGTGTAAAGAAACAGATACCTTTACATGAGAAAAGAATGAGGGAAATTGACTAAATTAAAACTAGCAACGAAATGTGAACTACAGCTACAGTGAAAATCACGACATCAGAATACCCTTCTTTTCCAAACCACGTATTTTAGCATTGATGTACTGAGCCAGTTAAATGTCAGGCACGTGGATAAATCTATACAGGCATTTTCATTCAGATATGCTTGTGTTTACTACTGAAAATAGGTATTTTACTATGCAATACCCAGAACCACTGAGGAACAGTAACCGGCCTTTTAGTGAATCAAATAATGCCAGTAAGTTCTGAGTGTTACTTTATTGCTATCCATACTCTAAGAGACCACTGGAGATGCCAGGTTCACCTTCCTGACACTTTCAAAGATTTTCCACCTTTTTAATTGTGGAAAAACTGCTTATTTGATGAAGTGTTCCCCTACAACACTAAAAAAAGCACTTTCTTTGAACTATCAAACTTTTCAACTGAAGATTGTAATTCCATGGTTGATAACTGTTTTTAGTAAAAAAAAACGAAAATACAGGTGAATATTCTTCAAGGCAACTTAAGCAGTTTTTTGGTTTTGTAACTGGCCCATAAGGAACAGCTTTTGTTGTTGTTTTGGTTTAGTTTTTTTTTTTAAAGAAAAAATGTCAGAACCCTAAACCTAAACAGCAAGGAAAATGAAGGAATGAGATGAGAAATTAACTAACTTGAAGACTGCACAGTAAACTGTAGTGAAAAACAAGTTCCTTGAACTGAGCCTTAACAAGACAACACATGTTATTTTTATATGTATTTTTTTCTGCTGCCATACATGCTTGGAATTTTTAGGAACAAGAATACCTAAAAAAGCCAAAACCTTCTTCCTCTCCCCCTCCACAAAGCTATTTTCTTCAGCATTCTTACCAGAATACAGAAACCTGAGTTAGTACAGGATGAATATACAAAAAGATAAAATGATCTGTGAGCTGAGAAGATGAAAAAGAGTAGAACTTAGAAAGGGTGTACTGGCAGGGGATGTCAAGAAGCATCAGGTATTCAGGTTATTTTTTTTTTTTTTTTAACCAGAAGGTTAATTTAAACCTGAGGCACAATGCCAGTTCAGTGTTAGGTAAGGCATCTCTATACCAGAGAGAGCATTTCAAGTCTTTTGTAAAGGAACAATCCACAAGGAAAGACAGAGAAAATGGCATCCTTAGAAAGTTTACCAAGGTGGTAACATGATTATCAAACTGTGCAGATTGAATATAAATATGACCTTTATTTTAAAAATACTGTGCTGATTAGCTTTCATTTTCTTTTTTGGTAACATTTGTGCAGTGATGTTATCAATGCAGTAGGAGCCTTTAACAGTGTTGCCTGTACAAGCTCTTCCTACTCGCTTTGCATGCCACCAGAGATTAAGGGTGCTTTAGTACACAGGCTTGTGCATTATGTGCTTGTTTGTGTCTTTCACATTCGTTTCTTTGTGTGCTTGGCCTTGTTTTGCAAAGTTACACAAGTCCTCGTAAGAAATTATATTTTTAAGTTTGGTTGTTTGCTTTGGTTTGGTTTTTTTTTAGATAAGCCTGAGAACTCTGTAAAAATCCTAACAAAGTCTATAAAAAACATACAGCTAAATTCAGATACATGTGTAACAAACTTGCTATTATTTTAATCATGTGGTCTAGTAAGCAGAGCAACTAAGCTGGTCACATGGCAGCAAAACTTTACTTACGTTAAGGAAGGATGGCATGCTGATTGTGTGCAAGATTTTCTTGAATGTGCTTGGAAAAGCTCCAAGGTCTGTTTCTGCCTTTATGACCCGTTCTTCCAGTCCAGCTACGCTATTCCCAATCATTTTCACAAAAGCCTAGCATGAAAAAAAAAAAAAAACCAAAATAAATATGACATTTTCACTAACAAAATAAAACAGGATTATGTATTGCAAAACAGTGGTGAAAGAGCCGTTGATTAAATAAGGAGTCAAAAACTTCATGCTCTATTTCCCTTCTGCCTGCAAGTCCATTTTAATGCTAGAAATTACTTTAGGTACTTAAAGGCTGAAAACCAGGTCAAATCTAATAAAACAATCTTCCTTTTCCAATTTACCATTCAAATAATTAACTTGGATTTTTCAGAATCTAGACTTCTACCTGCCTTTCTACTACCAAGAGAAAAACCAAGGATCTGAATCAAGCCTTTGAGGTTTTATCAGGGATCAAGAGACCTCTCATTCTGTTTCTGAAATTTTGAAAGCTAGTACAAAAAATTGCCTTCAAGCAGTCAATGAACTTTTTTTAAAAAATATGTTAAAAAATATCTAAAACATGTTTGGAATTCCCACAGTACCCAGAAATACTTAATAAATTTAGTCCTCTTTATTAACCCTGAAGTATTGAAGCCAGAGTGGACATGGAGAGCACAACTGCCCTGAGCTCACTCCACATGTGTGCACACACACACAAATACGCACACATTGATTCTTCCCCCCGTTAGGAAACAGAATCATGTAGAAGACATCAAATACATACCTCTAGTTTGTCAATCTTCCTATATATCTGCCTCATTTCTGTAGCTTTTGTGTAAATTTGAGGTATACTTTCATTGACAACTTGAGAGGAATCACTTCGAATCTAAAGACAATTCAAAGAAATTATACAAAAGCCAATGAATGAAACAAAATGTTTAGTAAATTTTATTCTGAAAACTAGACCTGTGCTCCAATGAACAGATTAAAGTTTAGAGTTTAAAAATACCAGACTAAAATTAGTACAAAAACACTAGACCAAAATCAATATACTATAGGTTTTTTGTATCATTTCTAAGTAACTTTGAAGAAAATGTATTTTGCAGAGACTGATATTTACCTTTACACTTATATTAAAAATAGGCTAATACAATCTCTTCTGAACTGAGATGGAACGTTTTCTAAGACACACTAAATATATTGAATATATTAAGCTAAAATTTTGTCTTAAGTTTTACTACCTGTACTTTTCCTCAGGTTTATTAAAAAAGTCAGGCCACAAAAATCTTAGTTTACTGGTATTAAAAAAAGCCCCAAACCTACAATAAAGTTTCCCTATGTGCTATGCTTTAACAGACAGCCTGTCTACCAGTGTCATCTTACAGGAACTTTCCATTCAATTCCCCATCCAACCCTATGAGAAAAGTGAAAACAAAGCTGCCTTTCTGAAAAGAGGGTCACCTAAAGACAAATCTAGCTTTGGTGGTTTGGCAACTCTGATTAGATACTTTCTTTATAAAACCCACAAAGGATGTCTTTATGTATTTTAAAAGAGAAGCAGAATATCATACTGTTCTTTTAAACCTCTGTCATTGCACCATTCAAAATGGGGTTCTGTGCATGTTCATGGACAAGAATACAAATACAACTACATAAATATGCAGTTAGGAAAAACTTCTTCACTGAATCGGTTGTCAAGCATTGAAGCACGCTGCCCAGGGAAGTGGTGGAATCACCATCCCTGAAGGTATTTAGAAGATGTGCCACTTTGGGACATGGTTTAGGGGTGAACATGGCAGTGCTGGGTTAATCATTGGATTTGATGATCTTAAGAGGTCTTTTCCAACCTAAGAAGTTCTATGATTCTATAGCTTTATGGACATATTTTGCTCTGACATGAAAGTCTGGTAGTTTTCATCCATGATTTACCTGATTACCAAAATAAGTCATCTAACTATCAAATGTGTTCTCATACTGGAATTTGCCTAGACTAAAGGCTTCTTCCTCTCTGTGTCTTACAAACACCGATCAAACTGTGTTCTGACTTTGAAAACACAACCACATGCAAGTTATACGTACCATGTCCAGCATTCCCACGAATTCATCCACCCTGGTCAGTAAGTCTTCTAGACTCTTGTCTAAGCTTTCTATCTGCAAAACAGAGGTCACCTAAAGTACTTGAAAACACACACACACACACACACACACACACACACAAAACGCCGGCCAGTCTCACAAGCAAGACCACCGAGTATAGACACCAGTCAGACTACAGCCAGCCTCCCAGGACTCCCACGGCTTTTCCCTCTCTCGGCTTCGTTCAGCACAAGGGACGCGACCCCCGGCATGTCCTGTCCTGCACAGTCCCAAACCGGGAGCGCATCCAGCTCCAGAGGTCTGCGCTCCCATGACAGCCCCTTCCCAGCGCCGGGCCCGCCGCATGCCCCCGTGCCCGGGAGCTGAGCAGGAGCCCCCGGGGCGGCCCAGCCCGGCCCCTCGCCCACCTGCTCGCTGAAGAGGCTGCGGTCGGCGAGCAGGTAAGCGGAGTAGGCAGCGGCGGTGGCACTGAGCGACGCCTCTGAGGCGTCCTCGTCCTCCGCCTCCCCGAAGCCGGAGGCTCTGCTTTGGCTCTGGGACACGTTCCCGCTGTCCGCGCCGGGGCAGGCGTCCAGCAGCTCGGCTCCACCTCGCTCGCCCATGGCGGCCGCCGCCATCCCACCGCCCACTCCCGCCGGGCCGCACCGCCCC